>OY986043.1:20614427-20950693 GCA_963920215.1 Nineta flava | reverse complement strand
AACTAAGACTTTCAAAAGCAAAAAGATTGTCACATACCAAATTTCTAGACGATCAGACTAAATTGTGTCCTACAGAACGCAAACAGCAGTCAGGATGTGCAATTATGGTCGTATTATATATGTTTGAGGAACATTCTCGTTAAATTTTCCATAATCTCTTCATTGGTACAAAGCAAACAGCTGTTAACCTATTCGCATTATAATATTGAGCTTTTATTTAACCAAAGGCTACAACCAACCGATTAACACTTCCCCAATTTAAAAGAATTATTTCGGAATTATTATAATTGTTTTTGTACTTATCTATATATTTTTTAATTTTTTTCAGTTTAAATTTAAATTTTTTTTCGGGTCGTTTTAATTATCTGACAAAATTTAGATTTAATGTATTAGAAACCCTGTACAGTCAAACAGGATTCAGCAAGAACTACATAAGCGAGAAACTCTCATATTCAGTAATTTTTCATTATAAAACCAAATTTTTTTTTAAATTTTACTTATACACAGTATTAACCCTGTAATATCCTCGACATCAATTTGCAAGGTAATGACATAGAAGCATATTTTAGTGACATCCACGGTACTGACATTTGGGTTTAAATTTCACTTCATAATACAGTCAAATCAAGTAATTTCCGACAAAAATCTATAATGTAGACGAGATAGAAATAAAAACTTTTGGTTTGCCCGTTAATAACACGTCCATGGTACGGACAAGAAATTTAATGACACACTTATTTCAAATCAAAACAAACGTCATTTATCATATAGCATAGTAGTGCGTCTGGCCAAGTTTAAACATTGATAGACAGATATCGTACTATATTTACAGGATTAGAGACGGATTTTTAGGTCTGTGTATCACAGGAACAAAAAATGCAAAATATGAAGTATCCTGCACCGGAAAAACTTACGCAACAAATATATACCAAACGTTTTCTCACTTTTGTTAACACTTGGGCGTTACATAGATTTCACTGTATGCGATTTTTATGCGAAATCTTGGTGCCTCTGACATTTTTGTTTTTGGCCGAATAATAATACTACATACATAATTCAATTTGGTAGCTGTTAACAGGACGTAAGTGGTAGATATTTAAATAATTTTTTCGTAGACTATGATCTTGACTATGAGGGAAATTTCGTTAGGATTTTTAGTTGCAAAATTGTAGAACACTACAATATTTTTTATATTAAATAATACAAAAGTTTTATGTGAAACAAAAAATGAAGTACTGAACATGAAAAACCACAGTTAGAGAGAATCAGTTAGAGAATCATCCATGTATCAGCTCCAAAAGAATCGGACGACATTTTGAAACACTTTGTTTTTTCACGAAGGATGCCATAAGCTAACTAGTATTGAGGGTATTATAAATTAACACTTACAACTAAACTGCAAGTAGATACTATATACTTCTAAACAAATGTATCCCAATGTACTCGTAGCTTTTACTTGTTGCTGGTGCTTGTAAGTGTGATAAGTATATATATATTAAACAGTGTAGAGTATTTTTATTAAACGTGATATAAAAGTACAAGTAACTGTTGTAGCAGCTGCCACTCAATAATATTGATTGAGCACTTCTTAAATGATCAAAAGCTCTTCTACATGACTAAAGTAGTAAAAAAAAACCTCTTGTAAGATTATAAAGTTGAAAAAATTTGTTCGCGTTTTTTAATCAATACACTGCAATGGATTCGAAGTTATTAATGTTGTATTTGATATTTCATAAAATAAAGATACTTTTTAAATAGCTAGCAAGTACCAGCCAAGTAGCTGCGCTTATTGTCTCTACTTGGAACTGGGAGGAACCGGCAGTTTGTCAATTAAAATTAATTGATTGACTAAACTGTCGGCGTATGGAAGGTTTTCTGCAGTTTCCCTTTACGAACTCCAGATGAGTATCGGCATAGTTCCTATCAAAGTCGGCTCCAGCCGCATACCTACCAGTTCCTAGTCTGAATACGAATTGATCCTCCACTCATATCATAAAAATGTAAAGTCAAAATTAACAAAGGTTGAAAAATAATGATGTAGGTGGCCGCTGTTATAGACCGTCGTGTCTCAAACATGGAGGTTAAACCCCATTATTATTTTAATTATTATTAAATAGCTAGCAAGTAATTTTAGAGCTATCTAAAGACAAGATTAATAATGTATATCACAGTCGAAATTAATAAAATATACGGATACTAGAAATAATTTGCAAGAAGATACTGCAAAATAAATAGACGAAACCAATTTGTATTTCAACCAGAAAGTATTATTAGTATGTGATAATAACTGTTTAAGAATGATTTGCGTCGAAACATACTTTTAAATTTAAAATAATAATCCACCTTGCAAATCAGCTGTCGTAAGGTTCTTTTACCTCTAGTGCATTTAATAACATAAAATCAATTTAAAATACCGCTAAATTTTATCACTTGGCTACTTTTCTGTTGTTCAATTTCAATGTTTTTTATTTATTTATGTATTCAGGATATTTTAGGATATTTAGGATATTTCAGGATATTTTATGTATTCAGGAAAGCAAGTTATATACCTCTGAAGTTGATGTTTTCGGAGAGTTTTAATATATTTTAGTATTCGAGCAGTCGTTTGGTGGTATGTTACTAATTTTAATAATACCATTTAAGTGTAGTTAATACTTCATTTCGTTAATTCAGTGGCTTTCCAGGTGGGAAAAACTTAGACTATTAGGTCCATTGTGATACCTAAAAAAGAGGAAAGCATTTGGAGCTATTCAATACCAGCAAAACAGATTTAAT
Source organism: Nineta flava (assembly GCA_963920215.1). Classification (NCBI taxonomy): domain Eukaryota; kingdom Metazoa; phylum Arthropoda; class Insecta; order Neuroptera; family Chrysopidae; genus Nineta; species Nineta flava. The sequence goes on along the minus strand of OY986043.1, from coordinate 20,947,918 downwards.
GTCGACCGGTTTTAGTTCGGACAGATCTTCCAAGAATGGCTGACCCAAGTATGTCAGTCTTCTCCTATGACAGTTGGACAGTGACAGAGGAGGTGGTTCGTCGTTTCATCTTCCTGCTCATTGTGACAGATCCTGCAATAGTTGTGGTGCCCATTCACTCAGAATTTTTTCCTCCCAGCCAGTGTCTTGTAATGGCTGCTGCTGTATTGCTTATGGAGGGCAATGGAAGGAAGATAATATCTTCGGAACGTCTCCGATTGTACTCTGACAATATCTGTCTTGCAGTACCACAACGTTACTGTCTTCAAATAATATTGGCCTTTAGTTCGGGAGTAGCAGGCAGTTCGTGAAGGGTACAGCTGGATATTTAATGATGCTTGTGTCCGATAGCTTTGTGCTTTTTTAGGCGAGCTCGTAGGCTTTGCAAGTTCCTGAAATATCTCTAGGGTCTAGCACCCGTATTAGGTCAACATTGACATTTGCCGATAATTCATTTAGAGAAAATTGGCAGTTCTGTGTCACCTTAGAATATAGATAGACCGAGGTTAGGGGTTTTATCATCGTCTAGCTATCAGAAAGGATAGCAACATCGTTAAAGATTAAAGTCTTCAATCTTACTCATTCAGATATCTTGTTAATGACCATCATTTCTACTTGATATACATTGCAGTGATCTGACATTCGGACTGATAACCTTACGTCTGGATTTGTGAGTAGACCCTACTGACTACTTTACCCTGAAGCAAAATATTTTTGTTTTGTAATATTATTTCATTCATCGTTTTAAGAATGCATTAAAACAATTGCAGTATTTTCTGCTATATCTAAGAACTTGATCTATAATTGATAGGTGATAGGCAATTTTTTTGTGCTTGAAAACTTAACTAAATATAAAAGTTTAATCCAATTTATTTTATAATAAAGAAACTCCGTGTTATCATTGTCTTATTTATATGATATTCATTATAATAAAAATTTATTGTTTTTTATCTACGGATCCGAACACTTGTATTCCATAAACTGACTGATAACTACATCTAACTTTTTTTATTAGATAATAAAAAAAAAGCTCTTCATTGCTTACTTGAAATTGAATTTCCACTAAATAATGAGCAATACTACTTATGCCATCATTATAATTTTATGTAATTTTTTATGAACAAGAAGATTTAAAAGTTCTTTATTAACAATTATTAATAATTTCGTATGCATATTTACTTATAAGCTGCAAAAATATATTCATTATATTGGATTTAACAATTTATAATTGATTTGTGCCTTGTTAATTTGGTTTTCGAACAAATGCTTCGGTCAAAAGTTGTTCATTATAGAAATAAAACATTCTTCCGAAATTCGAAAGAATAAGTCACAAATCAATAATAAAACTTAAAAGGAGAGACGTTATTTGTATACTTCAAATGGAAATATTTTACATAAGAAGTATATCTTCATGCATAATTCGAATCTTATTATATTATTTATATAATTATTATTTACATTATCTTATCTGCATAGCCCCAAAGGAAAAAATATAGGGGTGTGATGTCACAGGATCTAGACGGCCAACTCACCGGTCCGAAGCGCGAAATTAACTGTTTACCAAATTGTTCTGGCAATAAAGCCATGGTTACACCAGCTGTGTGGCAAGAGTCACTGTCTTGTTGAAACCAAATGTCCTGGAGATCAAGGACTTCAATTTCAGGAAACAAATAGTCCGTTATCATGGCACGATAACGGTCGCCATTGATGTTAAGTTCTGGTCGGCCTCGTTTTTTAAGAAATATGGACGAATGATTCTACCGGCCTTTAAACCACACTCAACTGTTCTTTTGTTTGGATGTGTCTTTTGTTTGGCAGCTCTTGAATCTCTTTAGACTTCTCTCAAAGACTGAATCGGTGACGGGCTAAGTCTTTCAATGATGAAATTTCAGACTATACTGAACAAAAATACCATGACAGGTTAACACGAATCACGCTTCATCTGTCAAAAAATCTACAGACAAAACAGTACCTCTAAATGAATCACTCATTATTATTTACAAGTCAATTAGTATGCTGTTAAAGAATTTTGGTCAAAGCAAAAAGTTTAAAATGCAGTGTAGTATTTACCTATAATATAACCCACTTGCTACAGAGTTATCCTCGAAGGGTTATAGGGTCTACTTGGATGCATTTGTCGGTGGTTCGCTAGAAGCTTGGCTGCGGCAGAACAACCGAGTCGCAAGATCTCTGGGCATAGCTCAAAACTATACGCAGATCATAGCACGTTTGATGATGTCCAACATGATCCGCTAGTTACGTGACATCTACATCGAGCATTTAACCGGACAGCGGCAGTATCATGAGCAGCCTTGGTGACCAAGCACACTGGTACTGGATGGCCGCACATCTGAGCCATCCACACCCGTTTTAGTCTTTAAATGTGAATTTCAGTGATTAGAAATTCTGTGATATTAAGACTATTTTATTTTTTAACTGTTTTTTTTTGTATCATTGTTTTTAAATGTGAGTGATTTTATATTTATTTGCTTTTAACTTTCTTTTAACATGTTTTTTATTGTATATTTTATTAACTGCTACACTTGATGCGAATATTTTCTGGTTGTACATATTTTTAATTTGTAATTTTTTCTTATTATGAAAATAAATTACTTATAAAAATTTCTTTTCCAATTGAACATGCAGCGGTGTCGCTTCATCATTCAATTATTATTATAATTTTGTTCATCATTTTTATCTGTTACATTTCAACTATAACTTCCCTCTATTATCACAGTTTCTGTGAATGTTAACAACCTTGGTAATTTACACATAAAAATAATAACAATTCATAAATGAAATTTAAAATATCAATTTCAATTAATAAAGATCAATTATATTTTTTACATGTATTTATTATTTATTTAAATAATAATTTTTTAATATAATAAACATTTACTTTACAAACATATCTGATACAACATATAATATCGGATATAACATATATTATACAGGATCTCTGTAAACAGGGTTAACTGTGCAAAGTTACGTTTTCAAAGTCTCAAATCTTAGCACATTATAAGGACTAATTCCTGATATTTGTCCAGGACATTACAGCACATTTTTTTATGTTCCGTACATCGAAAAACGAAAGATTTTCTGAATCACAACGTGTCTGTCTATTTGCCACAAATGTTTCACTCAAAAATAAACATAGATGAATGAAATTTGGCATGGTTGTAGTATTCAGTTACTCAGTTCAGTTTCTAATACAGACATGAGGGTTACAATCGATAACAAACAGATGTACAACGCATTGTATATAGCAGCGACTGGCCATAGGGTCAGGGTAGCGTTTGCCACCCTAGCCTCTCTGTGTCTCAGAGGCCTACTACCTATAAGTTAATTAGTTCATACGGAGATGGTCGGCGGAAGAAGTGCAGGAAGAAATCGTCGAAGATGGTTTCGAGCAAAGAACGCTATTTGACTCGAAGAGGCTCGGCTACCTACCGAAGTTGCATACCATGTGTCCGTTAATTTTTATCCCAGTATAAAAAGCACATGCACATTAGTACTCCAACTTATTTTTCACTTACTGTGTAATCCTCACAGCCATGTTTACGTAAGTAACTTGCGAGAAACTATTTTCCGTGCAGAAGCACATTAAGATGTTCGTTCTCTACTGGGGCAAGAACTACTGAACTCGTTGCAGCTTTTAAGAACGGCTTATTGTCTGAAATCTCTAAAAAAAACAAAAAAGTTAATAGGTTAGCTTCAGTTATAACTAATGGAACTTTGTTACATAAAAAAGTACGACTTTGAAAATAAAAACTTCCAAAAACTCATGGCTATTTGATTATTATTATCCTTTGGTTATACTGGCAGCGGGTCTTAATGCTTATCACTCTTGCCCCTTAGGCCCTGTCCGACGCTGAGAATGTCAGAGGTCTTGGATTTAATTCCCATCCAAGGTGTGTAATATTTTTCATATGAAAACATTGATGTCAAAATAACTTTCAAATGTTCACACATATTACTTAAATGTCAAATTAAGTTAACGCCAGTCACCTCCGTTAGTATAACATATTCGAAAAGCAATCATACTTACAATAGATGACACCAAAAGTTTACAAAAGAAGTTAAATATATGTAAATACTCTAATTATGTAGTAAGAGGGTTAGTTTTGAGGGCTAAAATGATAAATCAAAACAATTATTTCCAAGGTCGTCATGTATAGGTTGTAAAATAACCACTAATCGATGTACACATTCAGCAATATGTATTACATTAATTAGCTGACGCATTTTTGTAAATTGAATCAAAATTATCAGGATCGAAGAATTCTAGCGAGATCAATTGTTAGAATTGTTTTTTAAAACTAAATTAGTTTTCAACCAGTTATATACGAAACAACATTAATGTAATGCGGGTTTCCAATTTCAATATTATTGTTTTTATATTTATTTTTTTCACGGCACCATAATTGTGAAAGATTAGATTGCACTTAACCGGTTTCTTTTTCGATTTTAATAAGTTTTAAACTGTATGAAGCGAATAGTTTCCTATTTTGAACTCCCGCATTTTAATTTTCCTATTACAATGATGCTTCATGTACCATAGAATTTATTTGATCGAATATACATAAATTTTATTCAAACAAAAACATAAATGATAATAAAGTATGTGGATAATACACTCAAAAGTACTGTGGCTCTACTCACATATATAAGTACCCACAGCGTCAAAAGTCGAGATATCATTTCAAAACTTTGATGTGAAACATTTATTGCGGCGAGTTAGACCGTTTGTTAACTCTTGTTATCTGGCAACGCCCCAGCGATGTTTTCTCACCACGTATCAACAAGTTGTTCATAGGTGATACTGCACATAAAAAAATCAGTTTTCAAAAACATGCTGATAGATGGCAGTGCATAAACAGGTTCAAAAAGTCATTCATAGGTGGCAAAGCATTGTCTATACAAAATAGTTAGTAATAATAATAATAGTTTAAGTAAATTATGGACAAAATTGAGCCGTCACAATTTTTAAGAAATTATATAATTTTTAATTTTATTAAATTCATTTGTATTGTTTAAATAAAGAATAATTTTTTTCTGAATCTGAATATTTTGTTTTTGATTATGGCATATTTTTTGATTATGCCATATTTATTTTCTTTAATTAACAATCCTTTCATAAAATATTCTATACAAAATAGTTTCGATTTTTCACATCTGTCAGGCGTCTGCCTTAATTTTTTATAATTGATTTGTGCCTTATTCATTTGGATTTCGAAAAAATGCTTCGAATAAACGATGTTCATTATAAATATACTAACAACTTTTATTAACATTTTTTTCGAAATCCGAATAAATAAGGCATAAATCAATTATAAAAGTCTCAAATGCTAGCTTGACTTTTCACGCCATTTGTACACACATATATACATAAACACCTTTTTACTGAATTATATATGATAACATATTCCAATTTATGTACGAACAAAATGTTATATAATACAAATAAAAAGATTATAGAATAATCTCATTTGTACCTGCGAAGAATGAAAGAAAACACAAAGGATGTTACGAGTAGAGGTATGGTGGAACTTTCTTAAATATTAACATGAAATAATCCAATTTGTAAGTTGTACCTGAAAAAGTTAATTTTCCACTAACTGATTCCACCAGAACAACCACAATAAAATTAAAATCAAATCTCTGTTTTGGCAATTTAATTTATAAAATAAATTTTATAACAATAATAATAATAATAATAATACTAACAATAATAATAATCCAACATTTTAATTGTTTAGTTGTAAATTCAATTGAATAGTATCTCCAACCAAAAACAAAAAGGGGAGGACCAGGTTTTCGCATAAAAAAATATTGATATTTCAGCAAGAATAAAAATGTTCCCCTAGAAAAGTAATGAAATATATGCAAAGGTCAAGTTTTTTAACATTACTGAAAAAATGATTGGTATATATATATATTTAGTGTGTAAGTTTCTCAGGTGCAGGGTATTTCATATTTTACTTTGCAAGCGGTTAGATTACACTTAATATACAAAGAAAAAAACTTACCAAATAAAATATGAAATATTCTGCACTTGAGAAACTTACTTAATAAATATACAAGTCATTTACTCACTTTTGTTAAAAAAACTTGGTCCTTACATACACTCCCGTTCAATAAAGTTGAACCAACCTGAAATGTTAATTTTCTTACATTTCACAAAATTCTTCACTTTTGTAACTCTCTGTATATTATTTATTTATAGACAAAGATAAGTAGTATATTTTTTAAATGTGAAAAAAGAAGTTTTATATTTTTTTATTTATGTAAACAAGTCAGTGATAGAGTAAAAATATGTAATGTAAATACATGTTAAGTGCTATATCTTCCTTTTACGTATAAAAATAAAATAAAATGTTGTATCTGTCAAAAACTACAAAAATAATGAAAATTGTGCGAGACTGATTCGGTTCAGGTCAGTTCAATTTTATTGAATGGGAGTGTACATTTCACTACTTTTGCAGGCGAACATTTTTGTTTTTCTGGGATATCACCGCTTTTTGTAAGCGAAAACTTGGATCCTCTCATATTTTATCAGTGGTGGGATATAATTACTTTTTGCAAAGCTTTTTCAAGCTCCTTGTATGATGGAAAAATTGTCAAAATATTTGTTTGATAAGAATGACATGAAAAAGTTGGCTGTAACGTCACAGTCGTCTTTGGTGTAGCGGTAAGCACGCTGGACTAGATATCCAGCGGCCCGAGGTTCGATTACTGGTTAACGAGTTAATTATTTCATATCAGTATTTAACCGATGACTGAGTTTATAACAAATCCGAATACTACGCGGTACGCTAATACTCGATAACGAATCTACGGTCCACAGCTTTAACTTCTCAATCAGAACTATCTCTTCGCCCTACCAAGTGCCCGTACCTTTCTAAACTTTTCAGGTACCAGTCATAATATCCTCTTTGCAACATATGCCTTTATCTCTGTGATCGTGGCTTCATCTGGCTTCATCAAGTTTACAACTTAATTACTTTCCAGTCCGTTTTGTCTCCTGTGAAACTACTCGTAATACACGTTATCTCCAATACCCCAAATAATCGGTATCTCCAATAAAATGTAGCGAACAAATTATAATTTGATTGTCAAGATTTGGTTGAGGGACAAAGACATGGGAAAAACCTAACCATTGTTTATTCAAAACACCATATGGCGAACAGACGCCGCAAACAGATGCTATCCACTTGGTCCCTAAAATGTCAGGAAATCCAACTTTTTTTTATTTCCGATATATATATATATATATATAAATATATATAATTTTTTATATATATATATATATATATATATATATATATATATATATTTGCAATTATATAAATATAACAAGCCTACGAATCTTCCTAGAAAAGGGTTACAAGACCTAGTTAAAGATAAATATGAATAAAAATAATAATGGTATAAAATTTAAAAAAAACAACTAACGACAGTTAATTGGTAATTTAATTAGCAAAAAAACATATAATATAATGTAAAAGAACATTAATTAATTTATGTATATATTATTTTTATTAGTAGACATAGAAAGTTTTGCCGAGATGTTACTTTTAAGGTCACAATAAAGGTTTTGCATTACCTGATTTAGTTTATTATTACAGTACTGACCCTAATCAAATACGGATTTAACCTCGAAATGAAAGTAAAAAAGATAAGTTTACATTTTTTTTAATTTTGCAAAACTGACTGAAAAGTATCATACATTCGCGAGTCAAGGTATAAACAGTCAAATTATAACGATTGTAGATCTTTACATTAAATCTTTATTTCCATGCACAACATATCTACAACATGAAATCAGCGACGATTTCACAGTTTAAATATTTAATGTACAAAATTCGTTTAAATCGTTTTTCACATCCGTACAAATTAATACGAATATATTAATCACGATTTTATACAATTAAATATTAAATATTATTTGAAACAAGTTCAACAGAGTTCTTGGAATATATTATGGTATGTAGTCCCGAAACCTAACCAGACAATTTATTAAATATGTAAGAAATAATTTAGGAACGTCAAATCAATGTTTAGCTTCAACAAGTACTTTGGAGACTCATATAACTACTACGCAGCACACTACAATATCATTTGTCTGGGCTCTTTAAATTAGTTGATAACGCCAAGCTAGTAAATCTTCCTAGTAACGTGCACACTCACATTAAGTCGCCCCTAAGGGTCAACGCACACCAATGAAGAATGGAGTGCGTTGGGGCAAGTCTACTATTATATAATTTTAAAGCCTTGTTTCTTTTTCATTTCATCAGAAATTTACTCTAGGCAACATACTATAATTCTAATTTGTAGTTATTTCTGTTTTTGTTTCAAATATTTAAACTACACAAATTATTTAGCAACTTCAATATGCGGTCCTTCAGTCCACGCGCAACCACTGAAAATTGATCGCGACCACTGTATTGTTAAACAAGTTTATACCGTTATTTCCATTTTACACGTAAACAATAAGAGATAAACGAAAAATTCGAATCAGTTAATTATTCTTCATAATCTCATCTACAATTTTATATCCTTCCAACTTGTTTCGGTAACCTATACAAGTTTCTTCAAATTTTGCAAATGTAAGTCCAGTGTTTCAAATGTGAAATTAGAAACAGCTTAAAATTGACCAAAATCACAATAGTCAGATTGTTTGGAAAAGGTACTTATATAAGTGTTTTAGAGGACATACTAGCTTGGCGTGATAAACTTTTTTAAATTTTAGTGTGCTGAATACTACGATCTCGTATTTCAATATATTGTCCTCGTTGGTATAATACAGAAGTCTCCAAAGTTTTTTTCAGTTTTCCGAAAACTAAATAACGAACAGTTGTTTTTATGTAGAGAAATACGTTCTACGCCCATGCGCACAATTTAAACTTCGAACAAACGCGCATTCAAGGCAATTATATACATGATAAAATGTTTTTATGATTTGGGGTAGTTTGATTCCAAAATGTTGGTGAACATTTAATAAACAAACCAAAAATATAAACACTGATTATGTTCGTTATCTTATTTACTATGCATATCAGCATAACAAAATTAAATACAAGACTAAGTTATTGTTATAAAACTGTTTTGTTTTTTTTATTGTTCGAAGCTCTTGTTTAAGAAAAACATTCAACAAAAAAGTAAAAACCTTATAACTTTTTAAAAAAATGCTTATTTACAATCTTTATTAAGTTAAAGTAACTCGCTATCTTAAAATTAATTAACCTAAAAATATAAAAATAAAAATAAGATAAACAACATTACGTCATGCATACAACGTTCAAGATCGGCAGCTGTGTGACCAAAAAATGGGAATAATAAATAGTGTGAAGTTGATACGGAGACATAGCACTAAGTCTAATCAATGTGAAATGCTGCATTTTGAATATTGTTTCCTTTCAGCGTTCATTAATGTTGTGTACAATCTACTCGAAAAGTGGCGTTACTTTTACAAATTGTAACTAACTGACATCCTTTCCTAAAAAGCTGATTGGAAAAACAAACACTGCTCTTGAAGCTAAAACTATTTGCTTGTAGCATAAATGTTAAACCTAGAATACTGATCAAATTGAAAATATTTGTTTAAAGGTTCAATCTTAACGGGAGTTTCGTTTTTAGCTTAAAATTAGTATACATGGACTTCGGGTGTTTTGAGAAGAAAAATATGTCCATTTTTGTTTATAGAAAAGGAAAAAAAGAACTTTCGGACTGTTCGGACGGTCACTCTGCGTACGACCACTGATGTAATTAAATTTGTATATGGTATATACAGGGTGAATTGAACATGTATTAAGCAATAAAAACTCGCAATTTTCGTATCTCAGCGGAGAGCCGAGTTATTGCAACAAAACAAAATTTAACCCTTTTTCCAAGATGGCGGAGAATGCATATAGGAAATCATGGTCAACAATTTGTAGTTAAGCTTTTCTAAGCCTCCCTCCCACACACACAATATCCAAAAATCAGCTTCCACGGTTCACTTGCATTTCCAAATGTATATAATGATTATGCAAGAATAATAATGAATTTTTGTTGCTTAATACATATTGCCCTAATACTCCACACCGTATATTTGTTTTCCATCGATTTCCTGGTTCCCGAATTTGATTATTTTTGCGCACATTGTTTTGCGTACTTTGGTGTTTCACATGTCTTTGAGTGGTCTTCATTTTTTTACCAATTTATCGATTTCTATTGGATGTTGTTGAAGAATGCGAGGATCATGGAAGGGAGTAGAGGCGTGTTCTAACATGCGGCAGGATTCATTTTTTCTTATTCACGAAGAATAGTCACTGGCATTTAACAAATGACTGGCTACACACGATTGATACCATACCACAATACAATAACGTACGATAGTTTACCGTACCGGTCAATATCTACGTGCCCTCACATTCCCGAATTTTTACGTGTCAGCTGCCGGTTTATAGTATGTATATACAGTTGTATTATAATCCATTTATTCGTTATTTTTAACCAAGTTGAAAGTATAAGGTATAGAACATTGACCTCTATATATATATATATATATATATATATATATATATATATATATATATATATATATATATATATAAGCTGTTTCCCGCGTCCTGTTTTATTTTAATTTATATGAAAGCGAAATATATATGTATGTAATATATATATATATATATATATGAATATATATATATATATACATATATATATATATATATATATATATATATATATATATATATATATATATATATATATATATATATATTATATATATATATATTATATATATATATATTATATATATATATATATATATAGATAATATTTGGTCAGCGAACGAGGCAGTCGCTTTCGCCTTGAAAACACTGATAGTAACACTTACTACAATCTGTGGCAGAATGAGTGGCTAAAAGATACAGACAAAGCTAACTGGACAAAGAAAATTGTTCCTAATATTTTACCTTGGTGTCAGAGAAAACATGGTGAGGTAGACTATTTCCTAACCCAAATTTTGAGTGGACATGCTGTTTTGGTGAATATCAATATAGGTTAAAGCACGATGACATCAGTGCTTGTGCAACGTGTCAAGTAGTAGACACAGTAGAACATACTGTATTTATGTGCAGAAGATGGTCAAATCACAGGCTCAATATCAACAATAGGGTTGGAGCTGAGATAAGTGTCGACAATATCACTAGAATAATGCTAGAAAGTGATGAAAATTGGCTAACTACGCAAGAATAATTATCCAGGCTAAAGAAAGAGAGGTGTACCGAAAGTAAACTCGGACTTTCCATTACTGAAGTAATGCTTATGTGATGCCAGGATGGACGGCAGCCGGGGGAGGGTTTTTAGTGAGTAGGAGGCTCACACTACCACACGTTTGTATGGTGTCCATGATGGATTTCCCTCCTTTATAAAATATATATATATATATATATATATATATATATATATATATATATAACTATTTATAGTGTGCTATTATAGTTCATAGTTATTATGGAAATGATAAAATCAACAAAAATTTTAACTCACTCCAAAAAAAAGGAGATTTTATGTTAGATTGTATGTTTATTTTTTATTTTTATTATTTTATCACCCCCTTCAAGATTATTTTTTGAGACAAAAGATAGCCTACGTACTTCCCCAGGATATAATCTATCTCCTTGCCAAATTTCAATACGATCCGTTAAACCATTTAGTATCGAAGAGGTATCAAACAAACAGAGTTACTTTCACATTTATATAGTAGTATGGATATGGATGGATATATACTGATGTTCGTGAAAGTGTAAAAGGAAAAAAAACGTATTCAAATGAAGTAAATACTAGAGTGATCTTCTATACTGGAGAACTAAAATGAAGTCATGCATACGTCTTTTGACAATCATTTTGTTGATTTATAATAACTAGACCTTATAATTTTACTTTAATAATATTTCTTTTCTTTTATGAGTTTTGACGCAGCTAGTAAATTTCTACATAATTGTTTAAACTTACCAAAGCTCTTGATTATTATAGTGTTAAGTTTTTACTAAGCGCTATTTTAAGATAAAGATCATAAAAATAAATGAAGATGGACAAAAAGAAGATTGTCATTCATTAAAAAAAAAATGAAAGGCGCAGTTCTAAATAGATGTTTGGACTGTCGCTGGTCGCTGTATGCCCGATGGGCCAGGATCGTGATCGCTTTGCGCCACTTTTTCATTTCCTTTTCGTGGCTGCCGTAGATTTCGCATTCGCTCGGCATTGGACCTTGCGACATGACCTTTCCTCTGATATGACGAAATTAATTTTTTCAATTTAATTCCAGTTTTCATTTATATTCCGGTGAATATTTTAATGTCTCTCTATGCCTTCTGACACCAGATTCCTATGTCCTAACTGATCACGCTACACCAATTTATAACTGTACACAAAGCTAATTCATAACCAATCACGCGCATGCGCGTAAACTGATACAATGACTTCAAAAATTCAGTGCAACAGATACGTAAAGAAATGGTGTAACCATTGTAAACGCAATATTGCCTCAAAGATATAAGCGATTAAAATCTGAAGGTTTTTTGATCAGTGGAACGAGCTAACGTCAAAAGTGTTGGTAATAATTATCCACTTCCGAGCCTAAAAACTGTGCCAGTGTATGCATCAAATTAGTCCATTTCAAACCCATAGATTAATCAGTTCAGATATATGGAGGTCAGTTGTATAGTCGGTACGTGAATGATGCGTTAAGGTGGATGAAGTCAGTGAGGCGAGATAACTTCATTTGCATATTACTATATTTTCGACATAAAATTGTTTGTGTTTTGTGAATTTTTTACAGAATGGTCCACCAGAATTTAATGATAAATTTTATTTTTGAAATATTTCATTTCAGATGAAACAATGATTAATTGCATGTATAACGATTAATTGAAAATGACATCAATTGTTTGATATAATTGAAAATTATTTAGCAAAAATTGTATAATAGAGATATTTTAACATTTTCCTTAATAAGTTTATTAGAATATTCAGGGTATATTCACGTATATCAGTATATACTTATTTCAGATTTCTACAATCGACTCGAATATTGTTTAGCAAATAATGGATGAATATTCGAACCGTTGGTTTAACTTTTTTTTGTCGGAATTCTATATTTTTTTTTTTGGGGTTTTATTTTTCTTTTAATTTGTGTGGATTGTTGTTTTATGTTGTACCGTTAATAGAATACTATCATTTATTTTCAAACATTCCACATACAAATAATCAGGGATATTCAAAACATAATTTTCAATTGTTAAAAGTAATGCTAAGCTTAAGAAGACAACAATGAACATATTTATCCCATTATCTCATTTCATGTTAATGCAGTGCAAAAAAGTCCAGCAAGCATACACAACAGACACACTAAAGAGTACCCCCACTATTTTTATTTCTTTAGTAAGCATATTGTGTATAGTTATTATAGTAAATAATATTTAACATTGATTCTCTATTAGCAATGCTGTACAACACATACGGTATATATGTGTGTGTGTATAAAATATTATATCTCTGCCAGTCATCTTTATGCTATTCTATAAATGATAAACAGAGCAACTCTATACAAAAAACTAGGTAACGTTTATGTTCATCAAACTCGTTAAGATAAAAATTAATACACATATAATATTTTTCGTTGTTATTACTACATACAGACACTAACAAAAATATTTGGAATTTTTTTGCAAGTCAGATTGAGTTAATTTTATTGCAAGCAAGTGTACATTTATACTCACAGATGTTGTATTTACTTGTTTGCCTTTGTATAATTTCCATTATCATGGGACTCCATAATGGGTCCATTATAAGCAGATTGTGTGACGAAGAGGAAGAAACATCCAGAAGGAAGAAACATAGGTAACAGCAGATACAGGATATTCGGTACATCTGACTCCGAATATATGAACCTTCAGGCAGTCCTGATAAGCAAGATCCTGGCTATTGCGAACATATGGCAGAAGCAAACCTCATCGGACTGAAGTAGAAGGGGGAGCACAATGGACCTTAAGGTCGTAGTGCAATACTTTTTAGACCCCAAGATGTATCTATCTATCTATCTATCTATTTATCATGTATTTCCTACGCTTTCTTCAGTATAAATGTATGTCAGTAAGTGTTTCCTACGTGCCAAATGTCGTAATACATTTTTCTTCATTTTGAAATTTTTTTTCACAAGCTGTACGAACATGTATGCAAAACTTATGTTGACAGTGATTATTCATAACTTGTGGTATCACAGTTGCAAATGTTCACGTTCAAATACTGATATATTTTTGTAAAGTCAACAGTATGAGTTTTGTTAGCGAATTTCCTTCAAACGAAATGCAGCTATTGTTTTTGCACCAATGTTGGAATTTCGTAAAAGTATCTTCAAATGTCCACCTATTAGATGTTAAAAATCACTATCGCTAAAATTATATATATATATATATATATATATATATATATATATATATATATATATATATATATATATATATATATATATATATATATATATATATATATATAAATTTGTGCTTATATTTGTATCTGTGGACTCTTTAGCGGTCATAGTTTTATTCCGATTCGTTAATGGGTGAAATCAGACAAGGGGAAGGGGGGTTTAGAGGGAGGAGGAAATATAAAATTTGGTATATCACCCTTAATATTTGTAAAATCGAAAAACTTATCAGGAGTTAAGTTGTAGGTACTAAGTTTTACTGTAATTTAGTTTCTTATCATTTTTCTGTTAAACTAATATTTATAGAAATATTTACAATTAAAGATTGAAAGTTAAAATTCTAAATATCTCAGTACACATTAGAGTTTGGAAAAAATGATAAGGTAATGAATTATAGCAAACTTGATTTTCTACAACTTTACTTGTAATACATTTTTCGATTGTTCCAATATTAAGAGAGATATTTTATATTTTGTGTTTTCTTCTATCTATAAGCCCCGCTTTCCCCTTGATATATGCCATTTATTAATAAAATTGGCTTTGAAAAAACTGAAATGATATCAGATACGATATTTCATTTTGATCACTTAAATAGTGACTACACAGTGATTTATGTACTCTAAGGAAATTCGTTAAGTTGACGCAACTCCTGCGTAACGCTTTTTTTTAAAATTAAATTGTTAAATTAAGTCTGTCTATTTCGAAAGAAATTTGTAGTTTTATATGTTTATATATTTTCCTTTATTTAAAAAAAAAAAAAAACAAGTTACGTATAACTGAGTTAATTGCTTAAATACCCGGTATATATTAGGTTCAATATATTTGTGCAAACTGTTTATTTTAGTTTTTGAACTGAAATTGTACAATAACTATTCAGTTTACGAAAAGCAATTTAAACAAAATTTTTTTATTTAAAAAAAAAAACAAGCTTTTTACTTTAAATTAATAAAAACCTTTTTCTTTATGGCAGATTTGTATTTTACAGGAAAAAATACTTATGTTTTGTTTGGAAACTTTATTCTAGGACTTAAATTTATTAAAGATAAAATTGCATGAATTTGCGTAAAAATTTATTACGACATTTGACACGTACGAAACACTTTCTGGTATATCTTTATACTGAAGAAAGCATAGGAAATACATGATAATGGAAATTATACAAAGGCAAACAAGCAAATACAACATCGGTGACTATAAATGTACATTTCCTTGCAATAAAATTGAATCAACCTGAATGCAAAAAGTTCAAATGTTTTTGTTAGTGTCTGCAATAGTAATGACAACGAAAAATATTAAATATGTATCAGTTTTATCTTGAAGAGTTAAAGATTGAAATAGGCGTGACATAGTTTTAATGTATAGGCTTACTCTATGTATCATTTATAATATATGTAATTTTAAAAAATTTTCAAAACAATATATTAAAAAATGAGAATTAGCCGTAGCATAAAGATGACTGGCTGGGAGAGATAAAATACATTATCCACACACACACACATACATACAGGTGTGTTCAAAAAGTAAGGTGACTTTTTGTTATTAAAAACTTCTTATTTCTTCTTAATATTCATGTTGTTCCCTTCAAAGTAATCTCTCTCAGATATAATACATTTGTGCCAACGCTTTTTCCAAACCTCGAAGCACTTCTGATAAGCTTTGTTTGGTATAGCCTTTAGCTCTTCCAGCGATGTAGTTATTATCTTCTCAATCGTTTCAAAATTCCTTCCTTTTATGGGTTTCTTCAGTTTTGGGAACCGGAAATAGTCGCAGTGGGTTAAATCCGGTTAAGCTGAGGCATGATTGTGGTGTTGTTTTTGACCAAAGAATCACGCACAAGTAACGATGAGTGAGTAGGCATTATCGTGATGTAAAAGCCATGAATGGTTTATTCGTTTTTACACAATTCTGCAATTCTGGAATGGTTTTTCGTATCGCTTCTGGAAAACGGTGCATATTGACCGTATGACCTTGTGCTAAGAACTCCTGATGCACTACACCACGGCAATCGCGGAAAACAGTGAGCAAAACCTTGACATTTGATCAAACTTGGCGTGCTTTTTTCCGGCGTTCTTGAAAGAGCTTGTACCACTTATAAACATTTTTTTTACTTAGAGTAGTCTCATCGTATGCCACTGTCAACATGTCGAGTGTTTTGGAGCACTTAATTCCATTTTTTACACAAAATTTGATGTAAAATTCTTTTTTTCGGTAGCAGAAAATCGCCGAGCACACCAAACACTAACCTTAATGCCTCTTACAAACAATCAAATATTTTTTTGTGTTGGTACAATCGTACTGTGAACATATGTTCACAGTTTCAACTATATAGCATTCGTATATATATATATATGTATATATATATATATATATATATATATATATATGTATAAACTCGCGGTCCCGACAGACATTGCCCTGTCCACACGTCTAAAATTTTTTTTTGGACTGAATTGTGAATCTAAACCATTCTCGAATCCACTGGAACACACACACAAAATTGCATCAAAATCGGTCGTAATCGGATATGTAATTCTTCTGTCCGTGTGTATGTGACAAAACTCCTCTTAAACGGCTGGACCGATTTTGATGAAATTTTGTTTTGTGTTTGTGTTATCCTTTATTGGATCATTTTATTCAAATCATGCTTATATATGTGTAAAATTATATTTTGTGGTTGAATAAGAATGTTCAAATAAGAATAGAATAGAATAGAATAGAATAGAATAGAATAGAATAGAATAGAATAGAATAGAATAGAATAGAATAGAATAGAATAGAATAGAATAGAATAGAATAGAATAGAATAGAATAGAATAGAATAGAATAGAATAGAATAGAATAGAATAGAATAGAATAGAATAGAATAGAATAGAATAGAATAGAATAGAATAGAATAGAATAGAATAGAATAGAATAGAATAGAATAGAATAGAATAGAATAGAATAGAATAGAATAGAATAGAATAGAATAGAATAGAATAGAATAGAATAGAATAGAATAGAATAGAATAGAATAGAATAGAATAGAATAGAATAGAATAGAATAGAATAGAATAGAATAGAATAGAATAGAATAGAATAGAATAGAATAGAATAGAATAGAATAGAATAGAATAGAATAGAATAGAATAGAATAGAATAGAATAGAATAGAATAGAATAGAATAGAATAGAATAGAATAGAATAGAATAGAATAGAATAGAATAGAATAGAATAGAATAGAATAGAATAGAATAGAATAGAATAGAATAGAATAGAATAGAATAGAATAGAATAGAATAGAATAGAATAGAATAGAATAGAATAGAATAGAATAGAATAGAATAGAATAGAATAGAATAGAATAGAATAGAATAGAATAGAATAGAATAGAATAGAATAGAATAGAATAGAATAGAATAGAATAGAATAGAATAGAATAGAATAGAATAGAATAGAATAGAATAGAATAGAATAGAATAGAATAGAATAGAATAGAATAGAATAGAATAGAATAGAATAGAATAGAATAGAATAGAATAGAATAGAATAGAATAGAATAGAATAGAATAGAATAGAATAGAATAGAATAGAATAGAATAGAATAGAATAGAATAGAATAGAATAGAATAGAATAGAATAGAATAGAATAGAATAGAATAGAATAGAATAGAATAGAATAGAATAGAATAGAATAGAATAGAATTTATTTGTTCGTATTCATACAGAATTTAACAAAGAGTTCTACAATCAGTATAAAAAACAAAATTAATGCTTTCAAAACATCAGAAATTAAATTTTAACTACAAAATAATATAAACATAAAAATACATAAACATAATATAAACATAAAAATGAAGAATGTTCAAATAATAAACAAGGCATATATTGGTTTGTGTATACAAGAAAACGTAAGCCATCAATAATTATTAATCTTTTTACATTGACTATCAAAATCTTGGACTTTTTTGTATGTCAAATTCTGATTGGTTCAATTTTTTTGCAAGGGATTGTATGTATGTTTGTTCCAATTTACATGAAACGTAAAGGGCACTATACCACTTTGCATTATTGTATACAACTAACTAAACATAAATTCACCGCATTATAGTAGTCAAAAGTTGTACAACAAACGTAAATAGACTTTGTGATTGAATAAATTTTGTTGGTAAATATGCAAACTGACATACGGCTACACATATGTAGTCTTATGAAAATCTTGTATATGAAAAAAAAAAATAGACAACGTTTCTCTCTATGTTCAAATTACGTGTAATGTCTTACTTAAGGGGTTACACCACCATAGCGCTCGGAAAAAATGCGAATAAAACAAAAATTTTCTTCGACGCTATTTGAACTATTAAATTTATAAAAATTTTTATAAAACCAGATCTTTCTCGGCCCGAACTTTCCGTACCCCCGCCCAGCTTCTTTTATATTTTGATTTTTGTTAAATTATTGACCGTGTTCGTTTATCAAATGTTCGTTTTAAGAATTTGTCACAAAATATGTTTGGTTCATTTATTCAACAATTGACGCAAGTTTACAAAAAATAATTAAACAATATGTAAATAAAATATAAACTAAAATTAAATAATACAACGATATTAAGATAGTGAGAAATGATATGCATTTCACCACCATAACATCTCATAGCTCAAAGTCAGAGGGTTTGTCTAGAATGCAAGAGGTCGTGGGTTTGATTCTCATCGGAGATGTGTATGATTTTTCATACCAAGCATTTGATGTCAAAAGTTTTTATGAAAGATTAGTTTTTAGATATATTACTTAAATATTAGATTAAGTAAATGCTAGTCACTGCCGTTGGTATAATAAAGCCGAAAAGCCACCTCACTATAAATGAATAAATTGACACGTTTAAAAAAATTGATATGTTGTTTCAACTTCTCCATAGATATTTTTTCAAATAAAAGACGTTGACCCAATATGAGACATTTATGGAATCGAACAGTAAAGTCATTATGTAGGCTTGATGAAAACATCATTCCATAATTATCACTTTTAATTTTTCATAAAAAAAATGAGTCTCATTTGCAAAATAATAATGTTTTGTTTATTTTAATAACATAATTCTATAAACGCGTACGTAACTATCACAGTTGAGCCTGACTGCTCTATTTCTCATCCTTGCTACCAGATGCCGTAACTCTAAGGAACAAACACCAATAAAGAATAATTAAAAATCTGGTGTGCATGTCATACAAAGATTACGATTATTAAAGCGGAATTTTTTGCTGGCTACAGTATCCAGCAAATTATAACAAACAGAAACACTTTTTTAAAAATTTTTATTTGTAAATTAATTATTAAAATTTAGATAGCATCTAATATCACTCACCAGTAATCGGATTTATTTACTTATTTAATTACTAAAAGTAATAAATAATCGTCTTTTGACTCTATTCAAGTAAGGCATTTTCGTAAAGTTTTTATCTTTTTAACCCGACTTCAAAAAGGAGGATGGTTCTCAATTCGTCTGTATTTTTTTAAAAAAATGTTTGTTACCTCAGAAAAATTAAAAAAAAAAAAAACGGATAAAAAAAAATGTGTTATAAAAAAATGCACTAAAAATTAGTTGGTTTAGTAGGTCTACCCATATTTAGACAAATAAAATCAGTTATAGAACTTCAAAGTCACTAAAAAGCGAGAAATAAAACCTATTTTGACAAAATGGAAACCCGACTTCAAAAATCAAATATTCTATAACAAAAAATGCACTAAAAAGTAAAAAAACAATTGCATATTCTTGTGCCAATTTTATTTCACCTAAGCAAAATTTTTTAAACATATATGTACAATTATTGTTGTTTTTGGAGGCGGTGTCCAAATTTTATGTGAATTTCTCTATGCTGACACCGACTCCAAAAATAACAATAATTGTACATATATATATAAAACTTTTTGCTTAGGTGAACTAAAATGGGCACAAGAATATGCAATTATTATTTTTTCTTTTTAGAGCATTTTTTGTTATAGAATATTTGATTTTTGAAGTCGGGTTTCCATTTTGTCAAAATAGATTTTATTAGATAAGATATTTACAAAACTCTTCGTCAGACTTTTTTTTTAAATTTTAACGAAACACGAGATTTAATTTATAATAGTAGAAGTTTTTTACTTTTTAATCTATAGAAGGTGGAGCAACATTATCGAAAATGTATGCGTTCATTCAACATTTGCTATTCACAACATGTTAAAATTCCAATTTTTAATGATTATTTACATGAAAACCCTTCGTCAAGTTTTTTTCAAAAAATTATTTTATACGTATGAGCAATTAATAAAATATCAAAAATTCAAATTTTTATTTATACATTGCCGATTTTACCTATACATGTGTTCGATCAACCTTAAACCAGAAATTGAATTAAAATATCTATAAATGTTCCAAACCTTGATGTCCCATTTAATGTTTCTATAAAATATGATTAAAAAAATGCGGTTATAGACAAAAAAAAAAATATCTTTGTTAGTAAAAAATACACGATAATGAAAAAATTAGCCCTATTAAAGACAAATAAATTAGTAAAATTGCAGACTTGATGGTTTTATGTTTTTAGGGCGAAATGATTTATTCATGTCGTACGCAAAGTGTGACTGCATCGAAACGAGCTAAACGACATTTATATGTTATTAATAATTTTATGCTGGAGCCAAGTACAACAGGCAGCAAAACTGGCGTCCAAATTTGACAGGTTATGGTTGTGATTTCACTCGATTTCCGAAAAGATATTCTGCATACAAGTTGTTAGTTTATTTATAATGAACAATTTTTATTCGAAACATTTTTTCGAATACCGACTGGATTAAGTACAAATTAAATATAAAATTTTAAAAAGGAACGCCACACTTGCCGACGATAGTATAAGGTGTAATACATTATCAAACACACATACATGATTACAGGACCCAATTTAGAAATTCAATAGGGGTTGCAATGTTTAAATAGAACTATAAAATTAAAAATTTCGGTACGCAGGAGCTGCGTCAACTTAGCGAATTTCCTTAGAATACATAAATCACTCTCTAGCGGGCATAATTTTAGTGTCATCAAAATGAATTATAATATTTGATATGACTTTAGTATCTGCAAAAAATTCGTTACGCAGGAGCTGCGTCAACTTAACCAATTTCCTTAGAATACATAAATCACTCTCTAGCGGTCATAATTTTAGTGTGATCAAAATTCAATATAATATCAGATATGACTTTAGTTTTGGCAAAAATTAAGTTTATTAATAGCCAAAATAACGATTATAGTTTATGGTTACTATGGAAACGATAATCAAAATTTTTATAATAAAATATATTTCATGTATTCGTATCAAACAAACACAAAATATTAAATATCTCTCTTAATATTAGGAAAATCGAAAAATGTATAAGGAGTAAAGTTGTAGAAAATCAAGTTTGCTACAATTCTTTACTACATCATTTTTCTCAAACTCTAATGTAAACAGACATATTTAGAATTTATCTTTCAATCTTTATTTGTAAATATTTCTGTAAATATTAGCGTAACAGAAAAATAATAAGAAACAAAATTACAGTATAACTTAGTACCTACAAGTTAACTTGTGATAAATTTTTCGATTTTTCAAATATTAAGGGGGATAGTCAAATAAGATCAAATATGCCTCAAATACACATTTCGGTTTCCACCAACTAAAGAGTCTGATAATAAAATTAATTTCAAATGTTCGCTCACTTTAAAATTATTTCGGGTGCAACGAAAATATTATACGAGAGCACCAAAGAGGCTAAGGCCAGCACTGTTAAATCTAAATTGTTAATGTATTAGGTATCAATACATTGTGAATAACTAGCAAATTTTATTAAAATAAAAAAGAAACCAATTTAATGTAACTTGACAGTGTATTCAAATGAGAGTTTTTTTTACATGCCATATTTATTATCAGTGTCAAATCCAAACGAGTATTATTAAAAGGTATTTTATCGTATATATGTAAGTATAATTCGAAACCGATTGATAATTTCATAGTTGTCTTTCACCGTTATGTTATACAAACAATAAATATAAGTTTAATATTTGTTTATTTGTCAATACTTAGGCGTCAACATAACGATGTTTGTTCAATTTCTTATCGGTTACGTATGACAAACTGTAGAAGACTTTAGCGTATAATCCGACAAATTTCATTGTCATTGAATTTTTAATTAAATTAAATACTGATATGAAAAAATTTACTCGTCAACCAGGAATCGAACCTCGGGCCTCTGGATATCTAGTCCAGTATGCTTCCGCTACACCAAAGACGACTGTGACGTAATAGCCAACTTTTTCATATTATTCTTATTTTTATTTATAGGACAAACATCGTTATGTTGACGCTTAAGTATACACAAATAAACAAATATTAAATAAATAACTTCGACAGAAGTATTACTGTCTAAATAAATAAAAAATAAGAAAATAAATTGGTACCAGAAATTCAAAAGCAATCAATTTATCCTCAACAAGCAAGCGCACTATTCGCTTTAATATAATCTAATTTCTTTTAATTGATTTAAATAAATATATGCAAATTCACAATAAATAAATAAATGAGCTATTCGTATACCTTTATTAGTACTTTCCATTGTTAGATGTATTGTACTATCAACTCCAAAACCGGCGTTCCTCCTTAAAATTCTACAGTTGATCGGTACAGAATTTATGTAATTTCAGATGCTTGAGCTAAAGTTGTGAACTAAATTTTCATTATTTTTGGAGTCGGTGTCGGCATAGACAAATTCACATAAAATTTGGACAACGCCTCCAAAAATAGTTCAAAGTTCAAGTTCAAAATGAATTTATAAAATCTTCCGTTTACCGTTAATTATTACAAAACATCTTAAAATTATAGTACCTAGCCTAGACTTTACCTATACAATCATCTTATGAATAAAATACATCGAATTATTGTAGAATTTAATATACATCGTTTAAATTTAATGGAAAAACTTATATAAAAACCATTGAAATCATAACTTAATCTAATTTGGGTGGATAAGCCACCCCTAAGAACTAAACCTTAAATAAATAAATAAATAAATAAGTATGTACAAATTAAATTACAACAGAATTAGTTGCAATCGACATCGTGTGGCATGCGGTATCTGTTTCTGAAGAGCAACGTGTTTGGGTCAAATCGGCCCAGTTCGTTGATCTCCAGGAACGGGTTTGTGCGGGATGATTGAAAGAAGAATTTAGCGGTTGTTTGGATAAATGTTCGGATAGTAGGGTGCCGGATATCGCAGGGGGGCTTTCGAAATCGTCCGAAGACAACGATTTTGAAATTTTTGCATTTTCGCGAGTTGCGATGGTGCAACGTTCGACCAAATTGGGGCAGCGTATGTGAGTACGGGCCGAATACATGACTTGTAAAGTCGATGTTTCAATCGTTCGTCCAATCTACTCCTAATGTTGAGAAGTAGGTACAACCCCGCAAAGGATGCGTTTCCAAGGGCGAGACGTTTTTTAACGTTCTTCGTCTAATTCTTAACTGTCTTTGAAGAGTAACTCCCAGATACTCGACACTTTGAGTCTGTTGGATTGCCGTGTTAAACATTTTCAGTTCAAGTGGGTAAGAAGAAAATTTAGTCTTCTTTGTGAACAAGATGGACTGAGTCTTCGTAGGATTAATTTTGATTTTCCACTTCTTGAAATAGCTTTCAAGCGTGGATAAGTGTGACTGGAGGGAGCTCGAAATAAGTTTCGGCTGCCAGGAAGTGCAGTAGATTGCTGTATCGTCAGCAAAGAGGGCCGTTTCGTTAGCTCGATCTTTCGGGATATCATTTATAAAAAGAGGCGGGGTCCTAGCAAGAAGCCTTGAGGTACACCAGCCTTTACTCGGTATTGGTTCGATGTACTTTGTTGGAGATGAATTCGGGAATTTCGGTTAGATAGGTAGGAAATCAGGAATTTCAGGATGTAGGTAGGTATGTTGAATTTGGAAAGTTTGTGGATAAGTCCATCGTGCCAAACCGTATCAAAAGCTTTTTCGATGTCCAAAAGGACCATGCCTGTGGATTTATTCCAGTTAAATCCAGAAGAAATATGATCAGTGAGTCGGTGAAGCTGAGTCACTGTTGAGTGTTTTGATCTGAAACCAAACTATTGGGGAATCAATTGACCGTGGATATCTTCATGCGACTGCAGCCAGTTCAAAACTACTTTCTCCATGACCTTGCGGAGAGATGGCAGCAAACTGATGGGTCAGTAGCTTGAGGGCGACTTAAGTTGCTTTCCCGGCTTCGGAAGAGCTAGCACTTTGGCAGCTTTCCAAAGGTCAGGAAAATAACCAAATCTCAAGCACGCAGTATAGATGTAACTGAGCTGTACAACCGTCTTCCGGGGAAGATAGCGGAGCACAACGTTAGTTATTCCATCATCGCCGGGAGCCTTCCTACACTTAAGTTTTCTTAAAATGTTTGAAACCTCCTGAGATGATACGCATTCGACATCGATTGGGTTAATGACGGAAGAGCGAATATTTTCCAAAGATTCGGACACCAAGCGGGCCGTTTCTTCGTCGTGAAATTCGTCGCCACCTGTTAAACTGTGCGCCTTAGAGAAGGTGTCAGCAAGAAGTTGTGCTTTGTCTGAATCTGAGTAGAGATACCCATTTTCTGACAAAAGAGGGCTCCAAAAATAGCAATAATTGTACACATATATATAAAAATTTTTGCTTAGGTGAACTAAAATTGGCACAAGAATATGCAATTATTTTTTTACTTTTTACTTTTTAGTGCATTTTTGTTTTAGAATATTTGATTTTTGAAGTCGGGTTTCCATTTTGTCAAAATAGGTTTTATTTCTCGCTTTTTAGTGACTTTGAAGTTCTATAACTGATTTTATTTGTCTAAATATGGGTAGATCTACTAAACGACCAACTAATTTTTAATGCATTTTTTATAACAGCTTTTCAATTTTTTTTACAAGCATTTTGTTTTTTTTTTTTTAACAAATTTTTTTTTTGGGTCGGTTTTTTTTTGTAAAAAATTTTTTTGAAGTCGGTTTTTAAAATAATTTTCTTATTTTCCCAATATGAATAAGTATATCACATATAAAATGAGGGTTTTCCTCGATTTCCCGGGGATCCCTTCATCAGAATGCGATTTGGTGACAAGGGGACCAATCAGAAATCAAACTCTTTAAAACAAAAAAAAAATTCAAAATCGGTTAATAAATGACGGTTCTGAGTTAAAAAAAAAACAGACGAATTGAGAACCATCCTCCTTTTTGAAGTCGGGTTAAAAAATTATATCACATACAAACAAAATTGTTATCCATTACCTATGTGATAGACAGATTTGTCTGTTTCGCTTAAGCATGTAAGGTATGTGTGTATACAATTTGTCTGTAAACTGTATGATACACATTTCCTAATTTCAACAAAAACCTTTTACGACCAACCGTCCCTCCCCCGTCCTAGTTTTTTAATTAAAATTTAAAACCGTTTCTGAAAAAGTTTGAGAATGTTTAAAAGTAAATGATTTTTATCAAAATATTTCAAACATACTGTAAATAATATGAGTAACATAAATTTAATCGTACGTCGTAATATTCTACTATGTTTTGTATAAAATAACAATTTAACGATAAGTACTTTAAATGCAAATTATTGTTTGTACTGGACCAAACGTGTTCAACAGAATGAATATTACCAAAGCTTTTCCTGAAAATGCTATTCCGTAAAAACTTTGTACATGAATTTTATTTTTAGTATCATATTATTCTACTAAATGTTTCATATTAAACGACTACGATAATATAATTTCTATTTTATTATTGTTTTAGAACAAATTTTATGTTGTCAATTTTTTTTATTATTATAAAACAAGTGAAATTAACAACTAAGTGAGTTAATTACTGAAGTACATTAAGTATACTGAGTTCCTTACGTGAACTATTATTTTTCCTTTTTACTACAAATGTATAAAAATATAAAGTTGTGTATAAAAATGTTTTCATACACATCTACTTCATATAGATCTACTTTCTGACAGACAACGCACATTCGAGACAGGTGGGTCTAGATGAATGAAGTTTTGCACCAGGATTTCTTGATTTTTGAAAATGCGATCCTTGAGGGGGTGAAATAGTGAATGAAAGTTTGTATGGAAGTTTGTATGTCAGTCTAGTAGTTCAAAATATGGAAATTGGTTTGTAGGCGTTTGTTTAGAAATGAAAGTAAGTTGTATCAGCATTTTTGGAAATTCATCCCCTAAAAGGGCAAAATAAGGAACGAATATTTGTATGGAAAGAGCATCATTTTTTATGTTAGAAACATGGAAGTTGGTGTTAAGGTTTCTATTTATAAATAAAAGTAAGTTGGAAGATGTAAAATAAGGGATGAAAATTTATATGGGAAGTGCGTCATTTTTTAGTTAGAAACGTGAAAGTTGGTAATTATGCTTTTTAAATTTGAAAAAAGTCCCTAAAATGCTGCTTAGGGGAAATCTCATCGGTTACACAGCTGGTAGTTCAAAGATGTTTTATTCGGAGGGGGTACCATTTAGTGACCTTGATTTACATCTTGATCTTAACTCTCAAAGTTATTTGAAACTCAACTTGTGTTTTTCAATTGGAAACTTTTTTGAGGAAAAAAGAACATAAAAACTTTTTCTATTAGCGTAATATTCATTAAACAATAAATAAAAACTTTTTATTCTTGATAAATTTTTTCTAAGGACCTTATTTTTCTCAAATAAATGAAAAATTCATTAAAATCCATTAGTTAAAATGATCAATTATAAACCAAAATAGACTTTTTACTCAGTTTTTAAATTATTTGTAATAAAACCTTCTAAAAGCCTTAAAGATCGAAAAAAAATCAATATCACCATAAGATGTCCTCGTTCGAAAAAAACAAATTTTTCACCGTGCCATTTTTTCCAGAAAAACAATTCCTTGAGGAAATTCATTGTTTAAAATTAGTCTCTGTATAATATATAATCGATATGTACATCAAACCACCCAAAACCTAAAGATATATTGAACATCGATTTTCAAACTCGAACCACTTTAGAGTCATAAACACTACTTTGGAAATAGTCGACCCACAAAGTGCCGTTTTTTCCAAAATTTCACGGTTTGAGCCAAATTTATTTAGTTTTCGAAAAAAAATTTTGAACAAAATTGTTAATATGTTTTATGACGAATTGCTTTTATTTAAATCGTTTTGTCGAAAGCTAAATAATTTCTGCACATATCAACTTCAAAAAGAAAAACACCACTTCAGACTCAATATACTCAAGATCAAAAATATGTTATTCGCAGTTTGTCTCAATTTTATACCTGGCATACTAAGTTTAGTCCCGAAGCGTTCATAAAATGTCCTAATTCGTTCATTTTCGCATGTCCGTCCGTCTGTGGACACGATAACTCAAAAACGAAAGGAGATAACGAGCTGAAATATTTTGAGAGTGTTCTAGAGCTAAAAAGTCAGGTGAAGTTCGTTTGAATGGGCAAAATCGGATCATGTTTGGGCAAAATAGGCAAAGCTGTCCATCGTTTAGACCGTAAGAGACAGAACAAAAATGTAAAGACAAAAAATGTCCTTTTTTTAAAAATAAACAACTTTTAAAATAAAGTTGCTTACATAAATGCAAGATCTATCGGGTATTTAAACAATTAACTCAGTCAGTTGTCATTTTCAACTTGTTTTATTATAATTTTAATGATTAGATACTCGTTTAATAAGCTGATACATAAAATGTTAATATTATATTTGATACGGCTGTAATATCTTTAAGATATCTTTGTATAACAAATTATAAACATCTTTTCCATAAATAAAATCTAAATGTGAGAAGGACGAGTAATTAACACGTATGAGTTTTGCAGTTGGTAAATGACTATGCAAAGTCCGTACATCTTCTGGATCTGCCATGATATCACCATCTCCATGAAATAAATAAATAGGGGTTTTTAAGTTTTTCAAATTATACGATGGTGGAGTCTTTTGTCCATATCTTTTAATGTTTTCTTTTTCGCCATAATCAAATTGTCTGAAATCACCTTAAAAAAGCAAGAGTGGTTATTGATTAAACTAAAATTAAAATACATATATAAGATGGTCCACCAAAATTAAACCGCAACTATCGTGCAGAATTTTAATTGTTTTTGTAAACTTGCGTCTACCTTCCAAATGGCCGATCGGTTTAAGGCGTTATATCTGAGACGGTATGTCTACTTGGAATTGGGAGGTTGTCAGTTTGTCAATTATAAAGAAAAAAAAGGGGCCGGTTAATTGACTAAACTGTCGGCTTATGGACAAGAACGAAGTAACCGGCTATGATTGTGAAGGTTTTCTGCAGTTTCCTCCACGAACTCCAGATGAATATCGGCATAGTTCCTATCAGAGTTACACATCCTACCAATTCCTATCCCACACATAAAAATTCCTTCCACTCCACTCACATCCTCACATCCTTAGGCATCACAATGGACCTTATGGTCGAAGTGTAGCGCGTCCAAGGTAGCCGCTACAATCTAACTTTCTAAACTTGCGTCTACACATCCATTGTTGGTATGATTACGTATATGGTTGTGTTATTCTAACGGAAGTGGCTGGCAATTAGTCACTCTGAAATTTAAGTCATACATTTGAACATTGTTAACATTCTTTGACAGTAAATGCTTGATACGAAAAATCAAACACATGTTGGATGGAAATCGGATCAACAACTTGTGGCTTGCCGGACCAATTCATGACCTCTAAGCCTCCCAAGTCTATATAAGTGGATTGCATATAATTTTTTCCATCTTGTTTCGTTATATCATTACTTTGTTTTTTACTATTTCCGTATTTTAATTGTAAATAGTCAAAATACATCGACATATATAAAAAAATAATAAGCATTCCAGCTACATCCCATCTCACTGCAATGAACTCAGGGCTAGGGAAAAACTCTTAATTTAGGTTTCGGAGGAAACAAAAGTGCAAATACCTTAGCAAAAAAGGGAGTTTTTCAAAGAAGCGATTATCTTTCATAGACCCAAACCCTATTTTAGGAATTCCAAAAACAGCATGCAACGAAGTGATAAACGAGTGGATAGACTCACCGTAATCACTGGGAAAATATACCGAAACAGAAACTCGGGTAAATACTATTTAGGAATGTAACAAAGAGAAAGTCCCACGATATACTCAACTAGAACAGCATACATATTCGAACCATCCTGAACCTTCAGGAAAACCTGATATGTAAGCTCCTGATTATTGTCAAAATATGAGAGAAGCAAACATCGCCAGACTGAAGTAGAAAGAGGAGCACAATGGGCCAAAAATCGAAGTACAATACTTGTCATACCCCAAGACTTATCTATCAACACAACATTTGGCTTACAGGTGGAGTATTGGTCCGATAAAGCTGAGGTCGTAGATTCGATTGCGATCCAAGATGTGTAAGATATTGCATGCCAAACATTTGATGTCAAAGAAGGTTACTAATTGTAATTTTGAATATGGAACTTACATATATTTCGTTTCAAAAGTTTAGTAAACTTTTCTAATTATAGAACTTTATAAGTAATCACTTAAAACACACCGTTGAGATATTTATTAGTTAATATTACCATAAATTTGTTGTCGTTTTATTTTTAATGGACCACGTATACAAGTTGTTTACCATTCAGAATTAGTTGTGAATAATGTACAAGTGTTTGAACTGAAGTTCCAGCAGGAACATGGTTTGCAATATGATATAGACTTCTCTGTAATACACAAATTATTGAAAGGCGTAATCTAAATGAACAGTTGAATAATATCTATTAAGAACCCGACTAGAAATTGATCCTACATTTATATCCAGACCCAGTAGGGAATCAATAAGGCATGCCAAGTAAGGCTATCCCAATCGATAAAAACTCAAATTGGATATCCCAATGTAAAAATTGTTAAAGTAATATTATTTTTTCCCACTTGGGATCTATTTCGGAACCTATTAGTAAAACCCAATGTTACAATCAATTTAGGATATGATTGGGAAAACCCAATGGAAAATAACAAATCTGATATAAGTCTTGCCCAACTGGGATCTGTTTAGGATATGAATGGAAAACTACGAATCTGATATCAGTTTTGCCTAACAGGGATCTGTTGGAAATATTATTGGGAAAACACAACATAATAGTTAATTAAAAGCAAAAAAATAATTTATAATTTGTATTTTTCTTTTGCTATTTCGGCGGAGCTATTTTGCGGTAATTTATATAAATTACGTATCAGTAGATAAAAAACTTATTGAATAGTTTTTGAATAGTTTGAATAGTTAAAATAATTTTAATAGTTAAAAACTTATTGAATAGTTTTTGAAAAAGATATTGTATAGTTTTTGAAAAATCAATCAAAATTTTGAATAAACTCTCGTGACATGTTACTATGTAATAGTATATACCGTATGTGTTGGAAAGCATTGCTAATAGGAATCAATGTTAAATATTATATACTATAATAACTATACACAATATGCTTAATAAAGAAATAAAAATAGTGTGGGTACTCTTTATTGTGTCTGTTGTGTATGCTGCTTAGTGTGACTGTTTTATGCTCATTGTTGTCCTCTTAAGCTTAGCATTTCTTCTAACAATTGAAAAAAGCAACAATCCACACAAATTAAAAGCAAAATAAAACCCCAAAAAGAAAAAAAATAGAATTCCGACAAAAAAAAAGTTAAACCAACGTTTCGAATATTCCTCCATTATTTGCTATATAATCAATATCCGAGGCGATTGTAGAAACCTACCCGGGTATTTACTATAGCACTTGTCAACAATTCTTCTCCTTAATTGTTGCAAATTATCAGGCGTATTCCGCGAATAGATCTGTGTTTTGAGAAAACCCCACAAAAAAAGTCGTTAGGAGATAGATCTGGGGACCTGGCTGGCGACTTGAAGGTTCCAAAACCACTCATAAGACGTTCCTGGAAAGTTTGTTCCAGGAACAGCCTTACTATTATGGCATTGTGTGCAGGAACCATCTTGTTGGAACCATACAGATTCCAGATCTAAATTAGGAAGTTGGCAAAACAGTTTGCAAAATGTTATTTCGTAATAAACTCAAATATTTTTGAAAATTTAAAGATCCGTCAATGAAGAATGGTCCTATAATATGGTCAGCCAATATTCCAATCCAGGCATTCAGTTTCAGTATGTATGTGTATGTATGGTATTGTAGTAAATATTTTATTTATTTATGTAACATTGATTCTCTATAAGAAATGCTTTTGAAAACGTTCTGTATACGCGTAGTTGAACAAACAGTAATATATAAAATAAATAAATAAACAAACAAACTTACTTTCGCATTTATAACATAATTCCGTGCTCCGGATAAAATAATAATAATAGAAATGGTTATAATTATTTTAATTATGAGTAGTGGCATCAGTGTCAGATAGGGATTGCCCGATCGGATCCCAAGACTTCTATACGTTACATTCCAATTCGGGATCCCTATTGGGCAACCCAATAGGGATGTACACGAAAATTTCTAGTCTGGAAGGTATACTTACAGGATCAATTTCATTTTGAGGATGACCAGCAATTGTTGCAAGCAATTTTTCACAAGATATTAGTTCTTCGGCATTACTGTTATAATTACAAGTTTTCATAATTGGATCCGATAACGCTCTAGTATGTGGAAATAGGTAATAGATGTTTAAAGAATGCAAGGCAGTCTGAAATCAATTCATATATTATGTTACTATACTGAAAACTATATAAACAATTTGAGTGTTCAATGTCAAAATTCATAATACGGAACTCTTACGAAATCAATTTGATGTCCATCCATTCAAGTATCACACGTGATTTTCTTGAAATCTATTTGACGTAATTATTTGAAATTTAGCATGGAAATCGAATATGGCGGCCCAGTTATTGGCGTAAAGAATAAACAATTGAATTTTGTATCCTGAAGGGTAATTTTAGCATGTGAATTGGGACATTTCATGCAAAAAATTATTTGCTTGTAACAAATCATTTGCCTAGCTTTATAAAATTCGTTGGGCCACAGAATTCCTGGTCATTTTTCAAAACTTTATATTTGATCTATGCCTTATTCATTCGGTTTTCGAAAAAAAACTTCGGGCATTAGCTGTTCATTATAAATATTAAAACAACTTTTATTCGAAGTAGTTTTTCCAAAACCGAATGAATAGGGTATAAATCAATTATAAAATTTTTTAAAATGACCCAAAGTACCTAGCTAGTGGTGGTACAGAAAGAACTTACTTCAATTAAACCATAAACTTGAGCTAAAGATGTTAACACTGGGGTTATATTTCGAACAAAAGCGATTGGAGCTAAAGCAATTAATGTTTTTATTTTTTCATTATATTCAGGTTTTTCGGATAGCGTTACAAATAATGATTGTGCGCCTTGAGAATGCCCAATAGTACTTAATTGTTTTTGGTTGGTTTTATTGAGTATATAATCCATTGTGATTGGAATATCGATTGTGCCAATTTCATGCCATCTGGAATATGATTATAAACTTTAAGGGTGTATTTTTAAAGTGAATTAAACTATGCGTAAAAATTCATCATCAAAATATGGTTAGAATTAAAATTCTGACCGAGAATAATAAATGATATCGTTATTATATTGTATACTTTGTTTACATGTGTAAGGATTAATAAGGTTAATTTTCTACGAAAAAAAAAATTGGTTGGGCGTACAAACTTATCCAAGCAAAAAAATGTTATCCAAGCATAATTATTCATATTTTTGAATTTTTAATGAAATAAAAATTATTTAAAAACTTCTCAATAATAAAATCTGGCCCTCTTATTTTAACCATTTAAAAATAACCTGGCTAAATCCAATCATAGGTTTAAATCCGATGCAGGCCCAAAGCCTAGTTTGATATGGTCCTCTACGCAGCCGTATCTTTTGTAAAGTTATATAATGTATAATATAATGTATAATATTATCTACTTCATTTGAAGAAGATAAATTTAAATATATTGGGATATTTAATCAATAAATTATAAACCCTATATCTGCCACTGGTCTAGCCCATTGTAGATGTAAATTTTAAATAACGATTTCGACATTGGGATGTTTAATCCGTGATGAAATAACCAAAACATAAAATATCCGCGTCGAAATACTCATGACAAAATAACTGACAAACAGTACAATTTAAAATAAATTAGCACGGCCAAGAGAGTAGGAATTTGGATAGCAATAATTTGGTGCAAAAGCAAAAACCTCAGAGCCTCAGCTATTATAATAATAATTAAATGCCACCAACTACCAAAAACTTTAAACTGTCCGTAAGACATTACCAACCAAATCGACCCAAGGATTCGACTTGGTTATTTTGTCGTGGATATTTTCTCTTCGATTATTTTGGCGTCGGATATTTTAACACTATTGTTTAGTGTAGTTTAAAATCAGATGTTTAGAATTAGAATGAACCCACTCACCCAAATTTCCAATAAGCTTCACTTGTCAAAGAATCATACATCGTATGATTTCGCGAAAAAGTTGTACCTCTTGCATTAAGTATCCATACATCATATCCTGCATCAGCCAATAAATACGCTAGGGGATATTTTGTAGAATAGTCCGTGAAAACACATGCAGAGCTAAAAAGACCGGGCACTAAAAATACTATTGAACGTTGTTGATAGATATTATTATTGATTTTTCCATGAGGTATACGTAGTACAGTTAATATATACCCATCTTCAGTTGTGACAATATGATTTTCAGCTGGATAACCAAAACTAAGTGCTTCTTCATACTGAAAAATGTGATTTAAAACCCTACATTAGTCGCCCCGTGGATAGAAATATTTTCCGCTCTGTTATTAATAATTTCCCCATCCTATTAACTAGAGGCTTTTAGTAGCTTCATACCGTTAGTTTTTCAGATTCAGATGTGATAAATCAGTATGTGTGTTGGTTTGCTATAAGCACTTTCAGCCTTTAATGTCTTTTATAAATGTGGAAGTTGGATCTGTTCTTTGGATTCACTTTATCGCGTTAATCCTGTTTACTCATTATTACAATTGCGTTGTCTTTGATGAATCATTACACCAATCATTATACCCATTCAATTCATTCTCAGTCAAATATAGTATCGAATTAATAGAAAAAATCAAAGATATTAATTTACAACCGAATTAAGTTTTAATGTCTTTTGATGTAAAAGCATTATACCCAAGCGTCCCGATACCAGACGCAATAAAAATACTAGAAAAATGGCTAAAAAATAAAATAATGCCCACAGACGAAATAATTGAATATCTGAAATTAACACGGCTTTGCATGAGACAGGATGTGTTTACTTTCGACGGTAAATGCTATAAGCAAACATTTGGAACAAGTATGGGTCCAATCCACTATGGGTAATCCGTTCCTAAATAATATATTCGTAAAATTATCGATAAACAACAATCGGGTATGTATGTGTAAGTTGTCAAAATTGTTTGAAATTTGATGTTGATCAAAGTCGTCGCCAAATCGGAATTCGAATCAAAGAACATCTGGCTCATGTAAAATTTGGGAAAACCGAAAAATCATGTATAGCTGCGCACGTTATTGAGAACAACCACAAAATTGACAAATCGAACTTAAAACTACTGAAATCGGTCCAAAACCCCACAGAATTAGATGCATACGAAAGCATCTACATACACATTATTAAGAAAACAAATAATGGATTTCGACAATGGTCCAATTCCAAATTCTGATTTAATAAAATTAAACCATTTTCATAATTAATACCTGAATATCAAGGTTAACAGCGAATAACACCCTCACTTTATTGACAATAACAAGACCGTGTGGTCAGAAAAGGATTACCGCCAATAAATGGGTTGGGTCATCACACACTTAATCCTTTAATTGGCCAGTTAACTCAAGTAATCCCTTAGGTACTACCTCATTCAGATCATATAAAAGACAAAACTTTTTTAATATCATTGTGAGACACGCACCAAATTACCAACTACGATTAACTAATGCATACTGATGATAACTATTTTGTAGTCGAATTACATATTTATAAAATAAAAATTTGAAATTTAATTACAGATTACTATTTAACAACTTTAAGATACGGTTCGTGAGTCCGCTCGCGACCACTGATGTCTGAAAATTGAACGCGAATGCTGTTGGACTAACAGCATTTCAACAACATTCAGTTTAAAGCATGTAGAGCTAGGTCAAAATTGGTTTCCATGTAATTGAATAATCCGTATAATAATAGTAGAAAGCTATCTATGGTACCTACCGGATCTATTCCGACATATCGAGGATCAAATGTAGACAGCAGTTTTATATTGTGCAGCCAATCTTCCAGAGCGTTGAAGTCTGTAATCTGACCATGACACACGATTATTAATCCCAATATCCAAACACATATTATTACCTTTTCGATCATGACTAGCAATGTAATGTTTATGAAATGACAGGACCTATTATATATATAAATTTTATGACTGTCATATTTTAGTCTATTATCAGTTCACATTCCGTAAATTACTACTGATACTATTAATTTTATTACGGGTTGTACTATCAAAATTTGTATGATTTTAAAAATAAAAATTGTAGTGTTTGAAAGAAGTTAATTTCGAAAAAAAAGACAATGGAATTTTTGGTTTTGTTAAGGCTTTCCCATGGACTAGTGTCTGGTAAAAGTGGTTAATAATAATAATAATAATGGGATTTTACCTCCGATTCTGAGACTCTATGGTCTATAACAGAGGCCAACCACATCCTTAGTTGTTAACCTTTATTAATTCTTTTAACGAAGGACAACAAATATGTATGTAGATTATAAAATGGATAGGTTATGCGACGTGAGCCGATTTTGATAGGAACTATGCAGATACTCATCTCGAGTTCGTGAAGGGAAACCGTAGAAAACCTTCACAAGCAATTAACCCTCTTCAGTATTTTTTTTAAATTGACAAACTGTCACTTTTATTTAAACCCGTAACTTTCCAGTTCCATGTAAGCATAGCGTGATAGACCGCTACAGCCAATTTGGCTGGTTTTACCTGAAGTGGTTATACCAGAAGGTCAATATATACGTTGGTAAATTTCTAGGAATTACATCAAGGGAACAAATAAATAAGTATTCAGCTGTACTTTGTTACAATATAGCAAGAACTAGATTCTGATTTACGGAATAATATTGTCTAATTTCGAATTAGTTTATTAAAATAATCAAAGAGAACTCTAGGTTTTTTTGAAATTATATTTCAAATTTTGCCCCTATTCCTAGAACATTTGTTTTTATTTTATAAATACGTATTTCGACTACAATGTAGTCATCATCAGTATGACTTAGCTAATCGTAACTATCTCTGGGATATGGATTCAGAGATATGTTGCTTGTTGCTAATTTGGTGCGTGTCTCACAATGTTATAAGTTTTGTCTTTAATATTATTTGACTGAGGGTATGATCTGACCTGAGGATTATTCGAGTTGACTGACTATAGGATTAGGTGTGTGAAGAACCCACCTTTTTATTGACGGTATCAAATTTGAGACACGCACCAAATTAGCAACAAGCAACATATCGCTGAATCCATATCCCAGAGATAGTTACGATTAGCTAATTCATACTGATGATGACTACTTTGCAGTCGAAGTACGTATTTATAAAATACAAACAAATGTTCTAGGAATGGGGGAAAAATTTGAAATATAATTTCAAATTAGTTTCTTTATTATACACTAGAGACCAGTCCAAGTAGCCGAGCGGTCTAAGGCGTTATGTCTATGCAGTATGCAGTACTTGGAAACTGGGAGGTTATGGGTTCGATTCCCGACATTGGCAGTTTGTCAATAAAATAAAAACAAGGGGCGGTTAATTACTAAACTGTCGGCGTATGGACAAGAACGAAATAACCGGATATTCTTGAGAAGGTTTTCTGCAGTTTCCTTCACGAACTCCAGATGAATATCGGCATAGTTCCTATCATAGTCGGCTGCAGCCGCATATCCTACCAATTCCTAGTCTACTCACAAATTCCTTCCACTAAACTCACATCCTCACATCCTAAGGCATCACAACGGACCTTATGGTCGAAGTGTAGCACATCCAGGGCAGCCTTTACAATCTACCTCATACACTAGATAGCTTATTCAAGTGCTGTGTCTGCTGTGAGTCTCAAGCCAATCTGACCTCTAATTATATATCCGACAGAAAGCATAAATGTGCGAGTGTGCACATAAACATAAATGTATGCACAAAAAGTATTGATATCTCAGCCAAAATAAAACTGTTCGCCTTCAATTGTAGTGTAATCCACAAGTAGTGACCAAGTTTTTTTACAAAACTGAAAAAATGATATTTTTGTTGGGTAAGTTTCTCAGAAGCTGGGTTTTCATATTTTACCTGCAGGTTTATTTCTTTGTATATTAAGTGTTACAAAATCTCACCACTTACCAAGTAAATTTATATTCCTACCAAAAATCAACATTCTAGGACAACTGAAAGTACCCTAGAATATTGATGATTAGTGAGTGATATTACTGTATTTTTGGTCATGAAAAATATGGAAGCCGTCCTGTCCCGTAGAAGTTTATATTACACGCTATTTATGTTGTAAATAAAGTCAAAACTCAAACTGATTACTGTTGTTACTGTTGAGTGAGTGAGTAGGTACGTGAGTGGTTAGGTATATTTGTCGAGATTAGGGAATATTGTATAGTCACGTCTAATATTAAATAAATAAAATTAAACAAATTTAAAATTATTCAATAAATAATTTAATTTTAGTTAAACTCATTCATTTCTATTTCTTTCATTTATATTCCACCTATTCATAGGGGTAATGGTGAATGGGGGCATGTACTGATCTGGACAAGGCCAACGTTTTTGCACAACATCTGCAAGAGGTATTTACACCATTTCCATCTGAGTGAAGAGTAGATGAAGAGTTCGAAATCATAAAATTTCTCAATTCCCCCATACTATGTACTGCATCATTAAATCATGCATCGGGAGAGATTTTTCCAAATCAGGTTTGGTAATGAAACAAGGCAACTCCACCAAATTAAATCAGGTGTACAATAAGGAGCGTCCTAGGGCCAACTTTATATTTATTATACACTGCCGACTTACCAATGAATAAGAACACGGTACTCGCCACATTTGCAGATTATAAGCTATACTGTCGCCAAATTATAATCCAACTATAGCAGAAAATCAGCTACAACAACAGCTTAACCAAATTCATGAATGGAATAGGAAATGGCGTGTGTCTATCAATGAAACAAAGTCAGCTCACATCGTATTTAGTAAAGGCAGGTGTGTCTCTCCGAATGTACACATAAACAGTAAAGTAATACCACGAGTTGATTGTGTAAAGTATCTTGGAATGCATCTAGATAAAAGTTTATCTTGGTCCACTCAC
Source organism: Nineta flava (assembly GCA_963920215.1). NCBI lineage: Eukaryota > Metazoa > Arthropoda > Insecta > Neuroptera > Chrysopidae > Nineta > Nineta flava. The sequence goes on along the minus strand of OY986043.1, from coordinate 20,909,004 downwards.
ATTTGGAAAAAACGGAAACAGTTAGGAATCAAGCTTAGTAAGTATTATTGACTTATAGGCAGAAAATCAAAACTGTCACTCAGAAATAAATTATTCGTGTACAATGCAGCTATTAAGCTAATTTGAACTTATGGAATCCAACTTTGGGGTACATCTTCAAATTCTAACATTGAGATTCTTGAAAGATTTCAATCCAAAATACTTCGTGCTATAACAGATGCTTCCTATTTCATTCCGATTAGTGCAATTCGTGAAGACCTTAAAGTGAACACAGTGAAAAGTAAGATAGTGAAATCTAGTGCAAAGTATTTAGAAAGATTAGAATCACATACAAATACATTGGCAGTAAATCTGCTAGATAATAGTGAATAAACTCATAGACGAAAAAGATTTCAGCCATTCCAGTTACCATTTAGATTTTAGTGTTACACCCCGTGTGAAAGACATCCAGTGCGTATTTAAAATACATATTATAAGTTACATATAATTATTATAAGTTACATATTATTAAGTCAATTATTGATTAGTTAAAAATATGCATCAGCAAAAACTGTATTTTATGAAGTTTATAGTTTTAAAACATTCTAGCTCATATTATTAAATATACTTTTAAAGTTGTTATCAAGGGATAACAAATAACATGACTTTTTTTTTCGTTTATTAGCCTTATTTGTTGCTTATTGTTTCCACAGATTGCAAATAGTAAACAAACTATAAATTTAAAAAAATTTCTATTTCTGCTCGAATTATCTATTCAAAAAGCGGACTTCCGAATAGTATCACATCTCCCTATCTTAACTCGAAGAATGTTTTTTATTTGGGTGATAAGCTAACAACTTGTATAATGTCAAACCTTTAACGTCTACCTGTATCAAATTCTATAAACAATTCAATTCTAAACACGTGAAAATAGCAACTAATTGACTTAATTACCCGGTTTAGACTTCATTATCAATGCGTGAACTGTATACATTATTTTATACAAACGCTCAAATGTATAAACGTACACAGTTTATAATCAAGAGTAATTTCAGATGTTTGAGCTTATGTTGTAGCGAAACTATTCTAGTTATGGAAAAAATTGGAATAAAAAAAATGTGTGTGTGTAATTTTGTACGCACGTAAGAAGTAATACTTCTTTTCGAATAATTTATGAAAATAAGATTAAATAAGGTCAACACTACTATGAAGACATAAAAGTTTAATAAAATAATATAGTGATAAAACTGCAATCGAAAAATTAAAGGTGTTTGACCACCAACCTTTTTAGTGAATATGAATTGGAAGACTGCGTAAATGGTAGCCCTAAACTCATTAAAATAAAACTGAAAGAATATTACCTAAAAAATTCGCTTCACGATATTCATTTAAAAAATTGTCTAAGCTTTTACAGTGGGCTTATTCATAATGAGGACGGGGCACGGTACTTACGAGTGGCTAAAATAAGCGACCTATATTTGTTTGCCAAGTTTAGACTTTACACTTTTAAATGGGATAGTTTAAAAGTTGAGGGGATACGAGAATGTCTATTGTACGGGGAAAGTGAAAGCATTAAACATCTTATTGAAGATTGTCAAGGCACTTTAGAAAATGAAAGAGACGTATTAGACAGTCATCATCTACTTAATGCAGAAGACATCCTTAATATTGGGGACAAAATGTTAATAATGTATGTAACTAAATACTTGCGTTTTATTTCAAACAAAAGCGACAAATACTTACACTGATCCCGTGAAACATTTCAACAAGTGATTTTGTTTTAGCGAATTTCCTGAAAGGAAATAGAGCTATTGGTCCCGTACCGAAGTTAAAATTTCGCAAAAATTTCATCAAATGTCCATCGATCCTACCTAGTAGATGTCAAAAATCACCATCTGTAAAATTTATATATATATATATCTATGGACATATATGTATATATATATATATATATATATATATATATATATATATATATATATATATATATATATATATATATATACATATATGTATATAAATATATATATGTATATAAATATATATATGTATATAAATATATGTCTGTAATCACTCTAGCGGTCACAGTTTTCATTTTATCGGCATGAAATTTGGTATTTGAGGCGCTTTTGGTATTCAAAAGGTCAAGTTCGTTAATGGGTAAAATCGGTCGAGGGAAAAGGGGGGTTTAGAGGAAGGGGGAAACACAAAATTTGACATATCACCCTTAATATTCGAAAAATCGAAAAATTTATAAGAAGTAAAGTTTTAGGTATTAAATTTTACTGTAGTTTTGTTTCTTATCATTTTTCTGTTACACTAATATTTACAGAAATATTGACGGTTTAAGATTGAAAACTAAATTCCTCACTATCTCTGTACACATTAGTTTGAGCAAAAATGATGAGGTGATGAATTGTAGCAAACATGATTTTCTACAACTTTATGCTTTTGGCATTTTTTGATTGTTCAAATATTAAAAGAGATATTTTACATTTTGTGTTTTCTTCTTTCATTATGCCCCCATTTCCCCTTCACGTATGACATTTATTAATAAAATTGGTCTTGCAAATACTAAAATCATATACGACATTTCATTTTGATCAGACTAAAATTGTGACCGCTAGAAATAGATTTTTATGTATTTTAAGGAAATTCGCTAAGTTGAAGCAGCTCCTGCGTAACGAATTTTTTTGATAATGTAATCATTATTATTATTGATGTTGCTAATATTGTTATTCATATTATTGTCATTATTTTTATTATTATTATTATTATTATTATTTTTATTATATTCTATTATATTATATTTATCGTTATTATTATTAGTATATTATATTTATTGTGATTATTTATAATATTTTTTAACCCGACTTCAAAAAAAATTCGTTACGCAGGAGCTGCTTCAACTTAGCGAATTTCCTTAGAATAAATCACTCTCTAGTGATCACAATTTTAGTCTGATCAAAATGAAATGTCATATATGATTTTAGCATTTGCAAGTCCAATTTTCTCAATAAATGACATACGTCGAGGCGAATGGGGGGAGGTATAAAAAAAGAAGAAAACACAAAATATAAAATATCTCTCTTAATATTAGAACAATCGAAAAATGCGTAAGGAATAAAGTTGTATAAAATCAAATTTGCTACAATTCATCACCTTATCATTTTTGCTCAAACTCTAATGTGTACAGAGATATCAAGGAATTTAATTTTCAATATTAAACCGTCAATATTTCTGTGAATATTATTGTTACAGAAAAAATGATAAGAAACAAAATTACAGCAAAACTTAGTACCTACAACTTTACTTCTTATAAATTTTTCGATTTTTCAAATTTTAAGGGAGATATCTCAAATTTTATGTTTCCCCCTCCGTCTAAACCCCCCTTTCCCCTGGTCCGATTTTACCCATTAACGAACTTGACCTTTTGAATATCAAAAGCGCCTCAAATACCAAATCTCATCCCGATAAAATGAAAACTGTGACCGCTAGAGTGATGTCAGACACATATATATATATATATATATATATACATATATATGTATATATATATATATATATATATATATATATATATATATATATATATGTCCATAGATATATATATATAAATTTTTCAGATGGTGATTTTTGACATCTACTAGGTAGGATCGATGGACATTTGAAGAAATTTTTGCGAAATTTTGACCTCAGTACGGGACCAATAGCTCTATTTCCTTTCAGGAAATTCGCTAAAAGGAGAATGGTTCTCAATTCATCTGTATTTTTTTTTTTTATGTTTGTTACCTCAGAACTCCGTCATTTATGGACCGATTTAGAATTTTATTTTTTTGTTTTAAAGAGTTTGATTACCGATTGGTCCCATTGTCACCAAATTGCATTCTGATGAGGGGATCTCCGGGAAATCGAGGAAAATCCTCATTTTATATGTGATGCGAAAATTTTTTTTTTTTGAAAGGGTATACTCATTCATAATGGGAAAATAAGAAATTTTTTTAACAACCGACTTCAAAAAAAATTTTTTACAAAAAAAAAACCGACCCCAAAAAAAAAAATTTTTACAAAAAAAAAACGAAATGCTTGTAAAAAAAACTGAAAATCTGTTATAAAACAATGCACTAAAAATTAGAAAAAAAAAGGGTAAGAAAAAGTGTTAATTGGTCGTTTAGTAGGTCTACCCATATTTAGACAAATAAAATCAGTTATAGAACTTCAAAGTCACTAAAAAGCGAGAAATAAAACCTATTTTGACAAAATGGAAACCCGACTTCTAAAATCAAATATTCTATTACAAAAGATGCACTAAAAAGTAAAAAAATAATTGCATATTCTTGTGCCAATTTTAGTTCACCAAAGCAAAAATTTTTAAATATATATGCACAATTATTGTTATTTTTGGAGGCGGTGTCCAAAAGTTATGTGAATTTCTCTATGCTGACACCGCCTCCAAAAATAACAATAATTGTACATGTATATTTAAATATGTTTGCTTTGGTGAACTAAAATTTAAACAAGAATATGCAATTATTTTTTTAGTTTTTAGTGCATCTTTTGTTATAGAATATTTGATTTTAGAAGTCGGGTTTCCATTTTGTCAAAATAGGTTTTATCTTTGTTTTAATCTGGCTAGTAGAAACTAAGTAATTTTTATTTTCAATTAAGTAATACCAACAATTAAGTGAGTTGTTTCATTAATCCTATTTTGTTGTTTCTTTTGATAATTTCGTAAATCTCAGTTTAACTTTAAGCACTATCAGAAATTTAATTATGAAGTTTTCCTTTTATTTGATATAATTTTTGTAAATTTTTTGTTTTGTAGTTTTGAATCGCTCATTAGAGCATATCAATAAACATCTACATACATACAATAGAAAAATTATATATTGTATCTAAAACCAATGGTTCTACATTTTATCATGGTGGACAGGAACAAACGTGTCTTCTTCCGTTGAAATTCAAAATTGAAAGACTGGCAATAAATCCATTATTTAAATTAGAATCGGAGTCAGTGAAATTTATCAAGATCAGACCTGGTTTTATCAATATATACGTAGGTCAAATTTCTAATACTCTTCTTTTATCATGAATTTATAATGATGAAGATATTCCTGTACATAATTTCAACTGTGTAGTCAAATTGAATTCTTCGAATGTAAAATATGGCGGTGTAACTTTGCACCGAAATAATAACGATCATTCTTATTTTTTTATAATGTATAATATTGTCTTGTATTTCAATATCCAAAAATCATATCACACACACACACACTCCATTATTGCCCACCGCAGAGTCACACTGCTTATTTCTCAGACAGACTTTTGTCTGTTTCGTTTAAGAATATAGTGTATGTACATATAAATATATAAATTTATTCTATATGGTAGTATATTGTATGATACACTATGTTTACTGAATATTTCTCAAACACTGTGTAGAAGAGCAGGATAGAAATCAGGAATATGACATCGATCGAGCGCGTACTACATCGGTCGAGTGTTGTATCAGCGATTTGTTACATGCTGAAAATACACTCTGATCGGAGTCTTATAATGCCCCAAAAGAAGTATAATTTCAAAAAACACTTTTTTCGTTATTTTTTTCTGTATCTCATACGGTTACAAGTAGAATATTTTCACCTATGACGGTGAAATTCAAAATCTGAAATGTTAAAACTTTGATGGAAAACCTTGATGAATTACGAATCCCAAATACTTATTAAATGTAAAAATTATTGAAACGGATTGATAAAATTTGCAAATGTTTTATTGAATGAATATTAATAATCAATATGTTATTCTTTAACAAGAAGTACCTATGTTATTTATAAATTATCCAGTGGCGGATGTACCAACAGGCTGAGTAGGCTGGAGCCTAGGGCGGCAAATTTGGGGCCAAAAATTTGTTTTGTCTTACAGAAATTTAAAAGATTCATATTTTTAAACCTAAATGATATTAGGTCCACACAAACAATTCAACATGTAATATGTTTCACAACTTAAATAAATTTTTCTACAATTTGCGTAGTAGCGTTTGGTAGCGCCGCGGGAAAGAGTGACATGAAGCGGCTTCTACCATATATTTGATCACTGTTACCGATCTTTACGTATATCTTTGCAAGTTTTTCGTAGCTGAACGAGAAAATTTTAAGTATTTCAAAGAAAAGTTGCTGGAATTAAGCGAGTGATACTGCGAGTGATACTTTCATGGTTAACACATTTCTCGTCCTAATTGATAGACTCGTATCCGATGTTTACATTTCTGATCAAAATAAGTGAATTGTCATCATCAACCCTTACGGAAAAAGCCCTTTTCTTGGAAGAAATGGATCCTAATGATTTAGAGACTGACTTATCTAGTTCAAGACATACATTTTCAATCCCACCTTTCTTCTGAGAATTTGGGTAAAACCAGATTCTAGGTCATTGGAAAGTCTATCTTCGTTCCTGCGATAACAGAATTTGCAAAACGTTTATCTAAACTTGGACATTGCAGTTCCCATGACTCTATATACACCAGCGACAAATTGTTCGGGTGAGAGAAACTTTTCTTGCTAGTATTACCTCATTCTGCGTATTAACAGATTGCAAAAAGTAAAGAAATTAAAAAAAAAAAATTCATGAAGAATTATTATTAGTAGTTAATCTGTGTTGTATAGCCAGTTGCCATGAATGGTGTTTACAATCAGGTATAGGGACCTTAGTATTTCTCTATATTAGTTTTTGTATTGTATTTACATATGGAGAAAATTATATAAAACAGATAATAATTATAAATATCGAAATTGGCAACCCTTATTATATTTATATCGTTTTATTACATAACTGTAAAAACCAGATTAACTCTACTAAAAAAAGTACCATTTTTATAAATATTTCGCAATATTCACGATCTATTTCAGATTTTTCTGAGCGATTTTTTTGGTGATAAGGTTGTGGCTGCAATTTTTACGGTTTTTTCCCAAAAAAATGTTTAAAAACATATAAATAAAAATACATCAAATTACATGCTGAATTCATGCTTAAAAAATGCCTTCAATTGACACCCTACAAGAAAAAATCCCTTGAAATTTTTACTTAATTTCCCATTTAAACCTACAAAAAGGGATCTGGCTGTGTCGTTGACACGGCTGTGTGTTTTACGTGAATACGTGTGCGTAACGGGTAACTCTTGCAAAGCTCTCTCCAACCATATACGATCTCTTTATTTTGATTTGGCTTTTCGACGAGTATAGATCGACATTGCATTACTTATTTTAATTTTTTTACTTTAATGGTATTATATTCACCATAACTATTCCACACTAATGTCTTATATACGCAATCGATGGATCTTGACGAGAGCTGACGATAGAAACTCAAACGAACGTCTTAGCTACCCTGAGTAAAAAGTTACACACAACGGAAATTATATGACGCAGCAAAACGTCCTCAAAATGGCGACCTTTTCTTCTCCATCGCGCGCGATGATTGAAAGTCCTCACTCAACGTAACAAATTCTTTGATCCTTTAGCTATCGAGTGGTGTAATGGAATATTGGATGTAGATGATAGATATGTAGCTGCAACTCCAAACTGTATCCCTCGATTTTGTTATGATCGAGTTGCCTGAATTGCCTTCCACTATGGAAGCCAATTTAAGACGTATTCACGTCAAAAATTAGTATCTCAAACCTCATATACGTCAAGTAATATGTGAAAAAGTTCATTTCAAGCCAAAATCAGCTCACGCATTTCTTACAAATAATCCATCTTTATAGCCATAAGAGATAAATTAAAGTTTAAATAAATAAAATTGTTCATTTTCTAAAACTCTCGTTCGCAACTTTCGTGTCATAAACTTGAGACTTTTGCTAAAATTGCAGCCAAACTTCTGTAATTGCGTATAATTTACCTTGGTATATAAAATGCCAAAGTAGTGTTTACATAAATATAAAATAAGTGTACTTATTATGTATAAATAACATATATAAATAACAGTCGTGTTTTTGTACACCTACACGTGTCTAAAACTAAAGTAAACAGTGCCGGATTAGGAAATTTGACGCTCCTACTCTCAAAATTTTTGCCGCCCATGCAAGGAGACCGAAAAAAGTTCTATAACATATTTTAAATTTAAATTCATGAAATATTTAATTTTTCTAATTGCAAATATATTTAAACATTATCTTTTGAATTATGTCAATTAATTTGTAAAAATATTTTGATCGATGTATATCCTACTGTTTATATTGCATTAATAATATTTTTATGTAAAATGATTGAGAAGTGTACCGGCGAAAGATGGTTTTCGGTATTAAAACGTGTAAATAGTTTTTTAAGATCCACTCTAGAAACTGATAACCTTAACTCTTGATCTTTATTATCTGTAGAGGCAGAGTTAACAATGAAACTTGACTGCGAAGAATTAATAACCGAATTTGCTTCTCGAAAATGTCGTAAGATATTATTGTAACTGTAAATCAAAGCATTTCTATCATCATTAAAAAATTTAATAATTTTAAATCGCATAGTTCTTTGCTTGTCACGCCACCTTTTTTTTATTTCAGACAAAGCTTCAATGACGCATTAAAAAATTATTTAGAGCGCCTTGGGTTATATGGGGTTGGCTCGCTTGGGGTTAAAGACACCTTGGGTTAAGTGGAGTTAGTTGGTTAGCTTGGGGTTTAGGGAAACCTGGATTTCTGCCGTCCCCCGGAATCTGCCGCCCTACGCACGAGAGTTGAGTGCGTATGCGGTAATCCAGCACTGAATGTAAACAATACGGACAGGAATAGTATTTTATTCGGAGTATTTATACAATTTTTATCAGTAAGTTTATTGATTTAAAACAAATCTAATTTGGTTACTAATAATTAAAGAATTCAAGAGTTATTATTATACGTAATAATAGCGTGTTTACATTTTAATTACGGATTGCATCATTAATTAATTTCCCAATTATCTATACAAGATTATTATAAAAGATTTGGTAAAATTGTTGCGATTTTAAAACGATTGCAATTTAATCTTAGTTTTGTATATCCTATATTAATTTAATTAAATACTTATATGAAAAAATTAACTCGTCAACCAGGAATCGAACCTCGGGCCTCTGGATAACTAGTCCAGTATGCTTTCCTCTACACCAAAGACGATTGTGATGCGACAGCCAACTTTTTCATATTATAATAATTTTTTATTTATTAGACAGTATTTACTTCTTTCTGAAGTGATTTGTTTATTTAATATTTGTTTGTTTGTGTATACTTTCGTGTCCACATAACGTTGTTTGTCCAAATTCCTTTCGAATACGTATGAAAAACTGTAGAAGACTATAGCGTATACTCCGACAAATTTCATTGTCATTGAATTTATTAATTAAATTAAATACTTACATGAAAAAATTAACTCGTCAACCAGGAATCGAACCTCGGGCCTCTGGATACCTAGTCCAGTATGCTTTCCTCTACACCAAAGACGATTGTGATGCGACAGCCAACTTTTTCATATTATTCTAATTTTTTATTTATTAGATAGTATTTACTTCTTTCTGAAGTGATTTGTTTATTTAATATTTGTTTGTTTGTGTATACTTTCGTGTCCACATAACGTTGTTTGTCCAAATTCCTTTCGAATACGTATGACAAACTGTAGAAGACTATAGCGTATACTCCGACAAATTTCATTGTCATTGAATTTATTAATTAAATTAAATACTTACATGAAAAAATTAACTCGTCAACCAGGAATCGAACCTCGGGCCTCTGGATACCTAGTCCAGTATGCTTTCCTCTACACCAAAGACGATTGTGATGCGACAGCCAACTTTTTCATATTATTCTAATTTTTTATTTATTAGATAGTATTTACTTCTTTCTGAAGTGATTTGTTTATTTAATATTTGTTTGTTTGTGTATACTTTCGTGTCCACATAACGTTGTTTGTCCAAATTCCTTTCGAATACGTATGACAAACTGTAGAAGACTATAGCGTATACTCCGACAAATTTCATTGTCATTGAATTAAATTAAATACTTATATGAAAAAATTATCCTATATAATAAAATAATTAGCAATGGTTAGATAATATTTATCAAACTTTTATTTCAATTGTATTTATTCATAAAGAAATATTGAATATTTTAGTAACATAAATAAACAATTCCTGATTAATCTTGAACTATTTTGATTAATTTAAATTAGATTTTAAAAGCTTTCTATTTTAAACCTTCTATGATATTTGTATGGTTTGGAGCTCTACTTTGTGATTAAGATAAGGTGGAATTTTGCAAAGTGTTTTTTTATTTTTTTATTAAATTTATAAACTTCTATAATGTATAAAAATTTCCAATAGATAAAAATAAAATAACTAATAGGAATAAAATTATATTTTCAAAAAATGAACTTCGATGATTGCGATCCGATTTGGCAAATCCTCGGCTCTCTATTTTATACTGTTCTATTTTACTGCCGTAATTGTATGATCCAGTTCAATTTTTTATTGAATGTTAAGGTGTATTAGATAAATACATATTATTTTGTGTTTACTTAAACTCCAGTATGTTTACAATGACATAAATATGAGGTAAAGTGTTTGCTATAATATAGACTAATATCTCAGGGAGCCCAGAGGTATGGGGTCGATTCCCATCCTGAATGTATGTGATTGTTCATATCAAGAATTTGAGGTGAAAGAATGTTAACACAACATTAAACTTATTAAATCATATTCATATGAAAAAAACATTGACTCATCCGCTAGAGATCGAACCGTGGATCTTGGGATCTCATCACACCTCGGGCGATTAGCTTGACGAGTCAATTTCTCAAATCATTGACAGTGTTACTCGATATATATATTGTAGAGGCTGTCCTGGACGGGCAACACTTCGACCATTAGGTTCATTGTGCTGTCTAAGGATGTGAGGATGTGAGTGGAACTTCTGTGTATAAACTAGGAATTAGTAGGATTAGCGGTTGCAGCCGACTATGATAGGAAACATGATGTATCTCTGTTTTTTTAATATGTGGTTTGGACCCATTAGGGCTATGTATATCCAAGTTTTCAACTCTCAAAATCATTTTTCTTCGAAAGCTATTCTATACGGTTTTTGAGAACTTTAAATTTGTGACAAATCAAGCTCAATCGGAGCTCTGTAAGTCAATTCGTTACCTAATTACGGCACTTTGAAAATAGACCAGTTTTTCCAAAAATTGAAAATTTTAGTTTTAGACCTTCTTTGGAAGAAATTGCGACGAAACCATTGGTCCTGCGAGTAGAACTTGTTGAATATACCTTGTAGGAAATTTAATTAGCTTTAAAGGAAATATCTCAAAAGTAGTTATCTCAAAAACCTATATAAGGTAAAATCGCATTTTAACAGAAATTTTCTATAACCTTTCCTATCTTTTGGTTTAGTAATGAAAAAAAAGGCATGTAATCATTTAAAAAAACGTTGAAATGTATTTTAATATAAACATAAATAAATAAATATTTTAATATAAACATAAATATATAAATTTTTCCACAACTTTTAGAGAGTTGCAAACTTGAGTATACATAGCCCTAATGGGTCCAAACAACATACTAAAAATCAGAGATAATCATGTTTTGTTAATTTATTGTCGATTTTGACCAGCGTATCAACTGAAGTAATTAAAAAGGTTAAAGAAACATAGTCAATTTTAATATAATATTTTTTCATTGTGAAAATTGTTCTTTATTAAATTCATATAAAATATCAAATACATAATTGTACAACAGAGAAATCACATCTTTGGTATAGAGAAAATCACTATGTTTAAATTTAGCATAATTAACCCTGAATAAAGTTGAATTGGGTAGTAAAATATGTAATATTTTAACATCCTAAAACAATTAATTAATAAGTGATTGTTTCATTAAGTTTATAATATGTAAATTATAAAACTATGCTTACCTTTGGAGTTGATAAAGTATCCTAGCAAAATATCATACACCGTACATTATCATAATCGCTAAAATTAGGTTAACTAGAACATACTGTCCCCGAAACTTTGACAATGATTACAAGGAAAAATCAGCCTACCTTTTTCAACTACTTGAGCAAATGTAATAATTGCTTGACAGAGCATCCACCAGTAAAGTGGCTTAATATAATTTCAATATCTCTATAAAACAATAAAAAAAGAAAACTTAAAGACTTGTATACATTAGGTCTGGAATTAATTTAAAAAGTATCTGAAAATTCAATCTTGAATAGTCTATATATTCCCCTTTCCTAGAAAATAAGCTGTTTAGGTTAAGAATTTCTAAAAAGTAATATTTTTAGGTAAGAGTAAAGTTTCCACAAATTGGATAAGTATGCGGCTTTCCGGTATCACAAGTTACTCCGTTCTGGGTTAAACTCTTACCGCATCATTTTGTTCAGGATTAAATCCGTCGATAGTATTCCACAAATTTTCGCAGAATTCCAAGTCCTTGACAGCTGTGTTGTTATTACATCTGTCGATAAAATTTCCAATCACATCATCGTTATGTGGCAAAATATCATACACCTTCATTATATTTAATAGATACTGAAACAAATGGAATCATAGCTGTATGGTACTATGGTACTATGTTAGATGTATGGTACTATCAACTCCATAACCGGCGTTCCTCCTTAAAATTCTACAGTTGATCGGTACAGAATTTAAGTAATTTCAGATGCTTGAGCTAAAATTGTGGCGAAACTATTCCAGTTATGGAAAAAATAGGAACAAAAAAAGTGTGTGTGTGTACTTATATACGCACGTAAGAGGTTACAGTTGTTTTTAAATAATTTATTAAAATATTATTAAATAAGGTCAACACTACTTTGAGGACACAAAACTTTTAGAAAATGGTATAGGTAGTAGTGAATAATTAATTATATATTGTATCTAAAACCAATGATTCTATATATTATCAGGGGAACAGAACAAGCGTCTCTTCTTCCGTTAAAATTAGTGTTTGAATGACTGAAATTAAATCCATTATTTACATTAGAATCAGACGTAATGAAATCCATCAAGATCATTCCAGGTTTATCAATATATGCATTTAATATACAAAGTTTACGAGCCTATACAAATGATATCATTTATAGTGTGGCTCGTAATTCTAATATTCTTATATTTTTTTGAATTGTTTTTTGTAAACTAGCGTCTATTTATTTCCGTTGTTAGTATGGTTGCCATTCGGTTTTATTATACCAACGGAAGCGACTAGCGTTAACTTACTTTGACATTTAAGTAATATGTCTGAGCATTGATAACATTTTTTGACATCAAATGCTTGATCTGAAAAATCACAACCATCTAGAGATGGGGAACGAACCCACGACCTCTGGCATTCCAGACCAAAACTCTACCAACTGAGCTACCCTAGATGTTATGGTAGTGCATATGATATGCATATGATCTTTTACTATCATTTTTGATGCCATTGTGTTATTAATTTTGTTTATTTACTATTAACATATTTTTTTAAATTGTTTTTTGTAAACTAGCGTCTATTTAGTTCCATTGTTAGTATGGTTGCCTTTCGGTTATATTATACCAACGGATGCGACTAGCGTTTACTTACTTTGACATTTAAGTATTATGTCTGAACATTGATAACATTTTTTGACATCAAATGTCTTATATTCTTATTTTATCAGAAACATGGAGTAGTAATGTTCATTTCCGCGGGCCACACATCCTTAAAGTCGGCTTGGCGCACTGCCGTGCTATAGATATAGATGAATGTACCGAATTTTAACTGTATAGTCAAATTTATGGTGTTCTAATGTAAGAGGTGTTTCTATTTTCCAAAATAAAAGCGATCATTCATCTTTCTAGAATGTACAACTAACATCAAAATTTGATGTTAGTTTTTAAAATTTTCTAATTGATATGTGTCATTTTCATTCGGTTTTTGAAAAAAAAATTTTGAATAAAAATTGTTACTATATTTGTAATAAACAACGTTTATTCGATAAAAAGGCTTTTTTCGAAACCGAATCAATAATAAGGCACAAATTAGTTATAAAATTCTAAAAACTGACATTAACTTGTGATGGTCATAGTACAATATAGTCTTGTTTTTCAACATCAAAAAGTCGCATACAAACAAAATTGTTGTCCATTACCTATAGTGACAGACAGATTTAAAATATTTCAAACATACTGTAAATAATATGAGTAACATAAATTTAATCGTACGTCGTAATATTCTACTATGTTTTGTATAAAATAACAATTTAACGATAAGTACTTTAAATGCAAATTATTGTTTGTACTGGACCAAACGTGTTCAACAGAATGAATATTACCAAAGCTTTTCCTGAAAATGCTATTCCGTAAAAACTTTGTACATGAATTTTATTTTTAGTATCATATTATTCTACTAAATGTTTCATATTAAACGACTACGATAATATAATTTCTATTTTATTATTGTTTTAGAACAAATTTTATGTTATTAATTTTTTTTATTATTATAAAACAAGTGAAATTAACAACTAAGTGAGTTAATTACTTAAGTACATTATGTATACTGAGTTCCTTATCAATACGTGAACTATTATTTTTACTTTTTACTACAAATGTATAAACATATAAAGTTGTGTATAAAAGTGTTTTCATACACATCTACTTCATATAGATCTACTTTCTGACAGACAACGCACATTCGAGACAGGTGGGTCTAGATGAATAAAGTTTTGCACCAGGAGTTCTTGATTTTTGAAAATGCAACCCCTAAGATGGTTAAATAGTGGATGAAAGTTTGTATGTCAGTCTTGTAGTTCAAAATATGGAAATTGGTTTGTAGGCTTTAAGGGAGTAAAATAAGTAACGGAAGTTTGTATGGAAAGTGCATCATTTTTTATTTTAGAAACGTGGAAGTTGGTAATTAGGTTTTTTTAATTTGAGAAAAGTCGAATGGATCCTGAGATGCTGCATAGGGAAAATCTCATAGGGCACGCTAGTTAAAAGATGTTTTATTCTGGTCAAGATGAATGAAATTTTGCACCAGGAGTTCTTGATTTTTGAAAATGCATCCCCTAAGGGGGTTAAATATTGGATGAAAGTTTGTATGTCAGTCTTGTTGTTCAAATTATGGAAATTGGTTTGTAGGCTTTTGTTTAGAAATGAAAGTAAGTTGTAGCAGCATTTTTGGAAATCCATCCCCTAAGGGGGCAAAATAAGGAACGGAAATTTGTATGGAAAGATCATCATTTATTATGTTAGATACATGGAAGTTGGTGCTTAGGCTTCTATTTATAAATAAAAGTAAGTTGTAAGTTGTAAAATAAGGGACGACAATTTTTATGGGAAGTGTGCCATTTTTTAGTTAGAAACGTAGATGTTTGTAATTATGCTTTTTAAATTTGAAAAAAGTCGGATGGATCCTAAAATGCTGCTTAGAGGAAATCTCATCGGGCACACAGCTGGTAGTTAAAACATGTTTTATTCTGAGAGGGGCATCATTTAGTGACCTTGATTTACATCTTGATCTTAACTTTCAATGTTATTTGAAAGTCAACTTGTGTTTTTCAAATGAAAACCTTTTTTGAGGAAAAAAGAACATAAAAACTTAGTCTGTTTGCGTTATATTCATTAAAAAATAAATTAAAAAAATTAAAAAGTCATTAAAATCTATTAGTTAAAATGGTCAATTATAAGCAAAATAAACTTTCTACTCAGTTTTTAAGTAATTTGTAATAAAACCTTCTAAAAGCCTTAAAGATCGAAAAAAAATCAATATCACCATAAGATGCCCTCTTTCGAAAAAAACTAATTTTTAACCATTTTTTCCAAAAAAACAATTCCTTGAGGAGATTCATTGTTTAAAATTAGTCTCTGTATAATATATAATGGATATGTACATCAAACCACCCAAAACCTAAAGATATATTGAACATCGATTTTCAAACTCGAACCACTTTAGAGTCATAAACACTACTTTGAAAATAGTCGACCCACAAAGTACCGTTTTTTCCAAAATTTCATGGTTTGAGCCAAATTTATTTAGTTTTCGAAAAAAAATTTTGAACAAAATTGTTAATATGTTTTATGACGAATTGCTTTTATTTAAATCGTTTTGTCGAAAGCTAAATAATTTCTGCACATATCAACTTCAAAAAGAAAAACACCACTTCAGACTCAATATACTCAAGATCAAAAATATGTTATTCGCAGTTTGTCTCAATTTTATACCTGGCATACTAAGTTTAGTCCCGAAGCGTTCATAAAATGTCCTAATTCGTTCATTTTCGCATGTCCGTCCGTCTGTGGACACGATAACTCAAAAACGAAAGGAGATAACGAGCTGAAATATTTTGAGAGTGTTCTAGAGCTAAAAAGTCAGGTGAAGTTCGTTCGAATGGGCAAAATCGGATCATGTTTGGGCAAAATAGGCAAAGCTGTCCATCGTTTAGACCGTAAGAGACAGAACAAAAATGTAAAGACAAAAAATGTCCTTTTTTTAAAAATAAACAACTTTTAAAATAAAGTTGCTTACATAAATGCAAGATCTATCGGGTATTTAAACAATTAACTCAGTCAGTTGTCATTTTCAACTTGTTTTATTATAATTTTAATGATTAGATACTCGTTTAATAAGCTGATACATAAAATGTTAATATTATATTTGATACGGCTGTAATATCTTTAAGATATCTTTGTATAACAAATTATAAACATCTTTGCCATAAATAAAATCTAAATGTGAGAAGCACGAGTAATTAACACGTATGAGTTGTGCAGTTGGTAAAAGACTATGCAAAGTCCGTACATCTTCTGGATCTGCTATGATATCACCATCTCCATGAAATAAATAAATAGGGATTTTTAAGTTTTTCAAATTATACGATGGTGGAGTCTTTTGTCCATATATTTTAATATTTTCATTTTCACCATAATCAAATTGTCTGAAATTACCTTAAAAAAGCAAGAGTGGTTATTGATTAAACTAAAATTAAAATACATATATAAGATGGTCCACCAAAATTAAACCGCAACTATCGTGCAGAATTTTAATTGTTTTTGTAAACTTGCGTCTACCATCCAAATGGTCGACCGCTTTAAGGCGTTATATCTGAGACGTTAAGTCTACTTGGAACTGGAAGGTTATCAGTTTGTCAATTATTAAGAAAAAAAAAGGACCGGTTAATTGACTAAACTGTCGGCGTATGGACAAGAACGTAGTAACCGGCTATGATTGTGAAGGTTTTCTGCAGTTTCCTCCACGAACTCCGGATGAATATCGGCATAGTGCCCATCAGAGTCACACATCCTACCAATTCCTAGCCAACACACAAAAATTCCTTCCACTCTACTCACATCCTCACATCCTTAGGCATCACAATGGACCTTATGGTCGAAGTATAGCCCGTGCAAAGCAGCCGCTACATTCTAACTTTCTAAACTTGCGTCTACACATCCATTGTTGGTATGATTACACATATGGTTGTGTTATTCTAATGGAAGTGGCTGGCGATTAGTGACTTTGAAATTTAAGTTATACATTTGAACATTGTTAACATTCTTTGACAGTAAATGCTTGATATGAAAAATCAAACACATCTTGGATGGAAATCAGATGCACGGCTTGTGGCTTGCCAGACCAATGCACGACCTCTAAGCCTCCCGATTCTATATAAGTGGAATGCATTTAATTTTTTACCATCTTGTTTCGTTATATCATTACTTTGTTTTTCACTATTTACGTATTTTAATTGTAAATAGTCAAAATACATCGACATAAATATATCAAAGAATTATAAGCATTCCAGCTACATCCCATCTCACAGCAATGAACTCATGGCTAGGGAAAAACTCTTAATTTAGGTGTCGGAGGAAGTGAAAGTTCAAATACCATAGCAAGGGAGAAGGGAGTTTTTCAAAGAAGGGATTATCTTTCATAGCATGCAACGAAGTGATAAACGAGTGGATAGACATACCGTAATCACTTGGAAAATATACTATTTAGGAATGCAACAAAGAGAAAGTCCCAAGATACACTCAACCTGATTAGCATACATATTCGAACCATCCTGAACCTTCAGGAAAACCTGATATGTAAGCTCCTGATTATTGTCAAAATATGAGAGAAGCAAACATCGCCAGACTGAAGTAGAAAGAGGAGCACAATGGGCCAAAAATCGAAGTACAATACTTGTCATACCCCAAGACTTATCTATCAACACAGCATTTGGCGGCATACAGGTGGAGTATTGGTCCGATAAAGCTGAGGTCGTAGATTCGATTGCGATCCAAGATGTGTAAGATATTGCATGTCAAACATTTGATGTCAAAGAAGGTTACTAATTGTAATTTAGAATATGGAACTTACATATATTTCGTTTAAAAAGTTTAGTAAACTTTTCTAATTATAGAACTTTATAAGTAATCACTTAAAACACACCGTTGAGATATTTATTAGTTAATATTATCATAAATTTGTTCGTTTTATTTTTAATGGACCACGTATACAGTTTGTTTACCATTCAGAATTAGTTGTGAATAATGTGCAATTGATTGAACTGAAGTTCCAGCAGGAACATGGTTTGCAATATGATATAGTCTTCTCTGTAATACACAAATTATTGAAATGCGTAATCTAAATGAACAGTTGAATAATATCTATTAAGAACCCGACTAGAAATTGATCCTACATTTATATCCAGACCCAATAGGGAATCAATAAGGCATGCCAAGTAAGGCTATCCCAATCGAGACTCAATAAAAACCCAAATTGGATATCCCAATGTAAAAATTGTTAAAGTAATATTATTTTTTCCCACTTGGGATCTATTTCGGAACCCATTAGTAAAACCCAATTTAAAAATCAATGACCTGATATTAATTTTTCCTAACTGGGATTATTTGGGAAAAGTTATTGGGAAAACCCCACATACAAATTAACAATTTGGTATCAGTTTTGCCCAACTGGGATCTATTTAGGATATGATAGGGAAAACACAATGGAAAATCACAAATCTGATATAAGTTTTGCCCAACAAGGATCGGTTTAGGATATGGTTGGGAAAACCCAATGGAAATCTACGAATCTGATATCAGTTTTGCCTAACAGGGATCTGTTGGCAATATTATTGAGAAAACTCAACATAATAGTTAATTAAATGCAAAAAAGCTACAAAAAATTTGTTCAATTTTTTTTTTGCTCTTTCGGCGGAGCTATTTAGTGGTAATTTATATAAATAACGTATCAGCAGATAAAAAACTTATTGAATAGTTTTTGAATAGTTAAAATACTTTTAATAGTTAAAAACTTATTGAATAGTTTTTAAAAAAGATATTGAATAGTTTTTGAAAAATCATTCAAAATTTTGAATAAACTCTCGTGACATGTTACTATGTAATAGTATATATACTCGTAGTTGAATAAACAGTAATATATATAAAAAAATTTTGACAAAATGGAAACCCGAATGGTGTTCAAATTTTATATGAATTTCTCTATGCTGACACCGACTCCAAAAATAACAATAATTGTACATATATATTTAAAAATTTTTGCTTAGGTGAACTAAAATTGGCACAAGAATATGCAATTATTTTTTTACTTTTTAAAGCATTTTTTCAATTTTTTTTACATGCATTTTGTTTCTTTTTTGTAAAAATTTTTTTTTTGGGGTAGTTTTTTTTTTTGTAAAAAATTTTTTTATTTAAAGTCGGTTTTTAAAAAAGTTTCTTATTTTTCTATATGAATGAGTATACCCTTTCAAACAAACAAAAAAATTTCGCAGAAATCGATGATAACGTATAAAATGAGGGTTTTCCTCGATTTCCAGGGGATCCCTTCATCAGAATGCGATTTGGTGACAGTGGGACTAATCGGAAATCAAACCCTTTAAAACAAAAAAAAAATTCAAAATCAGTTCATAAATGACGGAGTTCTGAGGTAACAACATTAAAAATAAAAATAAAAAAATACAGACGAATTGAGAACCATCCTCCTTTTTAAAGTCGGGTTAAAAATAAATAAATAAACAAACAAACTCACTTTCGCATTTATAACATTATTCCGTGCTCCGGATAAAATAATAGTAATAGAAATGGTTATAATTATATTAATTATGAGTAGTGGTATCAGTATCAGATAGGGATTGCCCGATCGAATCCCAAGACTTCTATACGTTACATCTCGATTCGGGATCCCTATTGGGCAACTCAATTGGTTTCCAAGCGGGTGTACACGAAAATTTCTAGTCGGGAAGGTATACTTACAGGATCAATTTCATTTTGAGGATGACCAGCAATTGTTGCAAGTAATATCTCACAAGATATTAGTTCTTCGGCACTACTGTTAGAATTACAAGTTTTCATAATTGGATCCGATAACGCTCTAATATGTGGAAAAAGGTAATATATGTTTAAAGAATGCAAGGTAGTCTGAAATCAATTCATATATTATGTTACTATACTAAAAACTATATAGTCAATTTGAGTGTTCAATGTCAAAATTCACAATTCACAACTCTTATGAAATCAATTTGATGTCCATCCATTGACGTAATTATTTGAAATTTAGCACGGAGATCGAGTATGGTGGCCCAATCATTCGCGTAAAGAATAAACAATTGAATTTTGTATCCTGAGCGGTAACTTTAGCATGTGAATTGGGACATTTTATGCAAAATATTATTTGCTTGTAACAAATCATTTGCCTAGCTTTATAAAATTCGTTGGGCCACAGAATTCCTGGTCATTTTTCAAAACTTTATATTTGATCTACGCCTTATTCATTCGGTTTTCGAAAAAAACACTTCGGGCATAAGCTGTTCATTATAAATATTGAAACAACTTTTATTCGAAGTAGGTTTTCGAAAACCGAATGAATAAGGTATAAATCAATTATAAAATTTTAAAAAATGACCAGGATTCTGTGGCCCAAAGTACCTAGCTAGTGGTGATACAGAAAGAACTTACTTCAACTAAAGGATAAACTGGAGCTAAAGATGTTAACACTGGGGTTATATTTCGAATAAAAGCGATTGGAGCTAAAGCTATTAATGTTTTTATTTTTTCATTATATTCAGGTTTTTCGGATAGCGTTACAAATAATGATTGTGCGCCTTGAGAATGCCCAATGGTACTTAATTGTTTTTGGTTGGTTTTATTGAGTATATAATCCATTGTGGTTGGAATATCGATTGTGCCAATTTCATGCCATCTGGAATATGATTATCAACTTTAAGGGTGTATTTTTAAAGTGAATTAAACTATACGTAAAAATACATCATCAAAATATGGTTAGAATTAAAATTCTGACCGAGAATAATAAAGATATCGTTATTGTATTGTATACTTTGTTTACATGTGTAAGGATTAATAAGGTTAATTTTCTACGAAAAACAAAATTGGTGGGGCGTACAAACTTATCCAAGCAAAAAAATGTTATCCAAGCATAATTATTCATATTTTTGAATTTTTAAATGAAAAAAAAATTATTTAAAAACTTCTCGATAATAAAATCTGGCCCTCTTATTTTAACCATTTAAAAATAACCTGGCTAAATCCAATCATAGGTTTAAATCCGATGCAGGCCCAAGGCCTAGTTTGATATGGCCCTCTACGCAACCGTATCTTTTGTAAAGTTATATAATGTATAATATGATGTATAATATTATCTACTTCTTTGAAGAAGATAAATTTAAATATATTGGGATATTTAATCAATAAATTATAAACCCTATATATGTCACTGGTCTAGCCCATTGTATATGTAAATTTTAAATAACGATTTCGACATTGGCATGTTTAATCCGTGATGAAATAACCAAAACATAAAATATCCGCGTCGAAATACTCATGACAAAATAACTGACAAACAGTACAATTTAAAATAAATTAGCACGGCCAAGAGAGTAGGACTTTGGATAGCAATAATTTAGTGCAAAAGCAAAAACCTCAGAGCCTCAGCTATTATAATAATAATTATATGCCACCAACTACCAAAAACATTAAACCATCCATAAGACATTACCAACCAAATCGACCCAAGGATTCGACTTGGTTATTTTGTCGTGGATATTTTCTCTTCGATTATTTTGGCGTCGGATATTTTAACACTATTGTTTAGTGTAGTTTAAAATCAGATGTTTAGAATTAGAATGAACCCACTCACCCAAATTTCCAATAAGCTTCACTTGTCAAAGAATCATACATCGTATGATTTCGCGACAAAGTTGTACCTCTTGCATTAAGTATCCATACATCATATCCTGCATCAGCCAATAAATACGCTAGGGGATATTTTGTAGAATAGTCCGTGAAAGCACATGCAGAGCTAAAAAGACCGGGCACTAAAAATACTATTGAACGTTGTTGATAGATATTATTATTGATTTTTCCATGAGGTATACGTAGTACAGTTAATATATACCCATCTTCAGTTGTGACAATATGATTTTCAGCTGGATAACCAAAACTAAGTGCTTCTTCATACTGAAAAATGTGATTTAAAACCCTACATTAGTCGCCCCGTGGATAGAAATATTTTCCGCTCTGTTATTAATAATTTCCCCATCCTATTAACTAGAGACTGTTAGAGGCTTCTTACCGTAACTTTTTCAGATTCAAATGTGATAAATCAGTATGTGTGTTGGTTTGCTATAAGAACTTTCAGCCTTTTATGTCTTCTAAAAATGTGGAAGTTGGATCTGTTCTTTGGATTCGATATGAAGCTTCGTCGAACATTTTGTTCGCTTTATCGCGGTAATCCTGTTTACTCATTATAACAATTGCGTTGTCTTTGATAAATTCATTCTCAGTCAAAAATAGTATCGAATTAATCGAAAAATTCAAAGATATTAATTTAAACCGAATTCAGTTTTAATGTCTTTTGATGTAAAAGCATTATACCCAAGCGTCCCGATACCAGACGCAATAAAAATACTAGAAAAATGGCTAAAAGATAAAATAATGCCCACAGACGAAATAATTGAATATATGAAAGTAACACGGCTTTGCATGAGACAGGATGTGTTTACTTTCGACGGTAAATGCTAGAAGCAAACATTTGGAACAAGTATAATCCACTATGGGTAATCCGTTCCTAAGTAATATATTCATAAAACTATCGATGAACAACAATTTATAGTGTAAGTTGTCAAAATTGTTTGAAATTTGATGTTGATCAAAGTCGTTGCCAAATCGGAATTCGAATCAAAGAACATCTGGCTCATGTGAAATTTGGGAAAACCGAAAAATCATGTATAGCTGCGCACGTTATTGAGAACAACTACAAAATTGACAAATCAAACTTAAAACTACTGAAATCGGTACAAAACCCCACAGAGTTAGATGCATACGAAAGTATCTACATACACATTATTAAGAAAACAAATAATGGATTTCGACAATGGCCCAATTCGAAATTCTGATTTTATAAAATTAAACCATTTTCATAATTAATACCTGAATATCAAGGTTAAGAGCAGCGAATAACACCCTCACTTTATTGACAATAACAAGACCGTGTGGTCAGAAAAGGATTACCGCCAATCAATGGGTTGGGTCATCACACACTTAATCCTTTAATTGGCCAGTTAACTCAAGTAATCCCTTAGGTACTACCTCATTCAGATCATATATAAGACAAAACTTTTCAATATCATTGTGAGACACGCACTAAATTAACATCGAGTAACATATCTACGATTTTCATACTGATGATGACTACTTTGTAGTCGAATTACGTATTTATAAAATACAAATAAAAATTTGAAATTTAATTACAGATTACTATTTAACAACTTTAAGATACAGTCCGCGCGCGACCACTGATGTCTGCAAATTGAACGCGAATACTGTTGGACGAACAGCATTTCAACAACATACAGTTTAAAGCATGTAGAGCTAGGTCAAAATTGGTTTCCATGTAATTGAATAATCCGCATATGAATAGTAGAAAACTATCTATGGTACCTACCGCATCTATTCCGACATATCGAGGATCAAATATAGACAGTAGTTTTATATTGTTCAGCCAATCTTCCAGAGCGTTGAAGTCTGTAATCTGACCATGACACACGATTGTTAATCCCAATATCCAAACACATATTATTACCTTTTCGATCATGACTAGCAAATATAATGTTTATGAAATAAGAGAACTTATTCTATTATATATATAAATTTTATGACTGTCATATTTTAGTCTATTATCAGTTCATATTCCGTAAATTACTACTGATACTATTAATTTTATTACGGGTTGTACTATCAAAATTTGTATGATTTTAAAAATGACAATTGTAGTGTTTGAAACAATTTTATTTCTAAAAAAAAGACAATGGGATTTTTTGTTGCTAAGTGTCTAATAATAATGGGGTTTTACCTCCGTTTCTGAGACTCTATGGTCTATAGCAGAGGCCAACCAAATCCATATTTGTTAACCTTTATTAATTCTTCTGACGAAGGACAACGAATATGCAGACTAGGAATTGATAGGTTATGCAACCGTAGCCGACTTTGGTAGGAACTATGCCGATACTCATCTGGGGTTCGTGAAGGGAAACCGCAGAAAACCTTCACAAGAATATCCGGTACTTCGTTCTTAACCCTCTTCAGTATTTTTTTAAATTGACAAAGTGCCAACTTTTATTTGAACCCGTAACTTCCCAATTCCAAGCAAGCATAGCACGTTACACCGCTCGGAAACTCGGAAACTTATATACGTTGGTAAATTTCTAGGAATTTCATCAAGGGAACAAATAAATAAGTATTCAGCTGTAGTTTGTTACCATATAGCAAGAACTGGATTCTAATATACGGAATAATATTGTAAAATTTCAAATTGTGTGACTCAGTTGTCAGGAAACAAAGACGTATTAGCTGTAGTTTCTATATTATCCACTAGAGAGCTTATTCAACTGCTGTGTCTGCTGTGTCGGCAATCAAATCTGACCTCTAATTATATATCCCACAGAAAACATAAATGTCCGTTCTATTGTCCGTTTCTTTATTAATTTGTCTTAATTATTATCTGCGTCACCCTTCTTATCCGTAAAAATGTTACAAAGTTTTTGGATAGCGCCTAAGTGGTCATTTTATGAAATATACTGTTTAAAATCCGAAGAATGTGGAATTTCTGAGAAATTAAACGAATGAAAAGGGATGCAGTGTAATAATTAGATAAAGGAAAGATGATAATAGTTATTATTATTGTATTTTTGGTCATGAAAAATATGGAAGCCGTTCTGTCCCGTTGAAGTTTATATTACACGCTATTTATGTTGTAAATAAAGTCAAAACTAAAACTGATTACTGTTGAGTGAGTGAGTAGATACGTGAGTGGTTAGGTATATTTGTCGAGATAAGGGAATATTGTATAGTCACGTCTAATATTAAATAAACACATAAAATTAAAAAAATTTAAAATTATTTCAGTAAATAGTTTAATTTTAGTTAAACTCATTCATTTCTATTTCTTTCATTTCTATTTCACCTATTCGTAAGGGTAATGGAGAATGGGGACGCGTACTGAACTGGACAAGGCCAACGTTTTTGCACAACATATGCAAGAGGTATTTACATCATTTCCATTACGAATGTAGAGTAGATGAAGAGTCCAAAATCATATCACTTTCTCAGTGCACCTTATCAAATGTTGCCAATTTCTGAACTGTTCACAGTAAAAGAAGTTGGTAAGTGCATAGAAAAGGTGTAGTTATGCTGACGATGATAAACAACGCTGTATTCATGCTAGGACACGTTCCCTGCCAATGGAAAATTGCTCATGTGATTATGATTCCAAAACTGGGAAAACCACCACACGAAGTTACGTCCTACAGACCAATAAGTTTTCTACCTATATTTGGAAAGCTACTGGAAAAACGTTTATTAATACGCATAAACATTGTTATCGTTAATGAGCAACTAATTCCAGAACATGAGTTTGGTTTTCGCAAAAATCGTGGGACTATTGAGCAAGTGTATCGGTTGACTAAAATCATAGACCAGACACTTGAAGATAAAAGCTACTGTTCTGCTGAATTTCTTGATGTCAGTCAAGCTTTCGACAAAGTTTGGCATGAAGGTTCAAAATAAAAAGTTTGCTCCTCCATACTATGTACTGCATCATTAAATCATGCATCGAGAGAGTTTTTTCCAAATCAGGTTTGGTAATGAAACAAGGCAACTCCACATAATTAAAACAAGTGTCCAATAAGGAGCATCCTAGGGCCAACTTTATATTTATTATACACTGCCGACTTACAAATCAATAAGAACACGAAACTTGCCACATTTTCAGATGATAAGCCATACTGTCGCCAAATTCGAATCCTACTATAGCAGAAAATCAGCTACAACAACAGCTTAACCAAATTCATGAATGGAATAGGAAATTGCGTGTGTCTATCAATGAAACAAAGTCAGCTCACATCGTATTTAGTAAAGGCAGGGGTGTCTCTCCGAATGTACACATAAACAGTAAAGTAATACCACGAGTTGATTGTGTAAAGTATCTTGGAATGCATCTAGATAAAACTTTAACTTGGTGCACTCTCATTTGGAAAAAACGGAAACAGTTATGACTCAAGCTTAGTAAGTATTATTGGCTTATAGGCAGAAAATCAAAACTGTCACTCAGAAATAAATTATTAGTGAACAATGCAGCTACTAAGCCAATTTGGACATATGGAATCCAACTTTGGGGTTCATCTTCAAATTCCAACATTGAGATTCTTGATAGATTTCAATCCAAAATACTTCGTGCTATAACAGATGCTTCCTATTTCATTCCGAATAGTGCAATTCGTGAAGACCTTAAAGTGAGCATAGTGAAAAGTAAGATAGTGAAATCAAGTGCAAAGTATTTAGAAAGATTAGAATCACATACAAATATATTGTCAGTAAATCTGCTAGATAATAGTGAATAAACTCCTAGACGAAAAAGATTTCACCCATTCCAGTTACCATTTAGATTTTAGTGTTACACCCTGTGAGAAAGCCATCCAGTGCGTATTTAAAATATATATTATAAGTTACATATAATAACATATAAAGTATTAAGTCAATTATTGATAAGTTAAAAACATGCATGAGCAAAAACTGTATTTTATGAAGTTTATAGTTTTAAAACATTTTAGTGCATATTATTAAGTATACTTTTAAATTTGTTGTAAGGGATAACAAATAACATGCTTTTTATTTTCGTTTATTAGCCATATTTTTTGCTTATTGTTGCTACAGATTGCAAATAGTAAACAAACTATAAATTTAAAAAAATTTCTATTTCTGCACGAATTATCTATTCAAAAAGCGGACTTCCGAATAGTATCACATCTCCCTATCTTAACTCGAAGAATGTTCTTTTATTTGGGTGTTAAGCTACCTAAGCTTTGATGTCTACCTGTATCGAATTCTATAAACAATTCAATTCTAAACACGTGAAAATAGCAACTAATTGACTTAATTACCCGGTATATACTTCATTATCAATGCATGAACTGTTTACATTATTTTATACAAACGCTCAAATGTATAAACGTACACAGTTTATAATAAAGCGTAATTTCAGATGTTTGAGCTTATGTTGTAGCGAAACTATTCTAGTTATGGTCTAAGATCCGGCATTAGAAAAACCTTCCCTCATCTGTTAATTGAATGAAATAATTTTTAAAAGACAGATAACAATATTATAAATGTAGGAGTGCAATGTCTGCACCGTAGTCCTGGTGGCTATATCATATTAATTAATTAATTAATTAATTAATATGATATAGTGTCTTTGTTTGTTGCTCGAACAAATATAATTGTCTCTCTCTCTGCTTAGAACACATTTTTTGAAAATTTTATTACTTAAAAATTTTTTTATATAGGCTGCAAATGGTTCTAAGCAGAGAGAGAGACAATTATATTTGTTCGAGCAACAAACAAAGACACTTTATCATATTAATTAATAAATTAATTAATATGATATAGCCAGCAGGACTACGGTGGCAGATATTGTACTCCTACATTTATAATATTGTTATCTGCCTTTTAAAAATTATTTCATTCAATTAACAGATGAGGGAAGGTTTTCACTAATGCCGGATCTTAGACCATTATGGAAAAAATTGGAACAAAAAAATGTGTGTGTGTTATTTTGTACGCACGTAAGAAGTTATACTAGTTATTTGAATAATTTATGAAAATAATATTAAATAAGGTCAACACCACTATTAAGACATAAAAGTTTAATAAAATAATATAGTAGTAAAACTACAATCGAAAAATTAAAGAAGTTTGACCACCAACCTTTTTAGTGAATATGAACTGGATGACTGCGTGAATGATAGCCCTAAACTCATTAAAATAAAACTGAAAGAATATTACCTAAAAAAATTCGTTTCACGATATTCATTTCAAAAATAGTCTAAGCTTTTACAGTGGGCTTATTCATAATGAGGACGGGGCACGGTACTTACGAGTGGCTAAAAGAAGCGACCTATATTTGTTTGCCAAGTTTAGACGTTACACTTTTAAATGGGATAGTTTTAAAGTTGAGGAGATACGAGAATGTCTATTGTACGGGGAAAGTGAAATCAATAAACATCTTATTGAAGATTGTCGAGGCACTTTAGAAAATAAAAGAGACGTATTGGACAGTCATCATCTATTTAATGCAGAAGACATCCTTAATGTTGGGGACAAAAAGTTAATAATGGATGTAGCTAAATACTTGCGCTTTATTTCAAACAAAACCGACAAATACTTACACTGATCCCGTGAAACATTTCAACAAGTGATTTTGTTTTTTGATATTGTAATTGCATTATTATTATTTATGTTGCTAATATGGTTATTTATATTATTGTCATTATTATTATTATTATTATTATATTATATTATATTTATTGTTATTATTTATATCAATTTTCTTTGTTTTAATCTGACTAGTAGAAACTAATTAATTTTTATTTTCAATTATACGTAATACCTTCAATTAAGTGAGTTGTTTCATTAATCCTATTTTGTTGTTTCTTTTGATAATTTCGTAAATCTCAGTTTAACTTTAGCACTACCAGAAATTTAATTATTAAGTTTTTCTTTTATTTGATATAATTTTTGTAAATTTTTTGTTTTGTAAAAATGAATCGCTCATTAGAGCATATCAATAAACATCTACATACATACAATAGAAAAATTATATGTTGTATCTAAAACTAATGATTCTACATTTTATCATGGTGGACAGGAACAAACGTCTCTTCTTTCGTTGAAATTCAAAATTGAATGACTGGCAATAAATCCATTATTTACATTAGAATCGGAGTCAGTGAAATTTATCAAGATCAGACCCGGTTTTATCAATATATACTTAGGTCAAATTTCTAATACTCATCTTTTATCCTGAATTTATAATGATGAAGACATTCCTGTACCTAATTTCAACTGTGTAGTCAAATAATGTATAATATTGTCTTGTCTTCCAGTATCCAAAAATCATATCACACACACACACACACACACACACACACACACAATTATTGCCCACTGCAGAGTCACACTGAATATTTGACAGACAGGCTTTTGTCTGTTTCGTTTAAGAATATAATGTATGTACATATAAATATATAAATTTATTCTATATGGTAGTATATTGTATGATACACATTGTTTACTGAATATTTCCCAAACACTGTGTCGAAGAGCAGGATAGAAATCAGTATTACATCGACCGAGAGCGTACTACATCGGTCGAGTGTTATCAGCGATTCGTTACATGCTGAAAATACACTCTGATTCTCATAATGCCCCAAAAAAAGTATAATTTCAAAAAACACTTTTTTCGTTACTTTTTCCAGTATCTCATACGGTTACAAGTAGAATATT
Organism: Nineta flava; assembly: GCA_963920215.1. Lineage (NCBI taxonomy): Eukaryota > Metazoa > Arthropoda > Insecta > Neuroptera > Chrysopidae > Nineta > Nineta flava. The sequence goes on along the minus strand of OY986043.1, from coordinate 20,879,200 downwards.
TTCACCTATGACGGTGTAATTCAAAATGTGAAATGTTAAAACCTTGATGGAAAACGAATGACGAATCCCAAATACTTATTAAATGTAAATATTATTGAAACGGATTGATAAAATCTGTAAATGTTTTATTGAATGAATATTAATAATCAATATGTTAATCTTTAATAACAAGAAGTACCTATGTTATTTATAAATTATCCAGTGGCGGATTTACCAACACGCTGAGTAGGCTGGAGCCCAGTGCGGCAGATTTTAGGGGCGGCAAATTTGGGGCCAAAAATTTGTTTTGTCTTACAGAAATTTAAAAGATTCATATTTTTAAACCTAAATGATATTAGGTCCACACAAACAATTCAACATGTAATATGTTTCACAACTTAAATAAATTTTTCTACAATTTGCGTAGTCGCGTTTGGTTGCGCCGCGGGAAAGAGTGACATGAAGAGGCTTCTACCATAGATTTGATCACTGTTGCCGATCTTTACGTATATCTTTGCAAGTTTTTCGTAGCTGAACGAGAAAATTTTAAGTAATTCGCAGAAAAGGCGATGGTATTAAGCGTGTCAAACCAGTATATAAGAGACATGGGAAAAAGACTAAAATGGAAAAAAATTTATGATGAAACACCGGATGAAGAAATGAGAATGACTGCGAGTGATACTTTCATGGTTAACACATTTCTCGTCCTAATTGATAGACTCGTATCCGAATTAGAAAAACGGCAGGAGGCCTACAACAGGTTACATTCCTGAATGTAACCATTTTGATCAGGAATGATTACATTCCTGATCAAAATAAGTGAATTGTCATCATCAACCCTTACAGAATAAGCCCTTTTCTTGGAAGAAATGTATCCTAATGATTTAGAGACTGACTTATCTAGTTCAAGAATGCATACATTTTCAATGCCACCTTTCTTCTGAAATAATTTTGATAAAACCAGATTCTAAGTCATTGGAAAGTCTATCTTCGTTCCTGCGGAAACAGAATTCGCAAAACGGTTTATCCAAACTTGGATATAGCAGTTCCCATGTCTCTATGTACACCAGCCACAAATTGTTCGGGTGAGAGAAACTTTTTTTTCTTAAAACGGGTGACAAATTATCTAAGATCTACCTTATGCCAAGAAAAGCTAAACGTCAGTCAGAACTAATGAACAAGATAAGACAATATAATTGATGATTTTGCGAATAGAAAATAACTAAATTGAATTTATCGTCATGATCATTTGGTGATTGTTACCAAATAATTGAATGTATTGTTTTTAAACTGCAAGTCAGCGAGACAAAAATTATTTAATTACGTTTACCGAATGTACATTATTGGGTAAGTATATGTATTAAGGCATACCTTACCCCGCTTTGTTAGTAGTACCTACATGCTTGAGCTTTTATTAGCACAGAAATATACTCAAAAACTATTTCTTGTGTAATCTTAACTAAATCGTTGGACTGTAAAAATAATGTAGGAACTGTCACATTGTAGAAGTCGGTAGGGGCGGAAAAATAGTCTACTGGTGCCAAATGTGAAAATTTCCGTCATTGAAATTATTACAGTTTTTTACCCTTGAATACTGAGCAAACCAACTTCCCAAATCGATATTTGGATTATACTATTATTTTGAATATTTTAATAACCTAGATTTTACTATATAGATTAACATTTTGATTGATATTTACACATTAAAAATAATATTCTTAGATTTAATCAATTTGTTTTGAAATAATATTTACATTTTGAATAACAAAGATTGATTAGAAAGGTTTTTTCGTCAATATGTTTATTAAAATTTGGTGGTTTTTGTATGCTAATCATTGATTATATGAATGGGATTAAGAGTTTGGTCATACAACTAAAGATTATTATCAAAACAATTAGTTTTTTCGTAAAATTGAAATTTTTTGCGCATTTTCATAAAGAATTGTTAATTAATAGTTAATCTATGTTGTATAGCCAGTTGCCATAAATGGTGTTTACAATCAGGTATAGGGAACCTTAGTGTATATCTCTATATTAGTTTTTGAATTGTATTTACATATGGAGGAAATTATATAAATGTGATAATAATTATAAATATCGAAATAGCAACCCTTATTATATTTATATCGTTTTATTACATAACTGTAAAAACCAGATTAACTCTACTAAAAAAAAGTACATTGTTTATAAATATTTCACAATATTCACGATCTTTTTCAAATTTTTCTGAGCGATTCTCTTGGTGATAAGGTTGGGGGTTGCAATTTTTACGGTTTTTCCCAAAAATGTTTAAAAACGTATAAATAAAAATACATCAAATTACATGCTGTATTCATGCTTAAAAAAGCCTTCAATTGACATCCTGCAAGAAAAATTCCCTTGAAATTTTTACTTAATTTCCCATTTAAACCCTTCATAAAAAAGGGGTGTGGCTGTGTCGTGGACACGATCGTGTGTTGTACCTGAATACGTGTACGTAACGGGTAACTCTTGCAAAGTTCTCTCCAACCGTATACGATCTCTTTATTTTGATTTGGCTATTCGACGAGTATAGATCGACATTGCATTACTTATTTTAATTTTTTTACTTTAATACCATATTTATTCACTATAACTATTTCACACTAATGTTTTATATACGCAATTGATGGATCATGACGAGAGCTGATGATTGAACTCAAACGAACGTCTTAGCTACTCCGTGTCAAAGGTTATACTAAACGGAAATTATATGACGCAGCAAAATGACCTCAAAATGGTGGCCCTTTCTCCTCCACCGCGCGCGATGCTTTAAAGTCCTCACTCAACGTAACAAATTATTTGATCCTTTAGCTATCGAGTGGTGTAATTGAATATTCGATGTAGATGATATGTAATTGCAACACCAAACTGTATCCCTCGATTTTGTTATGATCGAGTTGCCTGAATTGCCTCCCACTATGGAAGCAAATTTAAAGACGTATTCACGTCAAAAATTCGAATCTCAAACCTCATATACGTCAAGTAATATGTGAAAAAGTTCTAACTAATCCATCTTTATGGCCATAAGGGATGGATAAAAGTTTAAATAAATAAAATTGTTCATTTTCTACAACTCTCGTTCGCAACTTTCGTGTCATAAACTTGAGACTTTTGCTAAAATTACAGCCAAACTTCTGTAATTGCGTATACTTTACCTTGGTCTATAAAATACCTTGGTCTGTAAAATACTTGGTCTATAAGTAGTGTTTACATAAATGTAAAATAAGTGTACTTATTATGTATAAATAACATATATAATTAACAATCGTGTTTTTGTACACCTACACGTGTCTAAAACTAATGTAAACAGTGCCGGATTAGGAAATTTGACGCCCCACACGCACAAAATTTTTGCCGCCCATGCAAGTAGACCGAAAAAAGTTATATAACAAATTTTAAATTTAAATTCATGAAATATTTAATTTTTCTATTTCAAATATATTTAAACTTTATCTTTAGAATTGTGTTAATTAATTTGTAAAAATAATTTGATCGATGTATATCCTAATGTTTACATTGCATTAAAAATTTTCTTATGTAAAATGATTGCGAATTGTACCGGCGAAAGATCGTTTTCGGTATTAAAACGTGTAAAAAAATTTTTAAGATCCACTCTAGGAACTGATAAGCTTAACTCTTTATCATTATTATCTATAGAGACAGAGTAAACAATGAAACTTGATTGCAAAGAATTAATCACGCTTTAAAAAATTATTTAGAGCGCCTTGGGTTATATGGAGTTGGCTCGCTTGGGGTTAAGGACACCTTGGATTGCGTTGGGTTGGCTCGCTTAGGGTTAAGGACACCTTGGGTTATGTAGAGTTAGTTGGTTCGCTTGGGGTTTAGGGAAACCTGGATATGTGCCTCCCCTCCAGAATCTGCCGCTCTACGCACGAGCGTTGCGTGCGTAGGCGGTAATCCGACACTGAATGTAAATAATACAGACAGGAATAGTATTTTATTCGTAGTATTTATACAATTATTATCAGTAAGTTTATAGATTTGAAACAAATCTAATTTGGTTACTAATAATTAAAGAATTCAAGAGTTATTATTATACGTAATAATAGCGTGTTTACATTTTAATTACGGATTGCATCAATAATTAATTTCCCAATTATCTATACAAGATTATTATAAAAGATTTGGTAAAATTGTCGCGATTTTAAAATGATTGCAATTTAATCGTAGTTTTGTATATCCTATATAATAAAATAATTAACAATGATTAGATAATATTTATCAAACTTTTATTTCTATTGTATTTATTCATTAATATATATTGAATATTTTAGCAACATAAAAAAAAAATTCCTAATTAATCTTCTATTTTGATTAATTTAAATTAGATTTTAAATGCTTTCTATTTTAAATGCCTTCTATGATATTTGTATGGTTTGGAGCTCTACTATGTGATTAAGATAAGGTGGAATTTAAGTATTTTTTAATTTTTTAATTAAATTTATAAACTTCTATGATGTATATAAATTTCCAATAGATAAAATTAAAATAATAATAGGAATAAAATTAGTGCGATCCGTTTTGGCAAACCCTCGGCTCTCTTTTTTATACTTTTCTATTTTACTGTTGTAATTTTTGTATGTTCAGTTCGATTTTTTATTGAATGTTGAGGTGTATTAGGTAAATACATATTATTTTGTGTTTACTTAAACTCCAGTATGGTTACAATGACACAAATATGAGGTAAAGTGTTTTGCTATATAGACTAATATCTCAGTGAGCTCAGAGGTATGGGTTCGATTCCCATCCTGGATGTAAGTGATTTTTCATATCAAACATTTGAGTGAATGTTAACACGACATTAAACTTATTAAATAATATTCATATGAAAATACATTAACTCATCCGCTAGAGATCGAACCGTGGATCTTGGGATCTCATTACACCTCGGGCGATTAGCTTGATGAGTCGATTTTTCAAATCATTGACAGTGTTACTCGATATATATATTGTAGAGGCTGTCCTGGACGGGCTACACTTCGACCATTAGGTTCATTGTGCTGTCTAAGGATGTGAGGATGTGAGTGGAGTGGAAGGAATTTTTGTGTATAGACTAGGAATTAGTAGGATTAGCGGCTGCAGCTGACTATGATAGGAGACATGACGTATCTCTGATTTTTTAGTATGTTGTTTGGACCCATTAGGGCTATGTTTATCCAAGTTTGCAACTCTCAAAATATTTTGGAAAAATTTTTACACGCGAAAAATCGCTAAAGTTTTGGACTTTAGACTTTTCACAATTTTTGAGAGTTGCAAACTTGAGTATACATAGCCCTTATGGGTCCAAACAACATACTAAAAAATCAGAGATACATCAGGTTTTGTGAATTTATTGTCGATTTTGACCGGCGTATCAACTGAAGTAATTAAAAAGGTTAAAGGAACTTAGTCAATTTTAATATAATATTTTTTCATTGTGAAAGTTGTTCTTTATTAAATTCATATAAAATATCAATTACATAATTGTACAACAGAGAAATCACATCTTTGGCATAGAGAAAATCACTATGTTTAAATTTAGCATAATTAACCCTGAATAAAGTTGAATTGGGTAGTAAATTATGTAATATTTTAACATCCTAAAACAATTAATTAATAAGTGATTGTTTCATTAAGTTTATAATATGTAAATTATAAAACTATGCTTACCTTTGGAGTTGATAAAGTATCCTGATCACCGTACATTAAATAGACCGGGGCTTTAATATTTGATAAATTATAGGCAGGAGGTTTATCTTGACCATAAACTTTTTTATTTTTTAATATTCCAAAATCATATTTTTTAAAACCACCTAAAATAGATATAAATTATGGTTTACAAGATGTCATTAAGATAAAATCGCTAAAATTAGGTTAACTAGAACATACTGTCCCCGAAACTTTGACAATGATTAATAAGGAAAATTCAGCCTACCTTTTTCAACTACTTGAGCAAAATGTAATAATTGCTTGACAGAGCATCCACCAGGAAAGTGGCTTAATATAATTCCAATATCTCTCTAAAACAATAAAAAATGAAAACTTAAAGACTTGTATACATTAGGTCTGGAATTAATTTAAAAAGTATCTGAAAATTCAATCTTGAATAGTCTATGTATTCCCCTTTTCTAGAAAATAAGCAGTTTAGGTTAAGAATTTCTAAAAAGTAATATTTTTAGGTAAGAGTAAAGTTTCCACAAATTGGATAAGTATGCGGCTTTCCGGTATCACAAGTTACTCCGTTCTGGGTTAAACTCTTACCGCATCATTTTGTACAGGATTAAATCCGTCGATAGTATTCCACAAATTTTCGCAGAAGTCCAAGTCCTCGGCAGCTGTGATGTTATTACATCTTTCGATAAAATTACCAATTACATCATCGTTATGTGGCAAAATATCATACACCTTCATTATATTTAATAGATACTGAAACAAATGGAATCATAGCTGTATGGTACTATGGTACTATGTTAGATGTATGGTACTATCAACTCCAAAACCGGCGTTCCTCCTTAAAATTCTACGGTTGATCGGTACAGAATTTATGTAATTTCAGATGCTTGAGCTAAAATTGTGGCGAAACTATTCCAGTTATGGAAAAAATAGGAACAAAAAAAGTGTGTGTGTGTACTTATATACGCACGTAAGAGGTTACAGTTGTTTTTAAATAATTTATTAAAATAATATTAAATAAGGTCAACACTACTTTTAGGACACAAAACTTTTAGAAAATTGTATAGGTAGTAGTGAATAATTAATTATATATTGTATCTAAACCCAATGATTCTATATATTATCAGGGGAACAGAACAAGCGTCTCTTCTTCCGTTAAAATTAGTGTTTCAATGACTGAAATTAAATCCATTATTTACATTAGAATCAGACGTAATGAAATCCATCAAGATCAGTCCAGGTTTATCAATATATGCATTTAATATACAAAGTTTACGAGCCTATACAAATGATATCATTTATAGTGTAGCTCGTAATTCTAATATTCTTATATTTTTTTGAATTGTTTTTTGTAAACTAGTGTCTATTTATTTCCGTTGTTAGTAAGGTTGCCATTCGGTTTTATTATACCAACGGAAGAAACTACCGTTAACTTACTTTGACATTTAAGTAATATGTCTGAACATTGATAACATTTTTTGACATCAAATGCTTGATATGAAAAATCATACTCATCTAGGGATGGGGAACGAACCCACGACCTCTGGCATTCCAGACCAAAACTCTACCAACTGAGCTACCCTAGATGTTATGGTAGTGCATATGATATGCATATGATCTTTCACTATCATTTTTGATGCCATTGTATTATTAATTTTGTTTATTTCCTATTAACATACTTTTTTAAATTGTTTTTTGTAAACTAGCGTCTATTTAGTTCCATTGTTAGTATGGTTGCCTTTCGGTTATGTTATTCCAACGGATGCGACTAGCGTTTACTTACTTTGACATTTAAGTATTATGTCTGAACATTGATAACATTTTTTGACATCAAATGTCTTATATTCTTATTTTATCAGAAACATGGAGTAGTAATGATCATGTCCGCGGGCCACACATCCTTAAAGTCGGCTTGGCGCACTGCCGTGCTATAGATATAGATGAATGTACCGAATTTTAACTGTATAGTCAAATTTATGGTGTTCTAATGTAAGAGGTGTTTCTATTTTCCAAAATAAAAGCGATCATTCATCTTTCTAGAATGTACAACTAACATCAAAATTTGATGTTAGTTTTTAAAATTTTCTAATTGATATGTGTCATTTTCATTCGGTTTTTGAAAAAAAAATTTTGAATAAAAATTGTTACTATATTTGTAATAAACAACGTTTATTCGATAAAAAGGCTTTTTTCGAAACCGAATCAATAATAAGGCACAAATTAGTTATAAAATTCTAAAAACTGACATTAACTTGTGATGGTCATAGTACAATATAGTCTTGTTTTTCAACATCAAAAAATCATATCGCATACAAACAAAATTGTTATCCATTACCTATGTGATAGACAGATTTGTCTGTTTCGCTTAAGCATGTAAGGTATGTGTGTATACAATTTGTCTGTAAACTGTATGATACACATTTCCTAATTTCAACAAAAAACTTTTACGACCAACCGTCCCTCCCCCGTCCTAGGTTTTTAATTAAAATTTAAAACCGTTTCTGAAAAAGTTTGATAATGTTTAAAAGTAAATGATTTTTATCAAAATATTTCAAACATACTGTAAATAATATGAGTAACATAAATTTAATCGTACGTCGTAATATTCTACTATGTTTTGAATAAAATAACAATTTAACGATAAGTACTTTAAATGCAAATTATTGTTTGTACTGGACCAAACGTGTTCAACAGAATGAATATTACCAAAGCAAAGCTTTTCCTGAAAATGCTATTCCGTAAAAACTTTGTACATGAATTTTATTTTTAGTATCATATTATTCTACTAAATGTTTCATATTAAACGACTACGATAATATAATTTCTATTTTATTATTGTTTTAGAACAAATTTTATGTTATTAATTTTTTTTATTATTATAAAACAAGTGAAATTATTAACTAAGTGAGTTAATTACTTAAGTACATTATGTATACTGAGTTCCTTATCAAAACGTGAACTATTATTTTTACTTTTTACTACAAATGTATAAAAATATAAAGTTGTGTATAAAAGTGTTTTCATACACATCTACTTCATATAGATCTACTTTCTGACAGACAACGCACATTCGAGACAGGTGGGTCTAGATGAATAAAGTTTTGCACCAGGAGTTCTTGATTTTTAAAAATGCAACCTCTAAGGTGGTTAAAAAGTGGATGAAAGTTTGTATGTCAGTCTTGTAGTTCGAATTATGGAAATTGGTTTGTAGGCTTTTGTTTAGAAATGAAAGTAAATTGTAGCAGCATTTTTGGAAATCCATCCCCTAAGAGGGCAAAATAAGGAACGGAAATTTGTATGCAAAGATCATCATTTATTATGTTAGATACATGGAAGTTAGTGCTTAGGCTTCTATTTATAAACAAAAGTAAGTTGTTAGTTGTAAAATAAGGGACGACAATTTTTATGGGAAGTGTGCCATTTTTTAATTAGAAACGAGGATGTTGGTAATTATGCTTTTTAAATTTGAAAAAAGTCGGATGGATCCTAAAATGCTGCTTAGAGGAAATCTCATCGGGCACACAGCTGGTAGTTAAAACATGTTTTATTCTGAGAGGGGCATCATTTAGTGACCTTGATTTACATCTTGATCTTAATTTTTAATGTTATTTGAAAGTCAACTTGTGTTTTTCAAATGGAAACCTTTTTTGAGGAAAAAAGAACATAAAAACTTAGTCTGTTTGCGTTATATTCATTAAAAAATAAATTAAAAAAATTAAAAATTCATTAAAATCTATTTGTTCAAATGGTCAATTATAAACCAAAATAAACTTTTTACTCAGTTTCTAGGTTATTTGTAATAAAACCTTCTAAAAGCCTTAAAGATCGAGAAAAAAAAATCAGTATCACCATAAGATGCCCTCTTTCAAAAAAAACGAATTTGAACCGTGTAATTTTTTCCAAAAAAACAATTCCTTGAGGAAATTCATTGTTTAAAATTAGTCTCTGTATAATATATAATGGATATGTATCTCAAACCACCCAAAATCTAAAGATATATTGAACATCGATTTTCAATCCACTTTAGAGCCATAAACACTACTTTGTAAATAGTCGACCCACAAAGTGCCGTTTTTTCCAAAATTTCACGGTTTGAGCCAAATTTATTTAGTTTTCGAAAAAAAATTTTGAACAAAATTGTTAATATGTTTTATGACGAATTGCTTTTATCTAAATCGTTTTGTCGAAAGCTAAATAATTTCTGCACATATCAACTTCAAAAAGATAAAGAAAAACACCACTTCAAACTCAATATACTCAAGCTCAAAAATATGTTATTCGCAGTTTGTCTCAATTTTATACCTGGCATACTAAGTTTAGTCCCGAGGTTTTCATAAAATGTCCTAATTCGTTCATTTTTGCATGTCCATCCGTCTGTGGACACGATAACTCAAAAACGAAAAGAGATAACGAGCTGAAAAATTTTGGGAGTGTTCTAGAGCTAAAAAGTAAGGTGAAGTTCGTTCGAATGGGTAAAATCGGATCATGTTTGGGCAAAATCGACAAAGCTGTCCATCGGTTAAACCGTAAGAGATAAACAAAAATGTATAGACAAAAAATGTCCCTTTTTTAAAAATAAACAACTTTTAAAATAAAGTTGCTTACATAAATGCAAGATCTATCGGGTATTCTAACAATTAACTCAGTCAGTTGTCATTTTCAACTTGTTTTATATTAATTTTAATGATACTCGTTTAATCAGCTGGTGCATAAAATGTTAATATTAATTTTTATACGGCTGTAATATCTTTAAGATATCTTTGTATAACAAATTATAAACATCTTTGCCATAAATAAAATCTAAATGTGAGAAGGACGAGTAATTAACACGTATGAGTTGTGCAGTTGGTAAATGACTATGCAAAGTCTGTACATCTACTGGATCTGCTATGGTATCACCATCTCCTTGAAATAAATAAATAGGGATTTTTAAGTTTTTTAAATTATACGATGGTGGAGTCTTTTGTCCATATCTTTTAATGTTTTCTTTTTCGCCATAATCAAATTGTCTGAAATCACCTTAAAAAAGCAAAAGTGGTTATTGATTAAACTAAAATTAAAATACATATATAAGATGGTCCACCAAAATTAAACCGCAACTATCGTGCAGAATTTTAATTGATTTTGTAAACTTGCGTCTACCATCCAAATGGCCGACCGCTTTAAGGCGTTATATCTGAGACGTTTAGTCTACTTGGAACTGGAAGGTTATCAGTTTGTCAATTATTAAGAAAAAAAAAGGACCGGTTAATTGACTAAACTGTCGGCGTATGGACAAGAACGTAGTAACCGGCTATGATTGTGAAGGTTTTCTGCAGTTTCCTCCACGAACTCCGGATGAATATCGGCATAGTGCCCATCAGAGTCACACATCCTACCAATTCCTAGCCAACACACAAAAATTCCTTCCACTCTACTCACATCCTCACATCCTTAGGCATCACAATGGACCTTATGGTCGAAGTATAGCCCGTGCAAGGCAGCCGCTACATTCTAACTTTCTAAACTTGCGTCTACACATCCATTGTTGGTATGATTACACATATGGTTGTGTTATTCTAATGGAAGTGGCTGGCGATTAGTGACTTTGAAATTTAAGTTATACATTTGAACATTGTTAACATTCTTTGACAGTAAATGCTTGATATGAAAAATCAAACACATCTTGGATGGAAATCAGATGCACGGCTTGTGGCTTGCCAGACCAATGCACGACCTCTAAGCCTCCCGATTCTATATAAGTGGAATGCATTTAATTTTTTACCATCTTGTTTCGTTATATCATTACTTTGTTTTTCACTATTTACGTATTTTAATTGTAAATAGTCAAAATACATCGACATAAATATATCAAAGAATTATAAGCATTCCAGCTACATCCCATCTCACAGCAATGAACTCATGGCTAGGGAAAAACTCTTAATTTAGGTGTCGGAGGAAGTGAAAGTTCAAATACCATAGCAAGGGAGAAGGGAGTTTTTCAAAGAAGGGATTATCTTTCATAGCATGCAACGAAGTGATAAACGAGTGGATAGACATACCGTAATCACTTGGAAAATATACTTTTTAGGAATGCAACAAAGAGAAAGTCCCAAGATACACTCAACCTGATTAGCATACACATTCGAACCATCCTGAACCTTCAGGAAAACCTGATACGTTAGCTTCTGATTATTGCCAAAATATGGGAGAAGCAAACATCGCCAGACTCAAGTAGAAAGAGGAGCACAATGGGCCAAAAATCGAAGTACAATACTTGTCATACCCCAAGACTTATCTATCAACACAGCATTTGGCGGCATACAGGTGGAGTATTGGTCCGATAAAGCTGAGGTCGTAGATTCGATTGCGATCCAAGATGTGTAAGATATTGCATGTCAAACATTTGATGTCAAAGAAGGTTACTAATTGTAATTTAGAATATGGAACTTACATATATTTCGTTTAAAAAGTTTAGTAAACTTTTCTAATTATAGAACTTTATAAGTAATCACTTAAAACACACCGTTGAGATATTTATTAGTTAATATTATCATAAATTTGTTCGTTTTATTTTTAATGGACCACGTATACAGTTTGTTTACCATTCAGAATTAGTTGTGAATAATGTGCAATTGATTGAACTGAAGTTCCAGCAGGAACATGGTTTGCAATATGATATAGTCTTCTCTGTAATACACAAATTATTGAAATGCGTAATCTAAATGAACAGTTGAATAATATCTATTAAGAACCCGACTAGAAATTGATCCTACATTTATATCCAGACCCAATAGGGAATCAATAAGGCATGCCAAGTAAGGCTATCCCAATCGAGACTCAATAAAAACCCAAATTGGATATCCCAATGTAAAAATTGTTAAAGTAATATTATTTTTTCCCACTTGGGATCTATTTCGGAACCCATTAGTAAAACCCAATGTAAAAATCAATGACCTGATATTAATTTTGCCTAACTGGGATTATTTCGAAAAGTTATTGGGAAAACCCCACACAAAAATTAACAGTTTGATATCAGTTTTGCACAACTGGAATCTATTTAGGATGTGATAGGGAAAACACAATGGAAAATCACAAATCTGATATAAGTTTTGCCCAACAAGGATCGGTTTAGGATATGGTTGGGAAACCCAATGGAAAACTACGAATCTGATATCAGTTTTGCCTAACAGGGATTTGTTGGCAATATTATTGAGAAAACTCAACATAATAGTTAATTAAATGAAAAAATTACAAAAAAATTTTTTTTGCTCTTTCGGCGGAGTTATTTTGTGGTAATTTATATAAATTACGTATCAGCAGATAAAAAACTTATTGAATAGTTTTTGAATAGTTAAAATACTTTTAATAGTTAAAAACTGATTGAATAGTTTTTAAAAAAAAATATTGAATAGTTTTTGAAAAATCAATCAAAATTTTGAATAAACTCTCGTGACATGTTACTATGTAATAGTATATATACTCGTAGTTGAATAAACAGTAATATATATGTTATATTATCGAATGATAATTAGTGAGAACTCTAGGTTTTTGAAATAAAATTTCAAATTCGTCCCCTTTACCTAGATCAGTAATATATATAAAAAATTTTTGACAAAATGGAAACCCGAATGGTGTTCAAATTTTATGTGAATTTCTCTATGGTGACACCGACTCCGAAAATAACAATAATTGTACATATATATTTAAAAATTTTTGCTTAGGTGAACTTAAATTGGCACAAGAATATGCAATTATTTTTTTACTTTTTAGAGCATTTTTTCAATTTTTTTTACATCCATTTTTTATTTTTTTTTGTAAAAATTTTTTTTATTATTTGAAGTCGGTTTTTAAAAAAATTTCTTATTTTTCCATTATGAATGAGTATACCCTTTCAAACAAACAAAAAATTTTCGCAGAAATCGATGATCACATATAAAATGAGGGTTTTCCTCGATTTCCAAGGGATCCCTTCATCAGAATGCGATTTGGCGACAGTGGGACCAATCGGAAACAAAGCCTTTAAAACAAAAAATCAGTTCAAAATCAGTTCATAAATGACGGAGTTCTGAGGTAACAAACATTAAAAATAAAAATAAAAAAATACAGGCGAATTGAGAACCATCCTCCTTTTTAAAGTCGGGTTAAAAATAAATAAATAAACAAACAAACTCACTTTCGCATTTATAACATTATTCCGTGCTCCGGATAAAATAATAGTAATAGAAATGGTTATAATTATTTTAATTATGAGTAGTGGTATCAGTATCAGACAGGGATTGCCCGATCGAATCCCAAGACTTCTATACGTTACATCCCAATTCGGGATCCCTATTGGGCTACCCAATTGGTTTCCAAGCGGGTGTACACGAAAATTTCTAGTCGGGAAGGTATACTTACAGGATCAATTTCATTTTGAGGATGACCAGCAATTGTTGCAAGTAATATCTCACAAGATATTAGTTCTTCGGCACTACTGTTAGAATTACAAGTTTTCATAATTGGATCCGATAACGCTCTAGTATGTGGAAAAAGGTAATATATGTTTAAAGAATGCAAGGTAGTCTGAAATCAATTCATACATTATGTTACTATACTAAAAACTATATAGTCAATTTGAGTGTTCAATGTCAAAATTCACAATACGGAACTCTTATGAAATCAATTTGATGTCCATCCATTCAAGTATCACACGTGATTTTCTTGAAATCTATTTGACGTAATTATTTGAAATTTAGCACGGAGATTGAATATGGTGGCCCAATCACTGGCGTAAAGAATAAACAATTGAATTTTGTATCCTGAGCGGTAATTTTAGCATGTGAATTGGGACATTTTATTCAAAATATTATTTGCTTGTAACAAATCATTTGCCTAGCTTTATAAAATTCGTTGGGCCACAGAATTCCTGGTCATTTTTCAAAACTTTATATTTGATCTATGCCTTATTCATTCGGTTTTCGAAAAAAAAACTTTGGGCATAAGCTGTTCATTTTAAATATTGAAACAACTTTTATTCGAAGTAGGTTTTCGAAAACCGAATGAATAGGGTATAAATCAATTATAAAATTTTAAAAAATGACCAGGATTCTGTGGCCCAAAGTACCTAGCTAGTGGTGATACAGAAAGAACTTACTTCAATTAAAGGATAAACTGGAGCTAAAGATGTTAACACTGGATTTATATTTCGAATAAAAGCGATTGGAGCTAAAGCTATTAATGTTTTTATTTTTTCATTATATTCAGGTTTTTCGGATAGCGTTACAAATAATGATTGTGCGCCTTGAGAATGTCCAATGGTACTTAATTGTTTTTGGTTGGTTTTATTGAGTATATAATCCATTGTGTTTGGAATATCGATTGTGCCAATTTCATGCCATCTGGAATATGATTATAAACTTTAAGGGTGTATTTTTAAAGTGAATTAAACTATACGTAAAAATTCATCATCAAAATATGGTTAGAATTAAAATTCTGACCGAGAATAATAAAGATATCGTTATTATATTGTATACTTTGGTTACATGTGTAAGGATTAATAAGGTTAATTTTCTACGAAAAACAAAATTGGTGGGGCGTACAAACTTATCTAAGCAAAAAAATGTTATGCAAGCATAATTATTCATATTTTTGAATTTTTAAATGAAAAAAAAATTATTTAAAAACTTCTCGATATTAAATTCTGGCCCTCTTATTTTAACCATTTAAAAATAACCTGGCTAAATCCAATCATAGGTTTAAATCCGATGCAGGTCCAAGGCCTAGTTTGATATGCCCCTCTACGCAACCGTATCTTTTGTAAAGTTATATAATGTATAATATGATGTATAATATTATCTTCTTCTTTGAAGAAGATAAATTTAAATATATTGGGATATTTAATCAATAAATTATAAACTATATAAACCTATATCTAAACCTATATCTGTCACTGGTCTAGCCCATTGTATATGTAAATTTTAAATAACGATTTCGACATTGGCATGTTTAATCCGTGATGAAATAACCAAAACATAAAATATCCGCGTCGAAATACTCATGACAAAATAACTGACAAACAGTACAATTTAAAACAAGTAATGTAACAACTAACTGAGTTAATTGTTTGAATACCCAGTATATACTGAGTTATATATCAATGTTTGAATTGTTCATATTTCTGCCTATTCAATGTTTATAAAATATGAATTATTTGTAAATGTTTGTTTTGTGTTAATAATTAATATTGAAACAGTATAAATGTTCTTGCATTTAAAAAAAATTATATTATTGTTCTTGCGATTTTTATATATTTAAATATTGAGTTATATAATTGAGTAAATCAACGCGAAGCGACTGTTAACGCGAAACGAAAGCTAAACCGAACCGTAAATCACCTAACGCGAAGCGTAGGTCTATTGACCTACGTTAGGTCAACGCAAAGCGTTAGTAAATCAACGTAAGCTGGAGAAATCCACAAGTGAGCCAACGCGAAGCGTTGGTCAATGAGAAGCGTTAGTCAATTAGAAGTGTTAAGTCAACGCGAAGCGTTAGTAATCCAACGCGAAAAGTTGGTAAACGCAAAGCGAAAGCGAAACGTAAGTGAAAGCGAACCGTAAGTCAGCCAACGCGAAGCGTTGGTTAATGAGAAGCGTTAGTTATTCAAAGCGAAGCGTTGGTGATTCGCAAAGCGCGATTTCACACGAATCGTTAATTAACGCGAAGTGTTAACCAACGCGAACCGTAAGCTCAAGCGAGCCGTAAGTCGCCAACGCGAAGCGTTGGTCAATGAGACGCATAAGAAATCCAAAGCGATGCGTCAGTGATTCGCAAAGCGAGAATTTAAGAAAATCGTTAACCAACGCAAAGTCCAAAGCGATGCGTCAGTGATTCGCAAAGCGAGAATTTAAGAAAATCGTTAACCAACGCAAAGCGTTAACCAACATGAAACGTAGGCCAAACTGAACCGTAAATCACCCAACGCGAAGCGTAGATCAATAGAAAGCGTTAGGTCAACGCAAAGCGTTAGACAATCTACCCAAAGCGTTGTAAACGCTTTGCGTTTACCAACGCGAAACGTAAGCTGAAGAGAACCACATGTTAGCCAACGCGAAGCGTTGATCAATTAGAAGTGTTTAGTCAACGCGAAGCGTAAGCGAAGCGAACCGTAAGTCAGCCAACGTGAAGCGTTGGTTAATGAGAAGCGTTAATTATTCAAAGCGAAGCGTTAGTGATTCGCAAAGCGTGATTACACGCGAATCGTTAATTAACGCGAAGTGTTAACCAACGCGAACCGTAAGCTCAAGCGAGCCTTAAGTCAGCCAACGCGAAGCGTTGGTCAATGAGAAGCGTTAGTTATGCAAAGCGAAGTGTCAGTGATTCGCGAAGCGAGAACTTAAGTGAATCGTTAACCAACGCAAAGCGTTAACCAACGTGAAACGTAAGCTAAAGCGAACCGTAAGTCAGCCAACGCGAAGAGTTGGTCAATAGAAAGCACTAGGTCAACGGGAAGCGTTAGAAAATCTACACAAAGCGTTGCTGAACGCTTTACGCTAACCAACGCGAAACGTAAACTGAAGAGAACCGCAAGGTAGCCAACGCGAAGCGTTGGTCAATTAGAAGTGTTTAGTCAACGCGAAGCGTTAGTAAACCAACGCGAAGCGTTAGTAAACCAACGTGTAAGTAAACCAACGCGTTAGTAAACCAACGCAAAGCGTTTACCAACGCGAAACGTTAGCAAAAGCGAACCTTAAGTTAGCCAACGCGAAGCGTTGGTTAATGAGAAGCGTTAGTTATGCAAAGCGAAGCGTTGGTGATTCGTGAAGCGTGATTTCACGCGAATCGTTAATTAACGCGAAGCATTAACCAACTCGAACCGTAAGCTCAATTGAGCCGTAAGTCAGCCAACGCGGAACGTTGGTCAATGAGAAGCGTTAGTCAATAGGAAGTGTTAGGTCATCGCGTAACCTAGTCTAAAGCGAACCGTAAGTCAGCCAACGCGGAGCGTTGGTCAATGAGAAGCGTTAGTTATGCAAAGTGAAGCGTCAGTGATTCGCGAAGCAAGAATTTAAGCGAATCGTTAACCAACGCAAAGCGTTAACCAACTCGAAACGTAAGCTAAAGCGAACCGTAAGTCAGCCAACGTGAAGCGTTGGTTAATGACAAGCGTTAGTTTTTCAAAGCGAAACGTTGGTGATTCGCGAAGCGTGATTTCACGTGAATCGTTAATTAACGCAAAGCGTTAACCAACGCGAACCGTAAGCTCAAGCGAGCCGTAAGTCGCCAACGCGACTTAATTAACGCAAAGCGTTAAGCAACGAGAACCGTAAGCTCAAGCGAGCCGTTAGTCAACCAACGCGAACCGTTGCTCAATGAGAAGCGTTAGTCAAAAGGAAGTGTTAGGTCAACGCGGAACGTTAGCTAAAGCAAACCGTAAGTCAGCCAACGCGATGCGTTGGTTAATGAGAAACGTTAGTTATTCAAAGCGAAACGTTGGTGATACGCGAAGCGTGATTTCACGCGAAACGTTGGTGATACGCGAAGCGTGATTTCACGCGAATCGTTAATTAACGAAAGGCTTTAAACAACGCGAAGCGTTGGTCAATCAGAAGCGTTAGTCAATAGGAAGTGTCAGGTCAACGCGAAGCGTTAGTAAATCGACGCGAAACATAAGCTAAAGCGAACCGTAAGTCAGCCAACGCGAAGCGTTCGTTAATAGGTATTGTAAGGAACGGTAATAGGTATTGTAAGGCGAAACGTAAGCTGAAGCGAACCGTAAGTTAGCCTACGTGAAGTGTTTTTCAACGCGAAACGTAAGCTAAAGCGAACCGTTAGTTAGCCAACGCGAAGCGTTAGTTAATAAGAAGTGGTAGTACAACGCGAAGCGTTGGTAAATGCAAAGCGTTTACCAACGCGAAACGCGTAGCTAAAGCGAACCGTTTGTCAGCCAACACGAAGCGTTAGTTATCCAAAGCGAAGTGATTCGCGAAACGTGATTTCACGCGAAACGTATCCAAACGAAAAGCATGAACCAACTCGAAACGGAAGTTAACGCGAACCGTATGCCAGCCAATGCAAAGCGTTAGTATATTAACGCATAGCGTTGGTAAACGCAAAGCGTAGCGTAAGCTTAAGCCAACCGTAAGTCATTTAACGCAAAACATTGGTCAGTGTGAAACGTTAGTACATGGGAAGCGTTAGTCGATGTTAGTCACGCGAAATGGTGATGACTCAACTTGAAGCGACGGTTTGGCAGCGTTAGTTATTCAACGCGATCGTTTTTTAACGCTAAGCGTTAAAATAAGGCAACGTGAAGCTTTACTTCATCAACGCGAAGCAATAGCCGATGCTGCATTAGAAAGTCGCGTAAGTAGCGATATATATATATATATATATATATACATATATATTTTTCTATCTCATACGGTTTCAAAGATATATTTTTTCCCCCCTGGCGGGGGGAAACACATTCCGATTTTGCCCATTACCGTAAGTCAGCCAACGTGAAGCGTTGGTTAATGACAAGCGTTAGTTTTTCAAAGCGAAACGTTGGTGATTCGCGAAGCGTGATTTCACGTGAATCGTTAATTAACGCAAAGCGTTAAGCAACGAGAACCGTAAGCTCAAGCGAGCCGTTAGTCAACCAACGCGAACGGTTGCTCAATGAGAAGCGTTAGTCAAAAGGAAGTGTTAGGTCAACGCGGAACGTTAGCTAAAGCAAACCGTAAGTCAGTCAACGCGATGCGTTGGTTAATGAGAAACGTTAGTTACTCAAAGCGAAACGTTGGTGATACGCGAAGCGTGATTTCATGCGAAGCGTTGGTGATACGCGAAGCGTGATTTCACGCGAATCGTTAATTAACGCAAGGCTTTAAACAACGCGAAGCGTTGGTCAATCAGAAGCGTTAGTCAATAGGAAGTGTCAGGTCAACGCGAAGCGTTAGTAAATCGACGCGAAACGTAAGCTAAAGCGAACCGTAAGTCAGCCAACGCGAAGCGTTCGTTAATAGGTAGTGTAAGGAACGGTAATAGGTATTGTAAGGCGAAACGTAAGCTGAAGCGAAACGTAAGTTAGCCAACGTGAAGCGTTAGTTAATAGGAAGTGGTAGTACAACGTGAAGTGTTGGTAAACGCAAAGTGTTTTTCAACGCGAAACGTAAGCTAAAGCGAACCGTTAATTAGCCAACGCGAAGCGTTAGTTAATAGGAAGTGGTAGTACAACGCGAAGCGTTGGTAAATGCAAAGCGTTTACCAACGCGAAACGCGTTGCTAAAGCGAACCGTTTGTCAGCCAACACGAAGCGTTAGTTATCCAAAGCGAAGTGATTCGCGAAACGTGATTTCACGCGAAACGTATCCAAACGAAAAGCATGAACCAACTCGAAACGGAAGTTAACGCGAACCGTATGCCAGCCAATGCAAAGCGTTAGTATATCAACGCATAGCGTTGGTAAACGCAAAGCGTAGCGTAAGCTTAAGCCAACCGTAAGTCATTTAACGCAAAACATTGGTCAGTGTGAAACGTTAGTACATGGGAAGCGTTAGTCGATGTTAGTCACGCGAAATGGTGATGACTCAACTTGAAGCGACGGTTTGGCAGCGTTAGTTATTCAACGCGATCGTTTTTTAACGCTAAGCGTTAAAATAAGGCAACGTGAAGCTTTACTTCATCAACGCGAAGCAATAGCCGATGCTGCATTAGAAAGTCGCGTAAGTAGCGATATATATATATATATATATATATATACATATATATTTTTCTATCTCATACGGTTTCAAAGATATATTTTTTCCCCCCTGGCGGGGGGAAACACGTACCGATTTTGCCCATTATCGAACTTGACCTTACTTTTTTGGTCTAGAACACACACAAAAATTTTCAGCTCGTTATCTCTTTTCGTTTTTGAGTTATCGGCTTCACAGACAGACAGACGGACGGACGGACATGTGAAAATGGCCGAATTAGGCCATTTTATGAATACCTTTGTGAAGCATTTTTGTCAAGGATTAATATTTTCAAGCGTTACAAAGTCGGGACTAAACTTAATATACCTTGTATATTTACAAATATACTGGGTATAATAAATTAGCACGGCCAAGAGAGTAGGACTTTGGATAGCAATAATTTAGTGCAAAAACAAAAACCTCAGAGCCTCAGCTATTATAATAGTAATGAAATACCACCAACTACCAAAAACTTTAAACCATCCATAAGACATTACCAACCAAATCGACCCAAGGATTCGACTTGGTTATTTTGTCGTGGATATTTTCTCTTCGATTATTTTGGCGTCGGATATTTTAACACTATTGTTTAGTGTAGTTTAAAATCAGATGTTTAGAATTAGAATGAACCCACTCACCCAAATTTCCAATAAGCTTCACTTGTCAAAGAATCATACATCGTATGATTTCGCGACAAAGTTGTACCTCTTGCATTAAGTATCCATACATCATATCCTGCATCAGCCAATAAATACGCTAGGGGATATTTTGTAGAATAGTCCGTGAAAGCACATGCAGAGCTAAAAAGACCGGGCACTAAAAATACTATTGAACGTTGTTGATAGATATTATTATTGATTTTTCCATGAGGTATACGTAGTACAGTTAATATATACCCATCTTCAGTTGTGACAATATGATTTTCAGCTGGATAACCAAAACTAAGTGCTTCTTCATACTGAAAAATGTGATTTAAAACCCTACATTAGTCGCCCCGTGGATAGAAATATTTTCCGCTCTGTTATTAATAATTTCCCCATCCTATTAACTAGAGACTGTTAGAGGCTTCTTACCGTAACTTTTTCAGATTCAAATGTGATAAATCAGTATGTGTGTTGGTTTGCTATAAGAACTTTCAGCCTTTTATGTCTTCTAAAAATGTGGAAGTTGGATCTGTTCTTTGGATTCGATATGAAGCTTCGTCGAACATTTTGTTCGCTTTATCGCGGTAATCCTGTTTACTCATTATAACAATTGCGTTGTCTTTGATAAATTCATTCTCAGTCAAAAATAGTATCGAATTAATCGAAAAATTCAAAGATATTAATTTAAACCGAATTCAGTTTTAATGTCTTTTGATGTAAAAGCATTATACCCAAGCGTCCCGATACCAGACGCAATAAAAATACTAGAAAAATGGCTAAAAGATAAAATAATGCCCACAGACTAAATAATTGAATATATGAAAGTAACACGGCTTTGCATGAGACAGGATGTGTTTACTTTCAACGGTAAATGCTAGAAGCAAACATTTGGAACAAGTATAATCCACTATGGGTAATCCGTTCCTAAGTAATATATTCATAAAACTATCGATGAACAATAATCGGGTATTTATAGTGTAAGTTGTCAAAATTGTTTGAAATTTGATGTTGATCAAAGTCGTCGCCAAATCGGAATTCGAATCAAAGAACATCTGGCTCATGTGAAATTTGGGAAAACCGAAAAATCATGTATAGCTGCGCACGTTATTGAGAACAACTACAAAATTGACAAATCAAACCTAAAACTACTGAAATCGGTACAAAACCCCATAGAGTTAGATGCATACGAAAGTATCTACATACACATTATTAAGAAAACAAATAATGGATTTCGACAATGGCCCAATTCGAAATTCTGATTTTATAAAATTAAACCATTTTCATAATTAATACCTGAATATCAAGGTTAAGAGCAGCGAATAACACCCTCACTTTATTGACAATAACAAGACCGTGTGGTCAGAAAAGGATTACCGCCAATAAATGTGTTGGGTCATCACACACTTTATCCTTTAATTGGCCAGTTAACTCAAGTAATTCCTTAGGTACTACCTCATTCAGATCATATATAAGACAAAACTTTTTAATATCATTGTGAGACACGCACCAAATTAACATCGAGTAACATATCTACGATTTTCATACTGAATTACGTATTTATAAAATACAAATAAAAATTTGAAATTTAATTACAGATTACTATTTAACAAGTTTAAGATACAGTCCGTGCGCGACCACTGATGTCTGCAAATTGAACGCGAATACTGTTGGACGAACAGCATTTCAACAACATTCAGTTTAAAGCATGTAGAGCTAGGTCAAAATTGGTTTCCATGTAATTAAATAATTTGCATAATAATAGTAGAAAACTATCTATGGTACCTACCGGATCTATTCCGACATATCGAGGATCAAATGTAGACAGCAGTTTTATATTGTTCAGCCAATCTTCCAGAGCGTTGAAGTCTGTAATCTGACCATGACACACGATTGTTAATCCCAATATCCAAACACATATTATTACCTTTTCGATCATGACTAGCAAGTGTAATGTTTATGAAATGACAGGACCTATTATATTATATATATAAATTTTATGACTGTCATATTTTAGTCTATTATCAGTTCACATTCCGTAAATTACTACTGATACTATAATTTTATTACGGGTTGTACTATCAAAATTTGCATGATTTTAAAAATAAAAATTAGAGTGTCTGAAAGAACTTAATTTCGAAAAAAAAGACAATGGAATTTTTGGTATTGTTAAAGCTTTCCCATGGACTAGTGTCTGGTAAAAGTGGTTAATAATAATAATAATGGGTTTTTACCTCCGATTATGAGACTCTATGGTCTATAATAGAGGCCAACCATATCCTTAGTTGTTAACCTTTATTAATTCTTTTAACGAACGACAACGAATATGTATGTAGACTAGAAATTGATAGGTTATGCGACGTTAGCCGACTTTGATAGGAACTATGCCGATACTCATCTCGAGTTCGTGAAGGGAAACCGTAGAAAACCTTCACAAGCTATAAACCAACCCTCTTCAGTATTTTTTTTAAATTGACAAACTACCACTTTTGTTTAAACCCGTAACTTTCCAGTTCCACGCAAGCATAGCGTGATAGACCGCTCGGCCAATTTGGCTGGTTTTACCTGAAGTGGTTATACCAGAAGGCCAATATATACGTTGGTAAATTTCTAGGAATTACATCAAGGGAACAAATAAATAAGTATTCAGCTGTACTTTGTTACAATATAGCAAGAACTGGATTCTGATTTACGGAATAATATTGTCTAATTTCGAATTTGTTTATTAAAATAATCAAAGAGAACTCTAGGTTTTTTTGAAATTATATTTAAAATTTTGCCCCTATTCCTAGAACATTTGTTTGTATTTTATAAATACGTATTTCGACTACAATGTAGTCATCATCAGTATGACTTAGCTAATCGTAACTATCTCTGGGATATGGATTCAGAGATATGTTGCTTGTTGCTAATTTGGTGCGTGTCTCACAATGTTATAAGTTTTGTCTTTAATATTATTTGACTGAGGGTATGATCTGACCTGAGGATTATTCGAGTTGACTGACTATAGAATTAGGTGTGTGAAGAACCCACCTTTTTATTGACGGTATCAAATTTGAGACACGCACCAAATTAGCAACAAGCAATATATCGCTGAATCCATATCCCCAGATAGTTACGATTAGCTAATTCTTACTGATGATGACTACTTTGCAGTCGAAGTACGTATTTATAAAATACAAACAAATGTTCTAGGAATGGGGGAAAAATTTGAAATATAATTTCAAATTAGTTTCTTTATTATACACTAGAGACCAGTCCAAGTAGCCGAGCGGTCTAAGGCGTTATGTCTATGCAGTATGCAGTACTTGGAAACTGGGAGGTTATGGGTTCGATTCCCGACATTGGCAGTTTATCAATAAAATAAAAACAAGGGGCGGTTAATTACTAAACTGTCGGCGTATGGACAAGAACGAAATAACCGGATATTCTTGAGAAGGTTTTCTGCAGTTTCCTTCACGAACTCCAGATGAATATCGGCATAGTTCCTATCATAGTCGGCTGCAGCCGCATATCCTACCAATTCCTAGTCTACTCACAAATTCCTTCCACTAAACTCACATCCTCACATCCTAAGGCATCACAACGGACCTTATGGTCGAAGTGTAGCACATCCAGGGCAGCCTTTACAATCTACCTCATACACTAGATAGCTTATTCAAGTGCTGTGTCTGCTGTGAGTCTCAAGCCAATCTGACCTCTAATTATATATCCGACAGAAAGCATAAATGTGCGAGTGTGCACATAAACATAAATGTATGCACAAAAAGTATTGATATCTCAGCCAAAATAAAACTGTTCGCCTTCAATTGTAGTGTAATCCACAAGTAGTGACCAAGTTTTTTTACAAAACTGAAAAAATGATATTTTTGTTGGGTAAGTTTCTCAGAAGCTGGGTTTTCATATTTTACCTGCAGGTTTATTTCTTTGTATATTAAGTGTTACAAAATCTCACCACTTACCAAGTAAATTTATATTCCTACCAAAAATCAACGTTCTAGGACAACTGGAAGTACCCTAGAATATTGATGATTAGTGAGTGATATTACTGTATTTTTGGTCATGAAAAATATGGAAGCCGTCCTTTCCCGTAGAAGTTTATATTACACGCTATTTATGTTGTAAATAAAGTCGAAACTAAAACTGATTACTGTTGTTACTGTTGAGTGAGTGAGTAGGTACGTGAGTGGTTATGTATATTTGTCGAGATTAGAGAATATTGTATAGTCACGTCTAATATTAAATAAATAAATAAAATTAAACAAATTTAAAATTATTCAGTAAATAATTTAATATTAGCTAAACTCATTCATTTATATTTCTTTCATTTATATTCCACCTATTCGTAAGGGTAATGGAGAATGGAGGCACGTATTGATCTGGACAAGGCCAACGTTTTTGCACAACATCTGCAAGAGGTATTTACACCATTTCCATCTGAGTGTAGAGTAGATGAAGAGTCCAAAATCATATCACTTTCTCAGTGTACCTTATCAAATGTTGCAAATTCCTGAACTGTTCACAGTAAAAGAAGTTGGTAAATGCATAAAGAACGAGTTGGATACAAATAAATCACCACGATATGACCTGATTACTGGGAAAATCATCAAGGAATTGCTTGGAAAGGGTGTAGTTAGGCTAACGATGATTTGCAACGCTGTACTCGGGCTAGGACACTTTCCCTGCCAATGGAAAATTGATCATATCATTATGATTCCAAGACCGGGAGAACCACCACACGAAGCTACGTCCTACACACCAATTAGCCTTCGACCTATGTTTGGAAAGCTACTGGAAAAACGTTTATTAAAACGCATAAACAATGTTATACGCAAAAATCGTGGGACTATTCAGCAAGTGCATCGATTGGCTAAAATCATAGACCAGACACTTGAAGCTAAAAGCTACTGTTGAATTTCTTGATGTCAGTCAAGCTTTCGACAAAGTTTGGCATGAAGGTTCAAAATAAAAAGTTTGTTCCCCCATACTATGTACTGCATCATTGAATCATGCATCGAGAGAGTTTTTTCCAAATCAGGTTTGGTAATGAAACAGGGTAACTCCACCAAATTAAATCAGGTATCCAATAAGGAGCGTCCTAGGACCAACTTTATATTTATTATACACTGCCGACTTACCAATCAATAAGAACACGATACTCGCCACATTTGCAGATGATAAAGCTATGCTGTCGCCAAATTCTAAACCTACTATAGCAGAAAATCAGCTACAACAACACCTTAACCAAATTCATGAATGGAATAGGAAATGGCGTGTGCCTATCAATGAAACAAAGTCAGCTCACATCGCATTTAGTAAAGGCAGGGGTGTCTCTCCGAATGTACACATAAACAGTAATACCACGAGTTGATTGTGTAAAGTATCTTGGAATGCACCTAGATAAAACTTTAACTTTGTGCACTCACATTTGGTAAAAACGGAAACAGTTATGACTCAATCTTAGTAAGTATTATTGGCTTATAGGCAGAAAATCAAAACTGTCACTCAGAAATAAATTATCAGTGTATAATGCAGCTTTTAAGCCAATTTGAACTTATGGAATCCAACTTTGGGACACATCTTCAAATTCCAACATTGAAATTCTTGAAATATTTCAATCCAAAATACTTGCTATATATCAGACGAAGATATACGTGCTATATAAGATGCTTCCTATTTCATTTCGAATAGTGAATTTCGTGAAGACCTTAAAATGAACACAGTGAAAAGTAAAATAGTGAAATCTAGTGCAAAGTATTTAGAAAGATTAGAATCACATACAAATACATTGGCAGTAAATCTGCTAGATAATAGTGAATAAACTCACAGACGAAAAACATTTCAGCCATTCCAGTTACCATTTTGATTTTAGTGTTACATCCTGTGCGAAAGACATCCAGTGCGTATTTAAAATACATAATATTATAAGTTACTTATAATTACATATTATTAAGTCAAATATTGATAAGTTAAAAACATGCATCAGCAAAAACTGTATTTTATGAAGTTTATAGTTTTAAAACATTCTAGTGCATATTATTAAGTATACTTTTAAATTTGTTGTCAAGGGATAAAAAATAACATGACTTTTTTTTTCGTTTATTAGCCATATTTTTTGCTTATTGTTGCTACAGATTGCAAATAGTAAACAAACTATAAATTTAAAAAAATTTCTATTTCTGCACGAATTATCTATTCAAAAAGAGGACTTCCGAATAGTATCACATCTTCCTATCTTAACTCGAAGAATATTCTTTTATTTGGATGTTAAGCTAACAATTTGTATAATGTCAAACCTTTGACGTCTCCCTGTATCGAATTCTATAAACAATTCAATTCTAAACACGTGAAATATAGCAACTAATTGACTTAATTACCCGGTATATAATTAATTATCAATGCGTGAACTGTATACATTATTTTATACAAACGCTCAAATGTATAAACGTACACAGTTTATAATCAAGAGTAACTTCAGGTGTTTGAGCTTATGTTGTAGCGAAACTATTCTAGTTATGGAAAAAATTGGAACAAAAAAAATGTGTGTGGGTAATTTTGTACGCACGTAAGAAGTAATAATTCTTTTTGAATAATTTATGAAAATAATATTAAATAAGGTCAACACTACTATTAAGACATAAAAGTTTAATAAAATAATATAGTAGTAAAACTACAATCGAAAAATTAAAGAAGTTTGACCACCAACCTTTTTAGTGAATATGAACTGGATGACTGCGTGAATGATAGCCCTAAACTCATTAAAATAAAACTGCAAGAATATTACCTAAAAAATTCGTTTCACGATATTCATTTAAAAAATAGTCAAAGCTTTTACAGTGGGCTTATTCATAATGAGGACGGGGCACGGTACTTACGAGTGGCTAAAAGAAGCGACTACCGATATTTATTTGCCAAGTTTAGACTTTACACTTTTAAATGGGATAGTTTAAAAGTTGAGGGTATACGAGAATGTCTATTGTACGGGGAAAGTGAAAGCATTAAACATCTTATTGAAGATTGTCGAGGTACTTTAGAAAATGAAAGAGACGTATTGGACAGTCATCATCAATTTAATGCAGAAGACAACCTTAAGCTAAATACTTGCGCTTTATTTCAAACAAAAGCGACAAATACTTACACTGATCCCGTGAAACATTTCAACAAGTGATTTTGTTTTTTGATATTGTAATTGCATTATTATTATTGATGTTGCTAATATGGTTATTTATATTATTGTTATAATTTTTAATATTAATATTTTTATTATATTATATTATATTATATTTATTGTTATTATTACATTATATTATATTTATCGTTATTATTTATATTATTTCTCTTTGTTTTAATCTGGCTAGTAGAAACTAATTAATTTTTATTTTCAATTAAGTAATACCTTCAATTAAGTGAGTTGTTTCATTAATCCTATTTTGTTGTTTCTTTTGATAATTTTGTAAATCTCAGTTTAACTTTATGCACTATCAGAAATTTAATTATGAAGTTTTCCTTTTATTTGATATAATTTTTGTAGATTTTTTGTTTTGTAGTTTTGAATCGCTCATTAGAGCATATCAATAAACATCTACATACATACAATAGAAAAATTATATATTGTATCTAAAACTAATGATTCTACATTTTATCATGGTGGACAGGAACAAACGTCTCTTCTTTCGTTGAAATTCAAAATTGAAAGACTGGCAATAAATCCATTATTTACATTAGAATCGGAGTCAGTGAAATTTATCAAGATCAGACCCGGTTTTATCAATATATACTTAGGTCAAATTTCTAATACTCTTCTTTTATCCTGAATTTATAATGATGAAGACATTCCTGTACCTAATTTCAACTGTGTAGTCAAATTCAAATGTTCTAATGTAAAATATGGCGGTGTAACTTTGTACCGAAATAATAACGATCATTCTTATTTTTTTATAATGTATAATATTGTCTTGTCTTTCAATATCCAAAAATCATATCACACACACACACACACACACACAATTATTGCCCACTGCAGAGTCACACTGCATATTTCACAAACAGACTTTTGTCTGTTTCGTTTAAGACTATAATGTTTGTACATATAAACATATAAATTTATACTATATGGTAGTATATTGTATGATACACATTGTTTACTGAATATTTCCCAAACACTGTGTAGAAGCGCGTACTACATCGGTTGAGTGTTGTATCAGCGATTCGTTACATGCTGAAAATACACTCTGATCGGATTCTCATAATGCCCCAAAAGAAGTATAATTTCAAAAAACACTTTTTTCGTTATTTTTTCCTGTATCTCATACGGTTACAAGTAGAATATTTTCACCTATGACGGTGAAATTCAAAATGTGAAATGTTAAAACCTTGATGGAAAACGAATTACGAATCCCAAGTACTTATTAAATGTAAAAATTATTGAAACGGATTGATAAAATTTGCAAATGTTTTATTGCATGAATATTAATAATCAATATGTTAATCTTTATCAAGAAGTACCTATGTTATTTATAAATTATCCAGTGGCGGATGTACCAACAGGCTGAGTAGGCTGGAGCCCAGGGCGGCAGATTTTAGGGGCGGCAAATTTGGGGCCAAAAATTTGTTTTATCTTACAGAAATTTAAAAGATTCATATTTATATACCTAAATGATATTAGGTCCACACAAACAATTCAACATGTAATATATTTCACCACTTAGTTAAATTTTTCTACAATTTGCGTAGTCGCGTTTGGTTGCGTCGTGGGAAAGAGTGACATGAAGAGGCTTCTACCATAGATTTGATCACTGTTGCCGATCTTTACGAATATCTTTGCAAGTTTTTTGTAGCTGAACGAGAAAATTTTAAGTATTTCAAAGAAAAGTTGCTGGAATTAAGCGAGTGATATTGCGAGTGATACTTTCATGGTTAACACATTTCTCGTCCTAATTGATAGACTCGTATCCGATGTTTACGTTTCTGATCAAAATAAGTGAATTGTCATCATCAAACCTTACAGAAAAAGCCCTTTTCTTGGAAGAAATGTATTCTAATGATTTAGAGACTGACTTATCTAGTTCAAGAATGCATACATTTTCAATGCCACCTTTCTTCTGAAATAATTTTGATAAAACCAGATTCTAAGTCATTGGAAAGTCTATCTTCGTTCCTGCGGAAACAGAATTCGCAAAACGGTTTATCCAAACTTGGATATAGCAGTTCCCATGGCTCTATGTACACCAGCGACAAATTGTTCGGGTGAGAGAAACTTTTCTTTCTTAAAACGGGTGAAAAATTATCTAAGATCTACGTTAAGCCAAGAAAAGCTAAAGTCTTAGCCCTTTTGTGCATAG
The DNA here is from genome assembly GCA_963920215.1 of Nineta flava. NCBI lineage: Eukaryota > Metazoa > Arthropoda > Insecta > Neuroptera > Chrysopidae > Nineta > Nineta flava. The sequence continues at coordinate 20,848,864 of OY986043.1, read as the reverse complement.
AGTCAGAACTAATGAACAAGATTTCATACAACGATATAATTGATGATTTTGCGAATAGAAAATCGCGCAAAAGGGCATTGTAAAACTTTTATAACATAATTGAATCATCATCAGCCGGATTCTTACCAAATAATTGAATGTCTTGTTTTTAAACTGCAAGTAAGTGAGACAAAAATTATTTAATTACGTTTACCGAATGTACATTATTGTGTAAGTAGTAATAAGACATACCTTTCCCCGCTTTATTAGTAGTACCTATATGATTGAGCTTTTATTAGCTTAGAAATATACTTAAAAACTATATCTTGGCAATCTTAATTAAATCGTTGGACTGTAAAAATAATCTAGGAACTGTCACATTGTAAAGGTCGGTAGTGACGGCAAAATTTGAATTGCCTACTGGTGCCAAATTTGTAAATCCGCCAGTGAAATTATCACAGTTTTTTACCCTTGAATACTGAGCAAACCAACTTCCCAAATCGATATTTGGATTATACTATTATTTTGAATGTTTTAATAACCTAGTTTTTACTATAGATTAACATGTTGATTAATATTTACACATTAAAAACAATATTCTTAGATTTAATCAATTTGTTTTGAAATAATATTTACATTTTGAATCATTACAAAGATTGATTAGAATGGTTATTTTCGTCAATATGTTTATTAAAATTTAGTGGTTTTTGTATGCTAGTCATTGATTAAATGAATGGGATTAAATATGTTTTGTCATACAACTAAAAATTATTATCAAAACAAATAGTTTTTTCGTAAAATTGTAATATTTAGTGCATTTTCCTAAATTTATTAATTTTTGTATTAGTTTTAAATTCTTTCCGTATTATTACGTAATTTTTCGAAAGTCGTTTTCAGTTTTCGAAAGTCGTCGTTCGAATGCAGTCAAACGTAGATGTGCAAATTTTTGTTAAAAAAACAGTGAATAGTGTCTTTGTTGCGAAAAATTCAATTCAAATATTATTTGCAAGTTTACAACAATAAAAATTGTGTCATTGACATTGACGTGCAGAGTCATCAAAAATTTATTTTTTATAAAATAAAAATTGCAATGTGTTCATTATATTATACTAAGTGTAATTCAATATTGTGTAATCTAATGTAATGCAAGATTCCAGTGACGGTTCAAAACATATTTTAAGATATCGTCCAATATATCTACCGATCGAGGGAAAATCCGTGCTTGATGAAGTTATAGATGCTGAAAGCGCTAGTGCTAATGCACCTGTCATAAAACTCAAAGACAATATAAGCAATTATATGAGCCAAACTGAAAAGTTTGAGATTGAGAAACAAAATGCTATCCGAAGACTAAGTGTATCTTCTCAATCATCTGTGCCAGACAGTCTAGAAATGGCTTCAATAACGCCAACAAAAGAAAATCCTTCTAGTTCTAAGGTACAAGAAAATAATATCTCCGAAATAAATTCCAGAAAAAATAATCATCCAGAATGGCAAGGTAATGACTTTACCATTGTTGAATCAAGAAAAAAGAAAAGAAGTCCAGATGCAGAAGAGAGGAGAGTACGGCAGAAAGGAACTCCTCAAGGTCCAGTAGTAATTACGAACCGCTTTGAAGTTCTGCAAAATCTTCCTCAACCGCCAGAAAATAAAACTTCAACAGCCGTTAGCGAGAAAAAAGATCAAGTACAATCAATTTTCGTGTGTAATGTACTCAACTTCACAGAATTTGAAAAGGACTTGACATCAACTGGCTTTAAAAATAAGTATATGTGCAAGGTTCTGAACAACCAGATTAAGATTACTCCTGTCGATATTCCAACTTACAGGGATATAATAAAATACTTCAACCTTAGGAGCGTGAGTTATTACACTCATAGGCTGAAGCAAGAGAGGCCCTTCCGCGTCGTTCTAAGAAACGTTCACCATACCACAACTCAGGAGGATATAACAACCAACCTTGTGGATCTTGGTTATGTTGTGGAAAACGTGGCAAATATTAAACATGCCAAAACTAAAGCACCTCTACCAATGTTTTTCATTGATTTAAAGCCAAATGAAAACAACAAACAAATTTACGAAGTGACAAAACTTGGTAACAAAATCGTCAAGTTTGAGCCACCAAATAAAAAACGAGAAGTGCCTCAATGCAAAAAGTGCCAAAGATTCGGACATACCCAGAATAATTGTGGACGCACATATCGTTGCGTTAAGTGTACCGAAAACCATCGCACCAGTGCGTGTAATAAAAATCGTGATGTGCCAGCGGTTTGTGTGAACTGTGGTGAAAATCACCCAGCAAATTATAGGGGTTGTGAAGTGTATAAAAAACTCCTTCATAAAAGATTTCCCACACTCAGAAAAAAACAAGCAGAAGACTCTAACTCTCGTGCTCCAACTCCCAACTACATCAAACAAAACTTTAGTTTTGCACAAGCAGTTCGTAACCAAAAACCCACTATTAGTGTTGATGCCGCCACTGATAACGAAAAAAGTAATGACGATTTTATTATATTCATGAAACAATCATTTATTGAATTAAAAGATATGTTTCGTGATGTTATGAAACAAAATACCATAATGGTCAATCTCTTGACTGCCCTTGTTTCTAAAATGAAATAATGGTCCATTCAATAAATGTTGTCTTATGGAATGCAAATGGTTTAATAAACCGCCGTTTAGAATTTGAAACTTTCCTCGAACACCGTAACATAGATGTTGCGCTTATATCTGAAACCCGATTTACGGACAGAAGCTATCTGGCTATACGAAACTTTACTGTCTACGACACGAAACATCCAAGTGGTCGATCTCAAGGTGGAACCGCTATTATAATAAAAAATAGCTTGAAACATCATGTAACAGTTAACAACTGTACCGAATATCTTCAAGCTACAAGTGTAGTGGTAGAAGATTGGATTGGTCCATTGACGTTTTCTGCCGTTTACTGTCCCCCAAGACATGCAATAAATCAGGTAAATTTTCAAGATTTTTTTGACACTCTTGGCCATAGATTCATTTCTGGCGGAGACTATAATGCCAAGCATACCCACTGGGGCTCACGACTCATAAACCCCAAGGGTAGGAACTTGTATAAAGCTATAGAATCTAAAGGTCTAGACCATATTTCAACTGGAGAACCTACATATTGGCCATCGGATCCTAATAAAATTCCAGATCTATTAGATATATTCATAACTAAAAATATGTCACGTAGATACTTAAAAATCACTTCCTGCGATGAATTATCTTCAGATCACTCCCCTGTGCTACTCACCATAAATACGCAACTTATTGAAAAAGATATACCTCCATGTCTTTTCAATAAATATACAGACTGGGATTATTTTAGAGACTACATGGACACAAATATAGTTCTACAAAAGCCTATAAAAACAGAAGAGGAACTTGAAATAGCGGTAGTAGATTTTACACAAACTTTACAATCAGCTGCATTTAAATCAACGCCTACAATTTGTAACAAGAGCAGAGTTAACACTACTCAATCCGATGCTGTACGGAATTTAATTCTAGAAAAGCGGAGATTGAGAAGAAATTGGCAGCAAACAAGGTACGCTAGAGATAAAAACGCATTCAACAGGGCTGCTCAAAACTTAAAACGACTGTTGGAGAAACTAAAACAAGAAGCTATCCAAGACTACCTCAAAAATTTATCACCAACAGATGCTGCAGACTATTCACTCTGGAAAGCTACTAGGCGCTGTAAACAACCTCAAAAGCCTATACCACCTCTTCGTCGTGTTAATGGCAGCTGGGCTAAAAGTTCTAAAGAAAAAGCTGATTTGTTTTCTGACAGTTTATCCGAAATCTTTCAGCCAAATCCTGGAGAAAACTTAAATGAAGAAGAAGCCCTTTTTCTGGATGCTCCCTTACAGTTATCCCTCCCTATTGTTTCCTTTTCACCTAAAGAAATCAAATCGGTCATTTGGAATATCAATAATAAAAAGGCTCCCGGCTATGATCTTGTAACTGCCCGAATTCTTCGAGAGTTGCCAAAAAAAGGTATTATCATGATGTGTACTATCTTTAATTCCATACTGCGCCTAAAATATTTTCCTCAAATCTGGAAAGTATCGCAGATTATCATGATACTTAAACCAGGAAAGCCTATAAATGATGTTACATCCTACAGACCAATAAGTCTCCTACCGTTACTATCTAAAATTTTCGAAAAATTATTTCTAAGGAGGTTTTTACCAATTTTGGAAGAATCCAATCTTGTTCCTGATCATCAATTTGGTTTTAGATCCAAACATTCAACGATCGAACAAGTTCACCGAGTTGTCAGTGGCATTAACAATACTTTTCAAGAGAAAAAATATTGTACGGCAGCGTTTCTTGACATCAGTCAAGCTTTCGACAAAGTATGGTATCCTGGATTATTATATAAATTGAAAAAGAACATTCCAGATTCGTATTATCTCATTTTAAAATCATATTTAACTGACAGATATTATCAAGTAAGATTTCAAAATGAACTGTCTGATATACATCCTATTTTTGCCGGAGTTCCCCAGGGAAGCGTTTTAGCTCCAATTTTGTATCTTATTTATACACTAGATCTGCCAGTGAACGATGAAAACATTACTGCTACTTTTGCAGATGATACTGCAATCCTAGTATCAGATTCGGATCCAAATGTAGCATCGGAAAAACTTCAATTAAGTTTAAACCAAATTCAGCAATGGCTGCATAAGTGGCGGATTCGTGCTAATACAAATAAATCGGTCCAAGTTACCTTCACATTACGCAGGGGAATCTGTCCACCAGTAACCTTAAATAACGCGATACTTCCACAAAACGAAGATGTCAAATATCTGGGTATGCATCTGGATAAACGTTTAACTTGGCGAAAGCATATATGGGCCAAAAGAAAACAATTAAATATTCAATTCAATAAATATTTCTGGTTGCTTAATCGTAACTCTAAATTATCCCTCGAAAATAAGTTATTAGTGTATAAAAGCATTTTGAAACCTATATGGACATATGGCATTCAATTGTGGGGTACTGCAAGTGTGAGTAACATTGAGATTTTACAGCGTTTTCAGTCTAAAGTGCTGCGTGCGATAAGTGATTCACCATGGTACGTTCGAAACGATGACCTACATCGTAGTTTAAATGTGTCTACAGTGCGTGAAGAAATAGTGCGATTTAGTGAAAACTATATGTATCGTTTAGAAACGCATCCAAATGTGTATGTGCTTAATCTTCTTGACAATAGTAAGACCTTAAACAGACTAAATAAACTTAATATCTTAGAATTAAAATATAGATTTATTTGACATTTTAGTGATAAATGTACTTAAATAATTTTAGTATATAATTCTTCATTCTTGTGTCTTCCATTGGGTAGACACAATTCACGATTTTTATCTTGTGATCACTCTATTCATAGTTCTTATTAGAACTGATAATAGTTAAAATTAGGATGCTAAAAAAAAAAAAAAAAAAAATTACGTAATTTTTAAAATTGTTGTCATTGGATTAACGCATTTTTTGTCCTCATTGATAGACTCGTATTCGAATTAGAAAAACGGCAGGAGGCCTACAGAAGGTCTACGGCCTAAGTTCAATTAAAAGTTTGCATTTCTGATCAAAATAAGTGAATTGTCGTCATCAACCCTTACGGAAGAAGCCCTTTTCTTGGATGAAATGGATCCTAATGATTTAGAAACTGGCTTATCTAGTTCAAGAATGCATACATTTTCAATCCCACCTTTCTTCTGAAAAAATTTGGGTAAAACCAGATTCTAGGTCATTGGAAAGTCTATCTTCGATCCTGCGATAACAGAATTTGCAAAACGTTTATCCAAACTTGGACATTGCAGTTCCCATGACTCTATATACACCAGAGACAAATTGTTCGGGTGAGAGAAACTTTCCTTGCTAGTATTACCTCATTCTGCGTATTAACAGATTGCAAAAAGTAAAGAAATTAAAAAAAAAAATATTCATGAAGAATTATTATTAGTAGTTAATCTAATCTGTATTGTATAGCCAGTTGCCATGAATGGTGTTTACAATCAGGTATAGGGACCTTAGTATTTATCTATATTAGTTTTTATATTGTATTTACATACGGAGAAAGTTATATAAAACAGATAATAATTATAAATATCGAAATTGGCAACCCTTATTATATTTATATCGTTTTATTACATAACTGTAAAAACCAGATTAACTCTACTAAAAAAAAGTACCATGTTTATAAATATTTCACAATATTCACGATCTTTTTCAGATTTTTCTGAGCGATTCTTTTGATGATAAGGTTGTGACTGAAATTTTTACGGTTTTTTCCCAAAAAAATGTTTAAAAACATATAAATAAAAATACATCAAATTACATGCTGAATTCATGCTTAAATGCCTTCAATTGACATCCTACAAGAAAAAATCCCATGAAATTTTTACTTCATTTCCCATTTAAACCTACAAAAAGGGGCCGTGTCGTGGATACGGCCGTGTGTTTTACGTGAATACGTGTGCGTATCGGGTAACTCTTGCAAAGCTCTCTCCAACCATATACGATCTCTTTATTTTGATTTGGCTTTTCGACGAGTATAGATCGACATTGCATTACTTATTTTAATTTTTTTTCTTTAATGGTATTATATTCACCATAACTATTCCACACTAATGTCTTATATACGCAATCGATGGATCTTGACGAGAGCTGACGATAGAAACTCAAACGAACGTCTTAGCTACTCTGAGTAAAAAGTTATACTCAACGGAAATTATATGACGCAGCAAAACGTAACGTAACAAATTCTTTAATCCTTTAGCTATCGAGTGGTGTAATGGAATATTGGATGTAGATGATTGATATGTAGCTGCAACTCCAAACTGTATCCCTCGGTTTTGTTATCATCGAGTTGCCTGAATTGCCTTCCACTATGGAAGCAAATTTAACACGTATTCACGTCAAAAATTCGTATCTCAAACCTCATATACGTCAAGTAATATGTGAAAAAGTTCATTTCAAGCCAAAATCAGCTCACGCATTTCATACAAATAATCCATCTTTATAGCCATAATAGATAGATAAAAGTTAAATAAATAAAATTGTTCATTTTCTAAAACTCTCGTTCGCAACTTTCGTGTCATAAACTTGAGACTTTTGCTAAACTTGCAGCCAAACTTCTGTAATTGCGTATAATTTACCTTGGTATATAAAATACCAAAGTAGTGTTTACATAAATATAAAATAAGTGTACTTATTATGTATAAATAACATATATAAATAACAGTCGTGTTTTTGTACACCTACACGTGTCTAAAACTAAAGTAAACAGTGCCGGATTAGGAAATTTGACGCCCCTACTCACAAAATTTTTGCCGCCCATGCAAGGAGACCGAAAAAAGTTATATAACAAATTTTAAATTTAAATTCATGAAATATTTAATTTTTCTAATTGCAAATATATTTAAACATTATCTTTTGAATTGTGTCAATTAATTTGTAAAAATATTTTTAGTTTATATTGCATTAATAATAAAATGATTGCGAATTGTACCGGCGAAAGATCGTTTTCGGTATTAAAACGTGTAAATAGTTTTTTAAGATCCACTCTAGGAACTGATAAGCTTAACTCTTGATCATTATTATCTAAAGAGGCAGAGTTAACAATGAAACTTGACTGCGAAGAATTAATAACCGAATTTGCTTCTCGAAAATGTCGTAAGATATTATTGTAACTGTAAATCAAAGCATTTCTATCATCATTAAAAAATTTAATAATTTTAAATCGCATAGTCCTTTGCTTCTCACGCCACCTTTTTTCTATTTCAGACAAAGCTTCAATGACGCTTTAAAAAATTATTTAGAGCGCCTTGGGTTATATGGGTTTGGCTCGCTTGGGGTAGAGAGGTAGATTGTAAAGGCTGCCCTGGACGGGCTACACTTCAACCATAAGGTCCATTGTGATGCCTTAGGATGTGAGGATGTGAGTGAAGTGGAAGGAATTTGTGAGTAGACTAGGAATTGGTAGGATATGCGGCTGCAGCCGACTATGATAGGAACTATGCCGATATTCATCTAGAGTTCGTGAAGGAAACTAGAGAAAACCTTCTCAAACATAGCCGGTTACTTCGTTCTTGTCCATACGCCGACAGTTTAGTCAATCAACCGCCCCTTGTTTTTATAATTGTTTTTGTAATTGACAAACTGCCGATGTCGGGATTCGAATCCATAACCTCCCAGTTTCCAAGTACTGCATACTGCGCAGACATGGCGCCTTAGATCGCTCGGCTACTTGGCTGGTCGCTTGGGGTTAAGGACACCTTGGGTTGTGTGGGGTTGGCTCGCTTAGGGTTAAGGACACCTTGGGTTAAGTGGAGTTAGTTGGTTCGCTTGGGGTTTAGGGAAACCTGGATTTCTGCCCCCCCCCCCCGGAATCTACCGCCCTACGCACGATAGTTGCGTGCATATGCGGTAATCCGACACTGAATGTAAACAATACAGACAGGAATAGTATTTTATTCGGAGTATTTATACAATTATTTTTAGTAAGTTTATTGATTTAAAACAAATCTAATTTGGTTACTAAAAATTAAAGAATTCAATAGTTATTATTATACGTATTAATAGCGTGTTTACATTTTAATTATGGATTGCATCATTAATTAATTTCCCAATTATCTATACAAGATTATTATAAAAGATTTGGTAAAATTGTTGCGATTTTAAAATGATTGCAATTTAATCGTAGTTTTGTATATCCTATATAATAAAATAATTAGAATTGATTAGATAATATTTATCAAACTTTTATTTCAATTGTATTTATTCATAAAGAAATATTGAATATTTTCGTAACATAAATAAACAATTCCTAATTAATCTTCTATTTAGATTAATTTAAATTAGATTTTAAATGCTTTCTATTTTAAACCTTCTATGATATTTGTATAATTTGGAGCTCTACTTTGTGATTAAGATAAGGTGGAATTTTGTAAAGTGTTTTTTAATTTTTTTATTAAATTTATAAACTTTTATGATATATAAAAATGTCCAATAGATAAAAATAAAATAACTAATAGGAATAAAATTATATTTTCAAAAAATGAACTTCGATGATTGCGATCCGATTTGGCAAACCCTCGGATCTCTATTTTATACTGTTCTATTTTACTGCCGTATTTTTTGTATGATCCAGTTCGATTTTTTATTGAATGTTAAGGTGTATTAGATAAATACATATTATTTTGTGTTTACTTAAACTCCAGTATGTTTACAATGACACAAATATGAGGTAAAGTGTTTGCTATATAGACTAATATCTCAGGGAGCCCAGAGGTATGGGGTCGATTCCCATCCTGAATGTATGTGATTTTTCATATCAAGAATTTGAGGTGAAAGAATGTTAACACGACATTAAACTTATTAAGTAATATTCATATGAAAAAAACATTGACTCATCCGCTAGAAATCGAACCGTGGATCTTGGAATCTCATCACACCTCGGGCGATTAGCTTGTTGAGTCAATTTCTCAAATCATTGACAGTATTACTCGATATATAGATTGTAGAGGCTGCCCTGGACGGGCTACACTTCGACCATTAGGTCCATTGTGCTGTCTAAGGATGTGAGGATGTGAGTGGAACTTTTGTGTATAGACTAGGAATTAGTAGGATTAGCGGCTGCAGCCGACTATAATAGGACACATGATGTATCTCTGATTTTTTAGTATGTTGTTTGGACCCATTAGGGCTAGGTATATCCAAGTTTGCAACTCTCAAAATGTTGTGGAAAAATTTTTACACGCGAAAAAACGCTAAATTTTTGGACATGTTTCAAATTCTGCTATATATTTTCTAATCCATGCATTTTTCTTCGTAAGCTCATCTATACGGTTTTTGAGAACATAAAATTTGTGATAAATTAAGCTCAATCGGAGCTCTGTAAGTCAATTCGTTACCTAATTACGGCACTTTGAAAATAGACCAGTTTTTCCAAAAATTGGAAATTTTAGTTTTAGACCTTCCTTGGACCGAAATTGCGTCGAAACCATTGGTCCTGCGAGTAGAACTTGTAAAATATATCTTGTAGAAAATTTATTTAGCTTTAAAGCTAATATCTCAAAAGTAGTTATCTCAAAAACCTATATAAGGTAAAATCGCATTTTTACAGAAATTTTCTATAACCTTTCCTATCTTTTGGTTTAGTAATGAAAACAAAGGCATGTAATCATTTAAAAAAACGTTTAAATGTATTTTAATATAAACATAAATAAATAAATATTTTAATATAAACATAAATATATAAATTTTTTCACAACTTTTTGAGAGTTGCAAACTTGAGTATACATAGCCTAAATGGGTCCAAACAACATACTAAAAAATCAGAGATAATCATGTCTTGTTAATTTATTGTCGATTTTGACCGGCGTATCAACTGAAGTAATTAAGAAGGTTAAAGAAACTTAGTCAATTTTAATATAATTTTTTTTCATTGTGAAAGTTGTTCTTTATTAAATTCATATAAAATATCAAATACATAATTGTACAACAGAGAAATCACATCTTTGGCATAGAGAAAATCACTATGTTTAAATTTAGCATAATTAATCCTGAATAAAGTTGAATTGGGTAGTAAATTATGTAATATTTTAACATCCTAAAACAATTAATTAATAAGTGATTGTTTCATTAAGTTTATAATATGTAAATTATAAAACTATGCTTACCTTTGGAGTTGATAAAGTTTCCTGATCACCGTATATTAAATAGACCGGGGCTTTAATGTTTGATAAATTATAGGCAGGAGGTTTATCTTGACCATAAACTTTTTTATTTTTTAATATTCCAAAATCATATTTTTTAAAACCACCTAAAATAGATATAAATTATGGTTTACAAGATGTCATTAAGATAAAATCGCTAAAAATAGGTTAACTAGAACATACTGTCCCCGAAACTTTGACAATGATTAACAAGGAAAATTCAGCCTACCTTTTTCAACTACTTGAGCAAAATGTAATAATTGCTTGACAGAGCATCCACCAGGAAAGTGGCTTAATATAATTCCAATATCTCTCTAAAACAATAAAACAAGCAAACTTAAAGACTTGTATACCTTAGGTTTGGAATTAATTTAAAAAGTATCTGAAAATTCAATCTTGAATAGTCTATGTATTCCCCTTTCCTAGAAAATAAGCTGTTTAGGTTAAGAATTTCTAAAAAGTAATTTTAGGTAAGAGTAGTTTTTAGGTAGTTTTTAGGTAAGAGTAAAGTTTCCACAAATTGGATAAGTATGCGGCTTTCCGGTATCACAAGTTACTCCGTTCTGGGTTAAACTCTTACCGCATCATTTTGTTCAGGATTAAATCCGTCGATAGTATTCTCCAAATTTTCGCAGAATTCGAAGTCCTTGGCAGCTGTGTTGTTATTACATCTTTCGATAAAATTACCAATCACATCATCGTTATGTGGCAAAATATCATACACCTTCATTATATTTAATAGATACTGAAACAAATGGAATCATAGATGTAAGGTACTATGGTACTATGTTAGATGTATGGTACTATCAACTCCAAAACCGGCGTTCCTTCTTAAAATTCTACAGTTGATCGGTACAGAATTTATGTTATGGAAAAAATAGGAACAAAAAAAGTGTGTGTGTGTACTTATATACGCACGTAAGAGGTTACAGTTGTTTTTAAATAATTTATTAAAATAATATTAAATAAGGTCAACACTACTTTTAGGACACAAAACTTTTAGAAAATGGTATAGGTAGTAGTGAATAATTAATTATATATTGTATCTAAACCCAATGATTCTATATATTATCAGGGGAACAGAACAAGCGTCTCTTCTTCCGTTAAAATTAGTGTTTCAATGACTGAAATTAAATCCATTATTTACATTAGAATCAGACGTAATGAAATCCATCAAGATCAGTCCAGGTTTATCAATATATACAGTTAATATACAAAGTTTACGAGCCTATACAAATGATATCATTTATAGTGTGGCTCGTAATTCTAATATTCTTATATTTTTTTGAATTGTTTTTTGTAAACTAGTGTCTATTTATTTCCGTTGTTAGTATGGTTGCCATTCGGTTTTATTATACCAACGGAAGAGACTACCGTTAACTTATTTTGACATTTAAGTAATATGTCTGAACATTGATAAAATTTTTTGACATAAAATGCTTGATATGAAAAATCATACTCATCTAGGGATGAGGAACGAACCCACGACCACTGGCATTCCAGACCAAAACTCTACCACTGAGCTACCCTAGATGTTATGGTAGTGCTATGCATATGATCTTTCACTATAATTTTTGATGCCATTTTATTATTAATTTTGTTTATTTACTATTAACATATTTTTTTAAATTGTTTTTTGTAAACTAGCGTCTATTTAGTTCCATTGTTAGTATGGTTGCCTTTCGGTTATATTATACCAACGGATGCGACTAGCGTTTACTTACTTTGACATTTAAGTATTATGTCTGAACATTGATAACATTTTTTGACATCAAATGTCTTATATTCTTATTTTATCAGAAACATGGAGTAGTAATGTTCATTTCCGCGGGCCACACATCCTTAAAGTCGGCTTAGCGCACTGCCGTGCTATAGATATAGATGAATGTACCGAATTTTAACTGTATAGTCAAATTTATGGTGTTCTACTGTAAGTGGTGTTTCTATTTTCCAAAATAAAAGCGATCATTCATCTTTCTAGAATGTACAACTAACATCAAAATTTTATGTTAGTTTTTAAAATTTTCTAATTGATTTGTGTCATTTTCATTCGGTTTTTGAAAAAAAATTTTGAATAAAAATTGTTACTTAATTTGTAATAAACAACGTTTATTCGATAAAAAGGCTTTTTTCGAAACCGAATCAATAATAAGGCACAAATTAGTTATAAAATTCTAAAAACTGACATTAACTTGTGATGGTCATAGTACAATATAGTCTTGTTTTTCAACATCAAAAAATCATATCGCATACAAACAAAATTGTTGTCCATTACCTATAGTGACTGACAGATTTGTCTGTTTCGCTTAAGCATGTAAGGTATGTGTGTATACAATTTGTCTGTAAACTGTATGATACACATTTCCTAATTTCAACAAAAAACTTTTACGACCAACCGTCCCTCCCCGTCCTAGTTTTTTAATTAAAATTTATAACCGTTTCTGAAAAAGTTTGATAATGTTTAAAAGTAAATAATTTTTATCAAAATATTTCAAACATACTGTAAATAATATGAGTAACGTAAATTTAATCGTACGTCGTAATATTCTACTATGTTTTGTAAAAAATAACAATTTAACGATAAGTACTTTAAATGCAAATTATTGTTTGTACTGGACCAAACGTGTTCAACAGAATGAATATTACCAAAGCTTTTCCTGAAAATGCTATTCCGTAAAAACTTTGTACATGAATTTTATTTTTAGTATCATATTATTCTACTAAATGTTTCATATTAAACGACTACGATAATATAATTTCTATTTTATTATTGTTTTAGAACAAATTTTATGTTATCAATTTTTTTTATTATTATAAAACAAGTGAAATTAACAACTAAGTGAGTTAATTACTTAAGTACATTATGTATACTGAGTTCCTTATCAATACGTGAACTATTATTTTTACTTTTTACTACAAATGTATAAAATAATGAGGTTGTGTATAAAAGTGTTTTCATTCACATCTACTTTATATAGATCTACTTTCTGACAGACAACGCACATTCGAGACAGGTGGGTCTAGATGAATAAAGTTTTGCACCAGGAGTTCTTGATTTTTGAAAATGCAACCTCTAAGGTGGTTAAAAAGTAGATGAAAGTTTGTATGTCAGTCTTGTAGTTCAAAATATGGAAATTGGTTTGTAGGCTTTAAGGGGGTAAAATAAGGAACGGAAGTTTGTATGGAAAGTGCATCATTTTTTATTTTAGAAACGTGGAAGTTGGTAATTAGGCTTTTTTAATTTGAGAAAAGTCGAATGGATCTTGAGATGCTGCCTAGGGGAAATCTCATAGGGCACGCTAGTTAAAAGATGTTTTATTCTGGTCAAGATGAATGAAATTTTGCACCAGGAGTTCTTGATTTTTGAAAATGCATCCCCTAAGGGGGTTAAATAGTGGATGAAAGTTTGTATGTCAGTCTTGTTGTTCAAATTATGGAAATTGGTTTGTAGGCTTTTGTTTAGAAATGAAAGTAAGTTGTAGCAGCATTTTTGGAAATCCATCCCCTAAGGGGGCAAAATAAGGAACGGAAATTTGTATGGAAAGATCATCATTTATTATGTTAGATACATGGAAGTTGGTGCTTAGGCTTCTATTTATAAATAAAAGTAAGTTGTAAGTTGTAAAATAAGGGACGACAATTTTTATGGGAAGTGTGCCATTTTTTAGTTAGAAACGTAGATGTTTGTAATTATGCTTTTTAAATTTGAAAAAAGTCGGATGGATCCTAAAATGCTGCTTAGAGGAAATCTCATCGGGCACACAGCTGGTAGTTAAAACATGTTTTATTCTGAGAGGGGCATCATTTAGTGACCTTGATTTACATCTTGATCTTAACTTTCAATGTTATTTGAAAGTCAACTTGTGTTTTTCAAATGGAAACCTTTTTTGAGGAAAAAAGAACATAAAAACTTAGTCTGTTTGCGTTATATTCATTAAAAAATAAATTAAAAAAATTAAAAAGTCATTAAAATCTATTAGTTAAAATGGTCAATTATAAACCAAAATAAACTTTCTACTCAGTTTTTAAGTAATTTGTAATAAAACCTTCTAAAAGCCTTAAAGATCGAAAAAAAAATCAATATCACCATAAGATGCCCTCTTTCGAAAAAAACGAATTTTTAACCATTTTTTCCAAAAAAACAATTCCTTGAGGAGATTCATTGTTTAAAATTAGTCTCTGTATAATATATAATGGATATGTACATCAAACCACCCAAAACCTAAAGATATATTGAACATCGATTTTCAAACTCGAACCACTTTAGAGTCATAAACACTACTTTGAAAATAGTCGACCCACAAAGTATCGTTTTTTCCAAAATTTCACGGTTTGAGTCAAATTTATTTAGTTTTCGAAAAAAAATTTTGATCAAAATTGTTAATATGTTTTATGACGAATTGCTTTTATTTAAATCGTTTTTCGAAAGCTAAATAATTTCTGCACATATCAACTTCAAAAAGTTAAAGAAAAACACCACTTCAGACTCAATATACTCAAGTTCAAAAGTATGTTATTCGCAGTTTGTCTCAATTTTATACCTGGCATACTAAGTTTATTCCCGAAGCGTTCATAAATTGTCCTAATTCGTTCATTTTCGCATGTCCGTCCGTCTGTGGACACGATAACTCAAAAACGAAAGGAGATAACGAGCTGAAATATTTTGAGAGTGTTCTAGAGCTAAAAAGTCAGGTGAAGTTCGTTCGAATGGGCAAAATCGGATCATGTTTGGGCAAAATAGGCAAAGCTGTCCATCGTTTAGACCGTAAGAGACAGAACAAAAATGTAAAGACAAAAAAAAAAAATGTCCTTTTTTTAAAAATAAACTTTTAAAATAAAGTTGCTTACATAAATGCTGGATCTATCGGGTATTTAAACAATTACCTCAGTCAGTTGTCATTTTCAACTTGTTTTATTATAATTTTAATGATTAGATAAAATAATAATAATAATAGCCTATAGTTATCCCATAAATTGGGCAAAGGCCTCCTCAAGAGAATTCCACAATCTTCTGTCTTTGGCTAGACGAGACCAACCACCTTCTGAAAACTTTTTCAGATCGTCGTGCCATCTACGTATTGGTCTGCCTTTTTTTCTTTTATGGCCGTACGGTATCCACATCGTGCTTCGGAACGTCCAACGATCGTCTTTTATACGCGCTATATGTCCTGCCCATCGCCACTTCAGTCTCTTCACAGAGGCGACTACATCCTTTATTTTGGTTTTCGTTCTTATTTCAGATGATGGTATTTTTTGAATAAGTTTAATATTCATCATGCTCCTTTCCATACCCCTTTGGCATGTTCTAAGTTTGTTGTAGTCACCTCTGCTCAGAGCTAAAGTCGCCGTGCCGTAGGTCAATACCGGAAGAATGCACGAGTCCATAACTTTTTGCTTCAAGTATAAGGGAATATGAGCTTTGAAAATGAACTTGAGACTCCAATACCGCTTCCAAGCATTAGTTGTTCTTTGCCGTATTTCTCCCGCAGTTCTGTTCCGAAATGAAATTTCTTGGCCCAAATATTTAAAAGTATCTACTCTTTGAAGAGTTTCATTTTGTATACTCAAAGAGCCCCTATCTAAGGCTTCGTTTGACACAACCTTAGTTTTAGAAATATTAATTTTTAGACCTACTTGGCCGCAGTATAATGATAACTGATTAAGCATTAGATGGCTGGCTTTCATCTACCACTTTTTCGATACGCTTTAGCAAGATTTTAGAAAATATCTTATAGATATTGGAACTTAAGCTTATTGGTCTATAATTTTCAATTACACTATGATCTCCTTTTTTATGTAAAAGCACTATCACTGCATTAAACCAATTTTCAGGAATTATTTCGTACGATAATACCACATTAAATAACTCTGTTAGAGTCTTCACTAAACTGTCACCACCATAAATTAAAAACTCGTTGCTGATACCATCGTTTCCAGCACTTTTACCTTTGGATAGTCTACTAATAGCATCGATTACTTCGCTCCGTAAAATTGTAGGAATATTTGAGTTTCCATATTCGTCGTTCATTTGTTCGATGTCGCGACTATTTTCATATGGACTTTCATAAAGTTTACTATAATAGTTTGTGGCTACTTCCATAATTTGATCACGCTTTGACTGAAGTACTCCTTCGCTATTAACTAAATTTGGTAGCCAGTTCCTTGATGGATTCAGTTTTTTGATTGACTTCTTCGTTGAACCGCTTGTTTCGATTATATTTTGTACCAATGTATTATTATATTCGAGTATATCTTTGCGTACTTGTTTTTTGATAACCTTATTCAGTTTAGATATTTCCATTTTATGGAGTTGAGTTTTGGTTTTAATGTTTAGTAAATCTTTTCTAATTGTTATCAACTGCAGAGTTTCTGGGGATAGTTTGCTTTTCTTATCTCTATCAATTTCTTTAAAGATGGTCGACTCGGCTGATTGAACGATTGATAGTTCCATAATTTTGTATTGCTCCTGCAAGTTATTTTTTGACATAGATAGGCTTTGCAGACAAGAATTCAGTTGGTTTTGATACTCTTGTATACTTTGGTCATTGAGTATTAAATCTCTATTCTTGCCTTTAACTATGTGCCTTCCTCTAGTTATTTTCAGATCTACCTTACTTCTTAGTAATCTATGATCTGTGTGGTAGTTGAAGCTGCTAACTACTTGTGTATCCTTTACTATTTGAAGGTTATTTGTGAGAATGCAATCAATTTCGTTTCTAGTTCGCATATCTGGAGAGGTCCAGGTCCATCTGCGCCCAGACCTTTTTTGAAAGAATGTGTTACATATTTTTAGATTATGCTCGAGCGCAAATTGAATTAGAATATCTCCTTTATCATTTCTTTCTCCGTATCCATATTTTCCAAATACCTTTTCCTCTCCATTAAATCGTTCACCTATTTTGCTGTTGAAGTCTCCCATAACAAACAAATAGTGTCTATTTAAGTTGCAGATTTCATTGTGTAGGTCTTCGTAGAATAGATTCACCTCATCAATAGGATGGCCCTCTGATGGCGTGTGTACTTGGACTATTGAGAACAAGCATTTCAAATTCAGATTCAGTGTCAAGATAGCAATTCTCTCAGATACTGGCTTGAACTCTACTATTCGATTTCTCCATTTATTTCTTATAATAAATCCCACTCCTAGATGTCCTGGTTTTACTCCATAATAACAGAAAACATTTTCAGATTCAATTATTTTATACCCCGTTCTTCTTATTTCGCACAGACCAATAATATCATAATTAATCTTTTCTAAGGCATAATGTAATTGTTCGATTCTCTCTTCACCTGCTAATGATCTAACATTTAGAGTGCAAATGTAAAAAGGTTCGTTGTATTTAGTTTTTGAGTCTATATTATTCTCTTGAAGGTTGTAGTCGCTTTCCCCTTCGTTGACTAAACCGCTAAGGGGCAGCTTGTGTTTTATTTCATTATACTTATATTTATCTCTTATTATCAATTTATTTTTATTTGTTTCGTTATGTTTGCATTTATCCGTGTTCCGTTCGCATTTATCGTCATCATCCCTTCCATCATTTTCCATATTCAAATTTGTTGTAAGTTTTTTGAATTTGTGCTGCTAGTGAGATTTTCGTTCCTTGAATTCACTTTAGGTAATGAATTTGTTCGAGGTCTCCAAAAGTCATTAATTTTTGATCCACCTTGTATGTTGGTATTTTTGGTAGAAGTTGAATTCGTTGCCTTTTGGGTGCGAGGTGAAAAGAATGATTTTTTTACTTCAGATGTGTGTTCGCTGGGTGGAGAAGAGGACATATGTCTTTTTTTATGACTATTATCTTCCTTAATTGTAAGAGTCTTGCTGCTATTTAGTCTAATCACTCTATCAAATTTTATTACAGCGTTTATTCCCTTTTTCCTT
Organism: Nineta flava; assembly: GCA_963920215.1. Taxonomy (NCBI): domain Eukaryota; kingdom Metazoa; phylum Arthropoda; class Insecta; order Neuroptera; family Chrysopidae; genus Nineta; species Nineta flava. The sequence continues at coordinate 20,830,252 of OY986043.1, read as the reverse complement.
AGATCATCTACTTCGGGTTGCAAGTTCTTGCGTATTTCTAAGACCTCTTTTGAGTAATCTTCTTTTAATGATATGTCATACTGTTTTAAAAGTTGTTTTTGTTTTAGAATTTCGATCTTTGTTCTATATGATATGACACCCAATATTATTGGTCTACAGCTATTTAAATTTTTGCGCCCCATTCTTCTAACAAAATCGATGTCACGCACACTGAATTCAATTTTCATTATATTTTTAACGAGGTCCATTACCATGTTTTCAAGTTCGTAATAATTATTTTCTGTTTCTCCTACTCCAAAGAATATCACATTACGTTTCCTTAACTCTTTATCAGTAAAGTATAATCTTTTTTCACAGTCAGTTATTTTATTTTTTAGTACGGAATTACTTAGCACAATGTCACTTAGTTTACTTTCAATTGAGCACTCTAGGTTTTTCATATCATTTTTTACACATTTTAATTCGTCTTTAATTTCACTCATGTCACTTTTTATTTCTAAAAGAATGTTTATAATTTCATTTTGGTCCATTTTAATATTTTTATTTTGTTTTTGACAGTTAATTTTTGTTTATATACGTTTTAAAGTATTTTGCAGGACAGTATGGAGCACCTATAAGGCTATACTAAATTAGAACAAGATAGACGTATACAGATTCACCTTTGATCTTTTAAAGCTATCTTTGTTTCACTTTAAATTTTGTTTATAAATTCTAACCATATAATTATTATAGTTTTGTTTTTTAAACTTATATTATTAATTATGTTGGTTTTTTCTGGATTTTTAAATAATATGTTAATATAACAGTAATTATTAAGCTGTATTAACACTCAAATTGAATTACTATGATAATTATTATTAATTATTAATGATTAGATACTCGTTTAATAAGCTGATACATAAAATGTTAATATTATATTTGATACGACTGTAATATCTTTAAGATATCTTTGTATAACAAATTATAAACATCTTTGCCATAAATAAAATCTAAATGTGAGAAGGACGAGTAATTAACACGTATGAGTTGTCCAGTTGGTAAAAGACTATGCAAAGTCCGTACATCTTCTGGATCTGCTATGATATCACCATCTCCATGAAATAAATAAATAGGGATTTTTAAGTTTTTCAAATTATACGATGGTGGAGTCATTTGTCCATATATTTTAATATTTTCATTTTCGCCATAATCAAATTGTCTGAAATCACCTTAAAAAAGCAAGAGTGGTTATTGATTAAACTAAAATTAAAATACATATATAAGATGGTCCACCAAAATTAAACCGCAACTATCGTGCAGAATTTTAATTGTTTTTGTAAACTTGCGTCTACCATCCAAATGGTCGACCGCTTTAAGGCGTTATATCTGAGACGTTAAGTCTACTTGGAACTGGAAGGTTATCAGTTTGCCAATTATTAAGAAAAAAAAGGGACCGGTTAATTGACTAAACTGTCGGCGTATGGACAAGAACGTAGTAACCGGCTATGATTGTGAAGGTTTTCTGCAGTTTCCTCCACGAACTCCAGATGAATATCGGCATAATTCCTATCAGAGTCACACATCCTACCAATTCCTAGCCAACACACAAAAATTCCTTCCACTCTACTCAAATCCTCACATCCTTAGGCATCACAATGGACCTTATGGTCGAAGTGTAGCCCGTCCAAGGCAGCCGCTACAATCTATCTGTCTAAACTTGCGTCTACACATCCATTGTTGGTATGATTACACATATGGTTGTGTTATTCTAATGGAAGTGGCTGGCGATTAGTGACTTTGAAATTTAAGTTATACATTTGAACATTGTTAACATTCTTTGACAGTAAATGCTTGATATGAAAAATCAAACACATCTTGGATGGAAATCGGATCCACAGCTTGTGGCTTGCCAGACCAATGCACGACCTCTAAGCCTCCCGATTCTATATAAGTGGAATGCATTTAATTTTTTATCATCTTGTTTCGTTATATCATTACTTTGTTTTTTACTATTTACGTATTTTAAATGTAAATAGTCAAAATACATCGACATAAATATATCAAAGAATTATAAGCATTCCAGCTACATCCCATCTCACTGCAATGAACTCAGGGCTAGGGAAAAACTCTTAATTTAGGTGTCGGAGGAAGCGAAAGTTCAAATACCTTAGCAAGGGAGAAGGGAGTTTTTCAAAGAAGGGACTATCTTTCATAGCATGCAACGAAGTGATAAACGAGTGGATAGACTCACCGTAATCACTGGGAAAATATACCGAAACAAAAACTCGGGTAAATACTATTTAGGAATGAAACAAAGAGAAAGTCCCAAGATACACTCAACCTTAACAGCATACACATTCGAACCATCCTGAACCTTCAGGAAAACCTGATACGTTAGCTTCTGATTATTGCAAAAATATGGGAAAAGCAAACATCGCCTGACTCAAGTAGAAAGAGGAGCACAATGGGCCAAAAATCGAAGTACAATACTTGTCATACCCCAAGACTTATCTATCAACACAGCATTTGGCGGCATACAGGTGGAGTATTTGTCCGATAAAGCTGAGGTCGTAGATTCGATTGCGATCCAAGATGTGTAAGATATTGCATGTCAAACATTTGATGTCAAAGAAGGTTACTAATTGTAATTTTGAATATGGAACTTACATATATTTCGTTTCAAAAGTTTAGTTAACTTTTCAAATTATAGAACTTTATAAGTAATCACTTAAAACACACCGTTGAGATATTTATTAGTTTATATTATCATAAATTTGTTCGTTTTATTTTTAATGGACCACGTATACAGTTTGTTTACCATTCAGAATTAGTTGTGAATAATGTGCAATTGATTGAACTGAAGTTCCAGCAGGAACATGGTTTGCAATATGATATAGTCTTCTCTGTAATACACAAATTATTGAAATGCGTAATCTAAATGAACAGTTGAATAATATCTATTAAGAACCCGACTAGAAATTGATCCTACATTTATATCCAGACCCAGTAGGGAATCAATAAGGCATGCCAAGTAAGGCTATCCCAATCGATAAAAACTCAAATTGGATATCCCAATGTAAAAATTGTTAAAGTAATATTATTTTTTCCCACTTGGGATCTATTTCGGAACGCATTAGTAAAACCCAATGTAAAAATCAATGACCTGATATTAATTTTGCCTAACTGGGATTATTTCGGAAAAGTTATTGGGAAAACCCCACATACAAATTAACAATTTGGTATCAGTTTTGCCCAACTGGGATCTATTTAGGATATGATAGGGAAAACACAATGGAAAATCACAAATCTGATATAAGTTTTGCCCAACAAGGATCGGTTTAGGATATGGTTGGGAAAACCCAATGGAAAACTACGAATCTGATATCAGTTTTGCCTAACAGGGATCTGTTGGCAATATTATTGAGAAAACTCAACATAATAGTTAATTAAATGCAAAAAAGCTACAAAAAATTTGTTCAATTTTTTTTTGCTCTTTCGGCGGAGCTATTTAGTGGTAATTTATATAAATAACGTATCAGCAGATAAAAAACTTATTGAATAGTTTTTGAATAGTTAAAATACTTTTAATAGTTAAAAACTGATTGAATAGTTTTTGAAAAATCAATCAAAATTTTGAATAAACTCTCGTGACATGTTACTATGTAATAGTATATATACTAGTAGTTGAATGAACAGTAATATAAATAAAAAAATTTTGACAAAATGGAAACCCGAATGGTGTTCAAATGTTATGTGAATTTCTCTATGCTGACACCGACTCCAAAAATAACAATAATTGTACATATATATTTAAAAATTTTTGCTTAGGTGAACTTAAATTGGCACAAGAATAAGCAATTATTTTTTTACTTTTTAGAGCATTTTTTCAATTTTTTTTACATGCATTTTGTTTTTTTTTTGTAAAAATTTTTTTTTTGGGGTCGTTTTTTTTTTTGTAAAAAATTTTTTTATTTGAAGTCGGTTTTTAAAAAAGTTTCTTATTTTTCCATTATGAATGAGTATACCCTTTCAAACAAACAAAAAAATTTCGCAGAAATCGATGATCACGTATAAAATGAGGGTTTTCCTCGATTTCCAGGGGATCCCTTCATCAGAATGCGATTTGGTGACAGTGGGATAATCGGAAATCAAACCCTTTAAAACAAAAAAAAATTTCTAAATCAGTTCATAAATGACGGAGTTCTGAGATAACAACATTAAAAATAAAAAAATACAGACGAATTGAGAACCATCCTCCTTTTTAAAGTCGGGTTAAAAATAAATAAATAAACAAACAAACTCACTTTCGCATTTATAACATTATTCCGTGCTCCGGATAAAATAATAGTAATAGAAATGGTTATAATTATTTTAATTATGAGTAGTGGTATCAGTATCAGACAGGGATTGCCCGATCGAATCCCAAGACTTCTATACGTTACATCTCGATTCGGGATCCTTATTGGGCAACCCAATTGGTTTCCAAGCGGGTGTATACGAAAATTTCTAGTCGGGAAGGTATACTTACAGGATCAATTTCATTTTGAGGATGACCAGCAATTGTTGCAAGTAATATCTCACAAGATATTAGTTCTTCGGCACTACTGTTAGAATTACAAGTTTTCATAATTGGATCCGATAACGTTCTAGTATGTGGAAAAAGGTAATATATGTTTAAAGAATGCAAGGTAGTCTGAAATCAATTCATATATTATGTTACTATACTAAAAACTATATAGTCAATTTGAGTGTTCAATGTCAAAATTCACAATACGGAACTCTTATGAAATCAATTTGATGTCCATCCATTCAAGTATCACACGTGATTTTCTTGAAATCTATTTGTAGTAATTATTTGAAATTTAGCACGGAGATTGAATATGGTGGCCCAATCACTGGCGTAAAGAATTAAAAAATTGAATTTTTTATCCTGAGCGGTAATTTTAGCATGTGAATTGGGACATTTTATGCAAAATATTATTTGCTTGTAACAAATCATTTGCCTAGCTTTATAAAATTCGTTGGGCCACAGAATTCCTGGTCATTTTTCAAAACTTTATATTTGATCTATGCCTTATTCATTCGGTTTTCGAAAAAAACACTTCGGGCATAAGCTGTTCGTTATAAATATTGAAACAACTTTTATTCGAAGTAGGTTTTCGAAAAATACATATAAATATATTAGGTATAAATCAATTATAAAATTTTAAAAAATGACTAGGATTCTGTGGCCCAAAGTACCTAGCTAGTGGTGATACAGAAAGAACTGACTTCAACTAAACAATAAAGTGGAGCTAAAGATGTTAACACTGGGGTTATATTTCGAATAAAAGCGATTGGAGCTAAAGCTATTAATGTTTTTATTTTTTCATTATATTCAGGTTTTTCGGATAGCGTTACAAATAATGATTGTGCGCCTTGAGAATGCCCAATGGTACTTAATTGTTTTTGGTTGGTTTTATTGAGTATATAATCCATTGTGGTTGAAATATCGATTGTGCCAATTTCATGCCATCTGGAATATGATTATAAACTTTAAGGGTGTATTTTTAAAGTGAATTAAACTATACGTAAAAATTCATCATCAAAATATGGTTAGAATTAAAATTCTGACCGAGAATAATAAAGATATCGTTATTATATTGTATACTTTGGTTACATGTGTAAGGATTAATAAGGTTAATTTTCTACGAAAAACAAAATTGGTGGGGCGTACAAACTTATCCAAGCAAAAAAATGTTATGCAAGCATAATTATTCATATTTTTGAATTTTTAAATGAAAAAAAAATTATTTAAAAACTTCTCGATATTAAATTCTGGCCCTCTTATTTTAACCATTTAAAAATAACCTGGCTAAATCCAATCATAGGTTTAAATCCGATGCAGGCCCAAGGCCTAGTTTGATATGGCCCTCTACGCAACCGTATCTTTTGTAAAGTTATATAATGTATAATATGATGTATAATATTATCTACTTCATTTGAAGAAGATAAATTTAAATATATTGGGATATTTAATCAATAAATTATAAACCCTATATCTGCCACTGGTCTAGCCCATTGTATATGTAAATTTTAAATAACGATTTCGACATTGACATGTTTAATCCGTGATGAAATAACCAAAACATAAAATATCCGCGTCGAAATACTCATGACAAAATAACTGACAAACAGAACAATTTAAAATAAATTAACACGGCCAAGAGAGTAGAACTTTGGATAGCAATAATTTAGTGCATAAGCAAAAACCTCAGAGCCTCAGCTATTATAATAATAATTAAATGCCATCAACTACCAAAAACTTTAAACCATCCATAAGACATTACCAACCAAATCGACCCAAGGATTCGACTTGGTTATTTTGTCGTGGATATTTTCTCTTCGATTATTTTGGCGTCGGATATTTTAGCACTATTGTTTAGTGTAGTTTAAAATCAGATGTTTAGAATTAGAATGAACCCACTCACCCAAATTTCCAATAAGCTTCACTTGTCAAAGAATCATACATCGTATGATTTCGCGACAAAGTTGTACCTCTTGCATTAAGTATCCATACATCATATCCTGCATCAGCCAATAAATACGCTAGGGGATATTTTGTAGAATAGTCCGTGAAAGCACATGCAGAGCTAAAAAGACCGGGCACTAAAAATACTATTGAACGTTGTTGATAGATATTATTATTGATTTTTCCATGAGGTATACGTAGTACAGTTAATATATACCCATCTTCAGTTGTGACAATATGATTTTCAGCTGGATAACCAAAACTAAGTGCTTCTTCATACTGAAAAATGTGATTTAAAACCCTACATTAGTCGCCCCGTGGATAGAAATATTTTCCGCTCTGTTATTAATAATTTCCCCATCCTATTAACTAGAGACTGTTAGAGGCTTCTTACCGTAACTTTTTTAGATTCATATGTGATAAATCAGTATGTGTGTTGGTTTGCTATAAGAACTTTCAGCCTTTTATGTCTTCTAAAAATGTGGAAGTTGGATCTGTTCTTTGGATTCGATATGAAGCTTCGTCGAACATTTTGTTCGCTTTATCGCGGTAATCCTGTTTACTCATTATAACAATTGCGTTGTCTTTGATAAATTCATTCTCAGTCAAAAATAGTATCGAATTAATCGAAAAATTCAAAGATATTAATTTAAACCGAATTCAGTTTTAATGTCTTTTGATGTAAAAGCATTATACCCAAGCGTCCCGGTACCAGACGCAATAAAAATACTTGAAAAATGGCTAAAAGATAAAATAATGCCCACAGGCGAAATAATTGAATATCTGAAAGTAACACGGCTTTGCATGAGACAGGATGTGTTTACTTTCGACGGTAAATGCTAGAAGCAAACATTTGGAACAAGTATAATCCACTATAGGTAATCCGTTCCTAAGAAATATTCTTAAAACTATCGATGAACAACAATCGGGTATTTATAGTTTAAGTTGTCAAAATTGTTTGAAATTTGAAGTTGATCAAAGTCGTCGCCAAATCGGAATTCGAATCAAAGAACATCTGACACATGTGAAATTTGGGAAAACCGAAAAATTATGTATAGCTGCGCACGTTATTGAGAACAACCACAAAATTGACAAATCAAACCTAAAACTACTGAAATCGGTAAAAAAAACCCCACAGAGTTAGATGCATACGAAAGTATCTACATACACATTATTAAGAAAACAAATAATGGATTTCGACAATGGCCCAATTCCAAATTCTGATTTTATAAAATTAAACCATTTTTATAATTAATACCTGAATATCAAGGTTAACAGCGAATAACACCCTCACTTTATTGACAATAACAAAACCGTGTGGTCAGAAAAGGATTACCGCCAATCAATGGGTTGGGTCATCACACACTTAATCCTTTAATTAGCCAGTTAACTCAAGTAATCACTTAGGTAATACCTCATTCAGATCATATAAAAGACAAAACTTTTTAATATCATTGTGAGACACGCACCAAATTAACATCGAGTAACATATCTACGATTTTCATACTGATGATGACTACTTTGTAGTCGAATTACGTATTTATAAAATACAAATAAAAATTTGAAATTTAATTACAGATTACTATTTAACAACTTTAAGATACAGTCCGCGCACGACCACTGATGTCTGAAAATTGAACGCGAATACTGTTGGACTAACAGCATTTCAACAACATTCAGTTTAAAGCATGTAGAGCTAGGTCAAAATTGGTTTCCATGTAATTGAATAATCCGCACAATAATAGTAGAAAACTATCTATGGTACCTACCGGATCTATTCCGACATATCAAGGATCAAATGTAGACAGTAGTTTTATATTGTTCAGCCAATCTTCCAGAGCGTTGAAGTCTGTAATCTGACCATGACACACGATTGTTAATCCCAATATCCAAACACATATTATTACCTTTTCGATCATGACTAGCAAATATAATGTTTATGAAATGAGAGGACATATTCTATTATATATATAAATTTTAGGACTGTCATATTTCAGTCTATTATCAGTTCATATTCCGTAAATTACTACTGATACTATTAATTTTATTACGGGTTGTACTATCAAAATTTGTATGATTTTAAAAATGAAAATTGTAGTGTTTGAAATAATTTTATTTCTAAAAAAAAGACAATGGGATTTTTTGTTGTTAAGAGTCTTATAATAATGGGGTTTTACCTCCGTTTCTGAGACTCTATGGTCTATAGCAGCGGCCAACCAAATCCTTATTTGTTAACCTTTATTAATTCTTCTGACGAAGGACAACGAATATGTATGCAGACTAGGAATTGATAGGTTATGCAACTGTAGCCGACTTTGGTAGGAACTATGCCGATACTCATCTGGGGTTCGTGAAGGGAAACCGCAGAAAACCTTCACAAGAATATCCGGTACTTCGTTCTTAACCCTCTTCAGTATTTTTTTAAATTGACAATGTGCCAACTTTTATTTGAACCCGTAACTTCCCAATTCCAAGCAATCATAGCACGTTACACCGCTCGGCCACTTGGGCTGGTTTTACCTGAAGTGGTTGTACCAGAAGGTCACGTGTATTCAGTCTCAATCTCAAGACATTTTAATCTTGATTGGTTCTTCAATATATACGTTGGTAAATTTCTAGGAATTTCATCAAGGGAACAAATAAATAAGTATTCAGCTGTAGTTTGTTACCTTATAGCAAGAACTGGATTCTAATATACGGAATAATATTGTAAAATTTCAAATTGTGTGACTCAGGTGTCAGGAAACAAAGACGTATTAGCTGTTGTTTCTATATTATCCACTAGAGAGCTTATTCAAGTGCTGTGTCTGCTGTGTCGGCAATCAAATCTGACCTCTTATTATATTTCCCACAGAAAACATAAATGTGCGAGGGACCAAGCATAATAGATTTTAGGAGCGTACCGCTGCAATATAATTGGTAAATAAAACAACAGCTTTTTACTGATTATAATTTTTAAACTTGTATCTTCTAGCACTGAACTACCATTCTTCTCTCTTCAACCTCTTGTTACCCGTCAACACGCTCTAGTCAGTTCAAGAAATGTTTAACAATCATATTTCGTCAGGCTTTGAAGAACGTCAATTCTATTGTCCGTTTCTTTATTAATTTGTCTAAATAATTATCTGCGTCACCCTTCCCATCCGTAAAAATGTTACAAGGTTTTTGGATAGCGCCTAAGTGGTCATTTTATGAAATATACTGTTTAAAATCTGAAGAATGTGGAATTTCCGAGAAATTAAACTAATGAAAAGGGATGCAGTGAAAGGATTTTAAAATATTCAATATGTTCATGATTATGACGAAAATAATAAGATAAAGGAAAGATGATAATAGTTATTATTATTGTATTTTTGGTCATGGAAAATATGGAAGCCGTTCTGTCCCGTTGAAGTTTATATTACACGCTATTTATGTTGTAAATAAAGTCAAAACTAAAACTAATTACTGTTGAGTGAGTGAGTAGATACGTGAGTGGTTAGGTATATTTGTCGAGATAAGGGAATATTGTATAGTCACGTCTAATATTAAATAAACACATAAAATTAAAAAAATTTAAAATTATTTCAGTAAATAGTTTAATTTTAGTTAAACTCATTCATTTCTATTTCTTTCATTTCTATTCCACCTATTCGTAAGGGTAATGGAGAATGGGGACGCGTACTGAACTGGACAAGGCCAACGTTTTTGCACAACATATGCAAGAGGTATTTACATCATTTCCATTACGAATGTAGAGTAGATGAAGAGTCCAAAATCATATCACTTTCTCAGTGCACCTTATCAAATGTTGCCAATTTCTGAACTCTTCACAGTAAAAGAAGTTGGTAAATACATAGAAAAGGTGTAGTTATGCTGACGATGATAAACAACGCTGTATTCATGCTAGGACATTTTCCCTGCCAATGGAAAATTGCTCATGTGATTATGATTCCAAAACTGGGAAAACCACCACACGAAGTTACGTCCTACAGACCAATTAGTCTTCTACCTATATTTGGAAAGCTACTGGAAAAACGTTTATTAATACGCATAAACATTGTTATCGTTAATGAGCAACTAATTCTAGAACATGAGTTTGGTTTTCGCAAAAATCGTGGGACTATTGAGCAAGTGTATCGGTTGACTAAAATCATAGACCAGACACTTGAAGATAAATGCTACTGTTCTGCTGAATTTCTTGATGTCAGTCAAGCTTTCGACAAAAATTGGCATGAAGGTTCAAAATAAAAAGTTTGCTCCTCCATACTATATACTGCATCATTAAATCATGCATCGAGAGAGTTTTATCCATATCAGGTTTGGTAATGAAACAAGGCAACTCCATCAAATTAAAACAGGTGTCCAATAAGGAGCATCCTAGGGCCAACTTTATATTTATTATACACTGCCGACTTACAAATCAATAAGAACACGAAACTCGCCACATTTCCCGATGATAAGCCATACTGTCGCCAAATTCGAATCCTACTATAGCAGAAAATCAGCTACAACAACAGCTTAACCAAATTCATGAATGGAATAAGAAATGGCGTGTGTCTATCAATGAAACAAAGTATTTAGTAAAGGCAGGGGTGTCTCTCCGAATGTACACATAAACAGTAAAGTAATACCACAAGTTGATTGTGTAAAGTATCTTGGAATGCATCTAGATAAAACTTTCACTTGGTGCACTCTCATTTGGAAAAAACGGAAACAGTTATGACTCAAGCTTAGTAAGTATTATTGGCTTATAGGCAGAAAATCAAAACTGTCACTCAGAAATAAATTATTAGTGAACAATGCAGCTACTAAGCCAATTTGGACTTATGGAATCCAACTTTGGGGTTCATCTTCAAATTCCAACATTGAGATTCTTGATAGATTTCAATCCAAAATACTTCGTGCTATAACAGATGCTTCCTATTTCATTCCGATTAGTGCAATTCGTGAAGACCTTAAAGTGAACATAGTGAAAAGTAAGATAGTGAAATCAAGTGCAAAGTATTTAGAAAGATTAGAATCACATACAAATATATTGTCAGTAAATCTGCTAGATAATAGTGAATAAACTCCTAGACGAAAAAGATTTCACCCACTCCAGTTACCATTTAGATTTTAGTGTTACACCCTGTGAGAAAGCCATCCAGTGCGTATTTAAAATATATATTATAAGTTACATATAATAACATATAAAGTATTAAGTCAATTATTGATAAGTTAAAAACATGCATGAGCAAAAACTGTATTTTATGAAGTTTATAGTTTTAAAACATTTTAGTGCATATTATTAAGTATACTTTTAAATTTGTTGTAAGGGATAACAAATAACATGCTTTTTATTTTCGTTTATTAGCCATATTTTTTGCTTATTGTTGCTACAGATTGCAAATAGTAAACAAACTATAAATTTAAAAAAATTTCTATTTCTGCACGAATTATCTATTCAAAAAGCGGACTTCCGAATAGTATCACATCTCCCTATCTTAACTCGAAGAATGTTCTTTTATTTGGGTGTTAAGCTACCTAAGCTTTGATGTCTACCTGTATCGAATTCTATAAACAATTCAATTCTAAACACGTGAAAATAGCAACTAATTGACTTAATTACCCGGTATATACTTCATTATCAATGCATGAACTGTATACATTATTTTATACAAACGCTCAAATGTATAAACGTACACAGTTTATAATAAAGCGTAATTTCAGATGTTTGAGCTTATGTTGTAGCGAAACTATTCTAGTTATGGTCTAAGATCCGGCATTAGAAAAACCTTCCCTCATCTGTTAATTGAATGAAATAATTTTTAAAAGACAGATAACAATATTATAAATGTAGGAGTGCAATGTCTGCACCGTAGTCCTGGTGGCTATATCATATTAATTAATTAATTAATTAATTAATTAATATGATATAGTGTCTTTGTTTGTTGCTCGAACAAATATAATTGTCTCTCTCTCTGCTTAGAACACATTTTTTGAAAATTTTATTACTTAAAAATTTTTTTATATAGGCTGCAAATGGTTCTAAGCAGAGAGAGAGACAATTATATTTGTTCGAGCAACAAACAAAGACACTTTATCATATTAAATAATAAATTAATTAATATGATATAGCCAGCAGGACTACGGTGGCAGATATTGTACTCCTACATTTATAATATTGTTATCTGCCTTTTAAAAATTATTTCATTCAATTAACAGATGAGGGAAGGTTTTCACTAATGCCGGATCTTAGACCATTATGGAAAAAATTGGAACAAAAAAATGTGTGTGTGTTATTTTGTACGCACGTAAGAAGTTATACTAGTTATTTGAATAATTTATGAAAATAATATTAAATAAGGTCAACACCACTATTAAGACATAAAAGTTTAATAAAATAATATAGTAGTAAAACTACAATCGAAAAATTAAAGAAGTTTGACCACCAACCTTTTTAGTGAATATGAACTGGATGACTGCGTGAATGATAGCCCTAAACTCATTAAAATAAAACTGAAAGAATATTACCTAAAAAAATTCGTTTCACGATATTCATTTCAAAAATAGTCTAAGCTTTTACAGTGGGCTTATTCATAATGAGGACGGGGCACGGTACTTACGAGTGGCTAAAAGAAGCGACCTATATTTGTTTGCCAAGTTTAGACGTTACACTTTTAAATGGGATAGTTTTAAAGTTGAGGAGATACGAGAATGTCTATTGTACGGGGAAAGTGAAATCAATAAACATCTTATTGAAGATTGTCGAGGCACTTTAGAAAATAAAAGAGACGTATTGGACAGTCATCATCTATTTAATGCAGAAGACATCCTTAATGTTGGGGACAAAAAGTTAATAATGGATGTAGCTAAATACTTGCGCTTTATTTCAAACAAAACCGACAAATACTTACACTGATCCCGTGAAACATTTCAACAAGTGATTTTGTTTTTTGATATTGTAATTGCATTATTATTATTTATGTTGCTAATATGGTTATTTATATTATTGTCATTATTATTATTATTATTATTATATTATATTATATTTATTGTTATTATTTATATCAATTTTCTTTATTTAATCTGACTAGTAGAAACTAATTAATTTTTATTTTCAATTATACGTAATACCTTCAATTAAGTGAGTTGTTTCATTAATCCTATTTTGTTGTTTCTTTTGATAATTTCGTAAATCTCAGTTTAACTTTAGCACTACCAGAAATTTAATTATTAAGTTTTTCTTTTATTTGATATAATTTTTGTAAATTTTTTGTTTTGTAAAAATGAATCGCTCATTAGAGCATATCAATAAACATCTACATACATACAATAGAAAAATTATATGTTGTATCTAAAACTAATGATTCTACATTTTATCATGGTGGACAGGAACAAACGTCTCTTCTTTCGTTGAAATTCAAAATTGAATGACTGGCAATAAATCCATTATTTACATTAGAATCGGAGTCAGTGAAATTTATCAAGATCAGACCCGGTTTTATCAATATATACTTAGGTCAAATTTCTAATACTCATCTTTTATCCTGAATTTATAATGATGAAGACATTCCTGTACCTAATTTCAACTGTGTAGTCAAATAATGTATAATATTGTCTTGTCTTCCAGTATCCAAAAATCATATCACACACACACACACACACACAATTATTGCCCACTGCAGAGTCACACTGAATATTTGACAGACAGGCTTTTGTCTGTTTCGTTTAAGAATATAATGTATGTACATATAAATATATAAATTTATTCTATATGGTAGTATATTGTATGATACACATTGTTTACTGAATATTTCCCAAACACTGTGTCGAAGAGCAGGATAGAAATCAGTATTACATCGACCGAGAGCGTACTACATCGGTCGAGTGTTATCAGCGATTCGTTACATGCTGAAAATACACTCTGATTCTCATAATGCCCCAAAAAAAGTATAATTTCAAAAAACACTTTTTTCGTTACTTTTTCCAGTATCTCATACGGTTACAAGTAGAATATTTTCACCTATGACGGTGTAATTCAAAATGTGAAATGTTAAAACCTTGATGGAAAACGAATGACGAATCCCAAATACTTATTAAATGTAAATATTATTGAAACGGATTGATAAAATCTGTAAATGTTTTATTGAATGAATATTAATAATCAATATGTTAATCTTTAATAACAAGAAGTACCTATGTTATTTATAAATTATCCAGTGGCGGATTTACCAACACGCTGAGTAGGCTGGAGCCCAGTGCGGCAGATTTTAGGGGCGGCAAATTTGGGGCCAAAAATTTGTTTTGTCTTACAGAAATTTAAAAGATTCATATTTTTAAACCTAAATGATATTAGGTCCACACAAACAATTCAACATGTAATATGTTTCACAACTTAAATAAATTTTTCTACAATTTGCGTAGTCGCGTTTGGTTGCGCCGCGGGAAAGAGTGACATGAAGAGGCTTCTACCATAGATTTGATCACTGTTGCCGATCTTTACGTATATCTTTGCAAGTTTTTCGTAGCTGAACGAGAAAATTTTAAGTAATTCGCAGAAAAGGCGATGGTATTAAGCGTGTCAAACCAGTATATAAGAGACATGGGAAAAAGACTAAAATGGAAAAAAATTTATGATGAAACACCGGATGAAGAAATGAGAATGACTGCGAGTGATACTTTCATGGTTAACACATTTCTCGTCCTAATTGATAGACTCGTATCCGAATTAGAAAAACGGCAGGAGGCCTACAACAGGTTACATTCCTGAATGTAACCATTTTGATCAGGAATGATTACATTCCTGATCAAAATAAGTGAATTGTCATCATCAACCCTTACAGAATAAGCCCTTTTCTTGGAAGAAATGTATCCTAATGATTTAGAGACTGACTTATCTAGTTCAAGAATGCATACATTTTCAATGCCACCTTTCTTCTGAAATAATTTTGATAAAACCAGATTCTAAGTCATTGGAAAGTCTATCTTCGTTCCTGCGGAAACAGAATTCGCAAAACGGTTTATCCAAACTTGGATATAGCAGTTCCCATGTCTCTATGTACACCAGCCACAAATTGTTCGGGTGAGAGAAACTTTTTTTTCTTAAAACGGGTGACAAATTATCTAAGATCTACCTTATGCCAAGAAAAGCTAAACGTCAGTCAGAACTAATGAACAAGATTTCATAAGACAATATAATTGATGATTTTGCGAATAGAAAATAACTAAATTGAATTTATCGTCATGATCATTTGGTGATTGTTACCAAATAATTGAATGTATTGTTTTTAAACTGCAAGTCAGCGAGACAAAAATTATTTAATTACGTTTACCGAATGTACATTATTGGGTAAGTATATGTATTAAGGCATACCTTACCCCGCTTTGTTAGTAGTACCTACATGCTTGAGCTTTTATTAGCACAGAAATATACTCAAAAACTATTTCTTGTGTAATCTTAACTAAATCGTTGGACTGTAAAAATAATGTAGGAACTGTCACATTGTAGAAGTCGGTAGGGGCGGAAAAATAGTCTACTGGTGCCAAATGTGAAAATTTCCGTCATTGAAATTATTACAGTTTTTTACCCTTGAATACTGAGCAAACCAACTTCCCAAATCGATATTTGGATTATACTATTATTTTGAATATTTTAATAACCTAGATTTTACTATATAGATTAACATTTTGATTGATATTTACACATTAAAAATAATATTCTTAGATTTAATCAATTTGTTTTGAAATAATATTTACATTTTGAATAACAAAGATTGATTAGAAACGTTTTTTCGTCAATATGTTTATTAAAATTTGGTGGTTTTTGTATGCTAATCATTGATTATATGAATGGGATTAAAAGTTTGGTCATACAACTAAAGATTATTATCAAAACAATTAGTTTTTTCGTAAAATTGAAATTTTTTGCGCATTTTCATAAAGAATTGTTAATTAATAGTTAATCTATGTTGTATAGCCAGTTGCCATAAATGGTGTTTACAATCAGGTATAGGGAACCTTAGTGTATATCTCTATATTAGTTTTTGAATTGTATTTACATATGGAGGAAATTATATAAATGTGATAATAATTATAAATATCGAAATAGCAACCCTTATTATATTTATATCGTTTTATTACATAACTGTAAAAACCAGATTAACTCTACTAAAAAAAAGTACATTGTTTATAAATATTTCACAATATTCACGATCTTTTTCAAATTTTTCTGAGCGATTCTCTTGGTGATAAGGTTGGGGGTTGCAATTTTTACCGTTTTTCCCAAAAAAATGTTTAAAAACGTATAAATAAAAATACATCAAATTACATGCTGTATTCATGCTTAAAAAAGCCTTCAATTGACATCCTGCAAGAAAAATTCCCTTGACATTTTTACTTAATTTCCCATTTAAACATTCCCATTCATAAAAAAGGGGTGTGGCTGTGTCGTGTACACGATCGTGTGTTGTACGTGAATACGTGTACGTAACGGGTAACTCTTGCAAAGTTCTCTCCAACCGTATACGATCTCTTTATTTTGATTTGGCTATTCGACGAGTATAGATCGACATTGCATTACTTATTTTAATTTTTTTACTTTAATACCATATTTATTCACTATAACTATTTCACACTAATGTTTTGTATACGCAATTGATGGATCAT
The DNA here is from genome assembly GCA_963920215.1 of Nineta flava. Classification (NCBI taxonomy): domain Eukaryota; kingdom Metazoa; phylum Arthropoda; class Insecta; order Neuroptera; family Chrysopidae; genus Nineta; species Nineta flava. Next base: position 20,813,133 of record OY986043.1, on the reverse strand, counting down.
GACGAGAGCTGATGATTGAACTCAAACGAACGTCTTAGCTACTCCGTGTCAAAGGTTATACTAAACGGAAATTATATGACGCAGCAAAATGACCTCAAAATGGTGGCCCTTTCTCCTCCACCGCGCGCGATGCTTTAAAGTCCTCACTCAACGTAACAAATTCTTTGATCCTTTAGCTATCGAGTGGTGTAATTGAATATTGGATGTAGATGATAGATATGTAACTGCAACACCAAACTGTATCCCTCGATTTTGTTATGATCGAGTTGCCTGAATTGCCTCCCACTATGGAAGCAAATTTAAAGACGTATTCACGTCAAAAATTGGAATCTCAAACCTCATATACGTCAAGTAATATGTGAAAAAGTTCTAACTAATCCATCTTTATAGACATAAGGGATGGATAAAGGTTTAAATAAATAAAATTGTTCATTTTCTAAAACTCTCGTTCGCAACATTCGTGTCATAAACTTGAGACTTTTGCTAAAATTGCAGCCAAACTTCTGTAATTGCGTATACTTTACCTTGGTCTATAAAATACCAAAGTATTGTTTACATAAATGTAAATTAAGTGTACTTATTATGTATAAATAACATATATAATTAACAATCGTGTTTTTGTACACCTACACGTGTCTAAAACTAATGTAAACAGTGCCGGATTAGGAAATTTGACGCCCCATACGCACAAAATTTTTGCCGCCCATGCAAGTAGACCGAAAAAAGTTATATAACAAATTTTAAATTTAAATTCATGAAATATTTAATTTTTCTATTTCAAATATATTTAAACATTATCTTTAGAATTGTGTCAATTAATTTGTAAAAATATTTTGATCGATGTATATCCTAATGTTTACATTGCATTAAAAATTTTTTTATGTAAAATGATTGCGAATTGTAGCGGCGAAAGATCGTTTTCGGTATTAAAACGTGTAAAAAAATTTTTAAGATCCACTCTAGGAACTGATAAGCTTAACTCTTTATCATTATTATCTATAGAGGCAGAGTTAACAATGAAACTTGATTGCAAAGAATTAATGACGCTTTAAAAAATTATTTAGAGCCCCTTGGGTTATATGGGGTTGGCTCGCTTGAGGTTAAGGACACCTTGGATTGCGTTGGGTTGGCTCGCTTAGGGTTAAGGACACCTCGGGTTATGTAGAGTTAGTTGGTTCGGTTGGGGTTTAGGGAAACCTGGATATGTGCCTCCCCTCCAGAATCTGCCGCCCTACGCACGAGCGTTGCGTGCGTAGGCGGTAATCCGACACTGAATGTAAACAATACAGACAGGAATAGTATTTTATTCGTAGTATTTATACAATTATTATCAGTAAGTTTATAGATTTGAAACAAATCTAATTTGATTACTAATAAAGAATTCAATAGTTAGATTATACGTAATAATAGCGTGTTTAAATTTTAATTACGGATTGCATCATTAATTAATTTCCCAATTATCTATATAAGATTATTATAAAAGATTTGGTAAAATTGTCGCGATTTTAAAATGATTGCAATTTAATCGTAGTTTTGTATATCCTGTATAATAAAATAATTAGCAATGATTAGATAATATTTATCAAACTTTTATTTCTATTGTATTTATTCATTAATAAATATTGAATATTTTAGCAACATATAAAAAAATTCCTAATTAATCTTCTATTTTGATTAATTTAAATTACATTTTAAATGCTTTCTATTTTAAATGCCTTCTATGATATTTGTATGGTTTGGAGCTCTACTTTGTGATTAAGATTAGGTGGAATTTTGCAAAGTAAGGTTTTTTAATTTTTTTATTAAATTTATAAACTTCTATGATGTATAAAAATTTCCAATAGATAAAATTAAAATAATAATAGGAATAAAATTATTGCGCTCCGTTTTGGCAAACCCTCGGCTCAAATTTTACTGTTGTAATTTTTGTATGATCAGTTCGATTTTTTATTGAATGTTGAGGTGTATTAGGTAAATACATATTATTTTGTGTTTACTTAAACTCCAGTATGGTTACAATGACACAAATATGAGGTAAAGTGTTTTGCTATATAGACTAATATCTCAGTGAGCTCAGAGGTATGGGTTCGATTCCCATCCTGGATGTAAGTGATTTTTTATATCAAGCATTTGAGTGAATGTTAACACGACATTAAACTTATTAAATAATATTCATATGAAAATACATTAACTCATCCGCTAGAATCGAACCGTGGATCTTGGGATCTCATTACACCTCGGGCGATTAGCTTGATGAGTCGATTTTTCAAATCATTGACAGTATTACTAGATATATAAATTGGAGAGGCTGCCCTGGACGGACTACACTTCGACCACAAGGTTCATTGTGATGTCTAAGGATGTGAGGATGTGAGTGGAGTGGAAGGAATTTTTGTGTATAGACTAGGAATTAGTAGGATTAGCGGCTGCAGCTGACTATGATAGGAGACATGACGTATCTCTGATTTTTTAGTATGTTGTTTGGACCCATTAGGGCTATGTTTATCCAAGTTTGCAACTCTCAAAATATTTTGGAAAAATTTGTACACGCGAAAAATCGCTAAAGTTTTGGACTTTAGACTTTTCACAACTTTTTGTGAGTTGCAAACTTGAGTATACATAGCCCTTATGGGTCCAAACAACATACTAAAAAATCAAAGATACATCAGGTTTTGTGAATTTATTGTCGATTTTGACCGGCGTATCAACTGAAGTAATTAAAAAGGTTAAAGGAACTTAGTCAATTTTAATATAATATTTTTTCATTGTGAAAGTTGTTCTTTATTAAATTCATATAAAATATCAATTACATAATTGTACAACAGAGAAATCACATCTTTGGCATAGAGAAAATCACTATGTTTAAATTTAGCATAATTAACCCTGAATAAAGTTGAATTGGGTAGTAAATTATGTAATATTTTAACATCCTAAAACAATTAATTAATAAGTGATTGTTTCATTAAGTTTATAATATGTAAATTATAAAACTATGCTTACCTTTGGAGTTGATAAAGTATCCTGATCACCGTACATTAAATAGACCGGGGCTTTAATATTTGATAAATTATAGGCAGGAGGTTTATCTTGACCATAAACTTTTTTATTTTTTAATATTCCAAAATCATATTTTTTAAAACCACCTAAAATAGATATAAATTATGGTTTACAAGATGTCATTAAGATAAAATCGCTAAAATTAGGTTAACTAGAACATACTGTCCCCGAAACTTTGACAATGATTAATAAGGAAAATTCAGCCTACCTTTTTCAACTAAAAAGTAATATTTTTAGGTAAGAGTAAAGTTTCCACAAATTGGATAAGTATGCGGCTTTCCGGTATCACAAGTTACTCCGTTCTGGGTTAAACTCTTACCGCATCATTTTGTACAGGATTAAATCCGTCGATAGTATTCCACAAATTTTCGCAGAATTCCAAGTCCTCGGCAGCTGTGTTGTTATTACATCTTTCGATAAAATTACCAATTACATCATCGTTATGAGGCAAAATATCATACACCTTCATTATATTTAATAGATACTGAAACAAATGGAATCATAGCTGTATGGTACTATGGTACTATGTTAGATGTATGGTACTATCAATTCCAAAACCGGCGTTCCTCCTTAAAATTCTACAGTTGATCGGTACAGAATTTATGTAATTTCAGTTGCTCGAGCTAAAATTGTGGCGAAACTATTCCAGTTATGGAAAAAATAGGAACAAAAAAAGTGTGTGTGTGTACTTATATACGCACGTAAGAGGTTACAGTTGTTTTTAAATAATTTATTAAAATAATATTAAATAAGGTCAACACTACTTTTAGGACACAAAACTTTTAGAAAATTGTATAGGTAGTAGTGAATAATTAATTATATATTGTATCTAAACCCAATGATTCTATATATTATCAGGGGAACAGAACAAGCGTCTCTTCTTCCGTTAAAATTAGTGTTTCAATGACTGAAATTAAATCCATTATTTACATTAGAATCAGACGTAATGAAATCCATCAAGATCAGTCCAGGTTTATCAATATATACATTTAATATACAAAGTTTACGAGCCTATACAAATGATATCATTTATAGTGTGGCTCGTAATTCTAATATTCTTATATTTTTTTGAATTGTTTTTTGTAAACTAGTGTCTATTTATTTCCGTTGTTAGTATGGTTGCCATTCGGTTTTATTATACCAACGGAAGAGACTACCGTTAACTTATTTTGACATTTAAGTAATATGTCTGAACATTGATAAAATTTTTTGACATCAAATGCTTGATATGAAAAATCATACTCATCTAGGGATGGGGAACGGCATTCCAGACCAAAACTCTACCAACTGAGCTACCCTTTGTTATGGTAGTGCATATGATATGCATATGATCTTTCACTATCATTTTTGATGCCATTGTATTATTAATTTTGTTTATTTACTATTAACATATTTTTTTAAATTGTTTTTTGTAAACTAGCGTCTATTTAGTGCCATTGTTATTATGGTTGCCTTTCGGTTATGTTATACCAACGGATGCGACTAGCGTTTACTTACTTTGACATTTAAGTATTATGTCTGAACATTGATAACATTTTTTGACATCAAATGTCTTATATTCTTATTTTATCAGAAACATGGAGTAGTAATGATCATGTCCGCGGGCCACACACCCTTAAAGTCGGCTTGGCGCACTGCCGTGCTATAGATATAGATGAATGTACCGAATTTTAACTGTATAGTCAAATTTATGGTGTTCTAATGTAAGAGGTGTTTCTATTTTCCAAAATAAAAGCGATCACTCATCTTTCTAGAATGTACAACTAACATCAAAATTTTATGTTAGTTTTTAAAATTTTCTAATTGATTTGTGTCATTTTCATTCGGTTTTTGAAATAAAATTTTGAATAAAAATTGTTACTATATTTGTAATAAACAACGTTTATTCGATAAAAAGGCTTTTTTCGAAACCGAATCAATAATAAGGCACAAATTAGTTATAAAATTCTAAAAACTGACATTAACTTGTGATGGTCATAGTACAATATAGTCTTGTTTTTCAACATCAAAAAATCATATCGCATACAAACAAAATTGTTGTCCATTACCTATAGTGACAGACAGATTTGTCTGTTTCGCTTAAGCATGTAAGGTATGTGTGTATACAATTTGTCTGTAAACTGTATGATACACATTTCCTAATTTCAACAAAAAACTTTTACGACCAACCGCCCCCCCCCCCGTCCTAGGTTTTTAATTAAAATTTAAAACCGTTTCTGAAAAAGTTTGATAATGTTTAAAAGTAAATGATTTTTATCAAAATATTTCAAACATACTGTAAATAATATGAGTAACGTAAATTTAATCGTACGTCGTAATATTCTACTATGTTTTGTAAAAAATAACAATTTAACGATAAGTACTTTAAATGCAAATTATTGTTTGTACTGGACCAAACGTGTTCAACAGAATGAGTATTCCCAAAGCTTTTCCTGAAAATGCTATTCCGTAAAAACTTTGTACATGAATTTTATTTTTAGTATCATATTATTCTACTAAATGTTTCATATTAAACGACTACGATAATATAATTTCTATTTTATTATTGTTTTAGAACAAATTTTATGTTATCAATTTTTTTTATTATTATAAAACAAGTGAAATTAACAACTAAGTGAGTTAATTACTTAAGTACATTATGTATACTGAGTTCCTTATCAATACGTGAACTATTATTTTTACTTTTTACTACAAATGTATAAACATATAAAGTTGTGTATAAAAGTGTTTTCATACACATCTACTTCATATAGATCTACTTTCTGACAGACAACGCACATTCGAGACAGGTGGGTCTAGATGAATAAAGTTTTGCACCAGGAGTTCTTGATTTTTGAAAATGCAACCCCTAAGATGGTTAAATAGTGGATTAAAGTTTGTATGTCAGTCTTGTAGTTCAAAATATGGAAATTGGTTTGTAGGCTTTTGTTTGTAAGTTGTATCAGCGTTTTTGGAAATTCATCCCCTAAGGGAGTAAAATAAGGAACGGAAGTTTGTATGGAAAGTGCATCATTTTTTATTTTAGAAACGTGGAAGTTGGTAATTAGGCTTTTTTAATTTGAGAAAAGTCGAACGGATCCTGAGATGCTGCCTAGGGGAAATCTCATAGGGCACGCTAGTTAAAAGATGTTTTATTCTGGTCAAGATGAATGAAATTTTGCACCAGGAGTTCTTGATTTTTGAAAATGCATCCCCTAAGGGGGTTAAATAGTGGATGAAAGTTTGTATGTCAGTCTTGTTGTTCAAATTATAGAAATTGGTTTGTAGGCTTTTGTTTAGAAATGAAAGTAAGTTGTAGCAGCATTTTTGGAAATCCATCCCCTAAGGGGGAAAAATAAGGAACGGAAATTTGTATGGTAAGATCATCATTTTTTATGTTAGATACATGGAAGTTGGTGCTTAGGCTTCTATTTATAAATAAAAGTAAGTTGTAAGTTGTAAAATAAGGGATGACAATTTTTATGGGAAGTGTGCCATTTTTTAGTTAGAAACGTAGATGTTTGTAATTATGCTTTTTAAATTTGAAAAAAGTCGGATGGACTCTAAAATGCTGCTTAGAGGAAATCTCATCGGGCACACAGCTGGTAGTTAAAAGATGTTTTATTCTGAGAGGGGCATCATTTAGTGACCTTGATTTACATCTTGATCTTAACTTTCAATGTTATTTGAAAGTCAACTTGTGTTTTTCAAATGGAAACCTTTTTTGAGGAAAAAAGAACATAAAAACTTAGTCTGTTTGCGTTATATTCATTAAAAAATAAATTAAAAAAATTAAAAATTCATTAAAATCCATTAGTTAAAATGGTCAATTATAAACCAAAATAAACTTTTTACTCAGTTTTTAAGTTATTTGTAATAAAACCTTCTAAAAGCCTTAAAGATCGAAAAAAAATATCAATATCACCATAAGATGCCCTCTTTCGAAAAAAACGAATTTTTAACCGTGTCATTTTTTCCAAAAAAACAATTCCTTGACGAAATTCATTGTTTAAAATTAGTCTCTGTATAATATATAATGGATATGTATCTCAAACCACCCAAAATCTAAAGATATATTGAACATAGATTTTCAAACCACTTTAGAGCCATAAACACTACTTTGTAAATAGTCGACCCACAAAGTGCCGTTTTTTCCAAAATTTCACGGTTTGAGCCAAATTTATTTAGTTTTCGAAAAAAAATTTTGAACAAAATTGTTAATATGTTTTATGACGAATTGCTTTTATTTAAATCGTTTTGTCGAAAGCCAAATAATTTCTGCACATATCAACTTCAAAAAGTTAAAGAAAAACACCACTTCAGACTCAATATACTCAAGATCAAAAATATGTTATTCGCAGTTTGTCTCAATTTTATACCTGGGATACTAAGTTTAGTCCCGAGGTTTTCATAAAATGTCCTAATTCGTTCATTTTTGCATGTCCATCCGTCTGTGGACACGATAACTCAAAAACGAAAAGAGATAACGAGCTGAAATATTTTGGGAGTGTTCTAGAGCTAAAAAGTAAGGTGAAGTTCGTTCGAATGGGTAAAATCGGATCATGTTTGGGCAAAATGGGCAAAGCTGTCCATCGGTTAGACCGTAAGAGATATAACAAAAATGTAAAGACAAAAAATGTCCCTTTTTTTAAAATAAACAACTTTTAAAATAAAGTTGATTACATAAATGCAAGATCTATCGGGTATTTAAACAATTAACTCAGTCAGTTGTCATTTTCAACTTGTTTTATTATAATTTTAATGATTAGATACTGGTTTAATAAGCTGATACATAAAATGTTAATATTATATTTGATACGGCTGTAATATCTTTAAGATATCTTTGTATAACAAATTATAAACATCTTTGCCATAAATAAAATCTAAATGTGAGAAGGACGAGTAATTCACACGTATGAGTTGTGCATTTGGTAAATGACTATGCAAAGTCCGTACATCTACTGGATCTGCTAAGGTATCACCATCTCCTTGAAATAAATAAATAGGGATTTTTAAGTTTTTTAAATTATATGATGGTGGAGTCTTTTGTCCATATCTTTTAATGTTTTCTTTTTCGCCATAATCAAATTGTCTGAAATCACCTTAAAAAAGCAAGAGTGGTTATTGATTAAACTAAAATTAAAATACATATATAAGATGGTCCACCAAAATTAAACCGCAACTATCGTGCAGAATTTTAATTGTTTTTGTAAACTTGCGTCTACCTTCCAAATGGCCGATCGATTTAAGGCGTTATATCTGAGACGGTATGTCTACTTGGAATTGGAAGGTTATCAGTTTGTCAATTATTAAGAAAAAAAGGGACCGGTTAATTGACTAAACTGTCGGCATATGGACAAGAACGTAGTAACCGGCTATGATTGTGAAGGTTTTCTGCAGTTTCCTCCACGAAGTCCAGATGAATATCGGCATAGTTCCTATCAGAATCACACATCCTACCAAGTCCTAGCCTACACACAAAAATTCCTTCCACTCCACTCACATCCTCACATCCTTAGGCATCACAATGGACCTTATGGTCGAAGTGTAGCCCGTGCAAGGCAGCCGCAACATTCTAACTTTTTAAACTTGCGTCTACACATCCATTGTTGGTATGATTACACATATGGTTGTGTTATTCTAACGGAAGTGGCTGTCGATTAGTGACTTTGAAATTTAAGTTATACATTTGAACATTGTTAACATTCTTTGACATTAAATGCTTGATATGAAAAATCAAACACATCTTGGATGGAAATCGAATCCACGGCTTGTGGCTTGCCAAACCAATGCACGACCTCTAAGCCTCCCGATTCTATATAAGTGGAATGCATTTAATTTTTTACCATCTTGTTTCGTTATATCATTACTTTGTTTTTTACTATTTACGTATTTTAATTGTAAATAGTCAAAATACATCGACATAAATATATCAAAGAATTATAAGCATTCCAGCTACATCCCATCTCACAGCAATGAACTCAGGGCTATGTAAAAACTCTTAATTTACGTGTCGGAGGAAGCGAAAGTTCAAATACCTTAGCAAGGGAGAAGGGAGTTTTTCAAAGAAGGGATTATCTTTCATAGCATGCAACGAAGTGATAAACGAGTGGATAGACTCACCGTAATCACTGGGAAAATATACTATTTAGGAATGCAACAAAGAGAGAGTCCCACGATACACTCAACCTGAACAGCATACACATTCGAACCACCTGAACCTTCAGAAAAACCTGATACGTAAGCTCTTGATTATTGCCAAAATATGGGAGAAGCAAATATCGCCAGACTCAAGTAGAAAAAGGAGCACAATGGGCCAAAAATCGAAGTACAATACTTGTCATACCCCAAGACTTATCTATCAACACAGCATTGGCGGCATTCAGGTGGAGTATTGGTCCGATAAAGCTGAGGTCGTTGATTCGATTGCGATCCAAGTATCCGATCCGATTCGATTCGATTGCGTAAGATATTGCATGTCAAACATTTGATGTCAAAGAAGGTTACTAATTGTAATTTTGAATATGGAACTTACATATATTTCGTTTCAAAAGTTTAGTAAACTTTTCTTATTATCGAACTTTATAAGTAATCACTTAAAACACACCGTTGATATATTTATTAGTTAATATTATCATAAATTTGTTCGTTTTATTTTTAATGGACCACGTATACAGTTTGTTTACCATTCAGAATTAGTTGTGAATAATGTGCAATTGATTGAACTGAAGTTCCAGCAGGATAATGGTTTGCAATATGATATAGTCTTCTCTGTAATACACAAATTATTGAAATGCGTAATCTAAATGAACAGTTGAATAATATCTATTAAGAACCCGACTAGAAATTGATCCTACATTTATATCCAGACCCAATTGGGAATCAATAAGGCATGCCAAGTAAGGCTATCCCAATCGAGACTCAATAAAAACCCAAATTGGATATCCCAATGTAAAAATTGTTAAAGTAATATTATTTTTTCCTACTTGGGATCTATTTCGGAACCCATTAGTAAAACCCAATGTAAAAATCAATGACCTGATATTAATTTTGCCTAACTGGGATTATTTCGAAAAGTTATTGGGAAAACCCCACATACAAACTAACAATTTGATATCAGTTTTGCACAACTGGGATCTATTTGGGATATGATAGGGAAAACACAATGGAAAATCACAAATCTGATATAAGTTTTGCCCAACAAGGATCGGTTTAGGATATGGTTGGGAAAACCAATGGAAAACTACGAATCTGATATCAGTTTTGCCTAACAGGGATCTGTTGGCAATATTATTGAGAAAACTCAAAATAATAGGTAATTAAATGCAAAAAAATTACAAAAAATTTTTTTTTGCTCTTTCGGCGGAGTTATTTTGTGGTAATTTGTATAAATTACGTATCAGCAGATAAAAAACTTATTGAATAGTTTTTGAATAGTTAAATTACTTTTAATAGTTAAAAACTGATTGAATTGTTTTTAAAAAAAAATATTGAATAGTTTTTGAAAAATCAATCAAAATTTTGAATAAACTCTCGTGACATGTTACTATGTAATAGTATATATACTCGTAGTTGAATAAACAGTAATATATATAAAAAATTTATGACAAAATGGAAACCCGAATGGTGTTCAAATTTTATGTGAATTTCTCTATACTGACAACGACTCCAAAAATAACAATAATTGTACATATATATTTAAAAATTTTTGCTTAGGTGAACTTAAATTGGCACAAGAATAAGCAATTATTTTTTTACTTTTTAGAGCATTTTTTCAATTTTTTTTACATGCATTTTTTTTTTTTGTAAAAATTTTTTTTTGGGGTCGGTTTTTTTTGTAAAAAATTTTTTTATTTGAAGTCGGTTTTTAAAAAAGTTTCTTATTTTTCCATTATGAATGAGTATACCCTTTCAAACAAACAAAAAATTTTCGCAGAAATCGATGATCACATATAAAATGAGGGTTTTCCTCGATTTCCAGGGGATCCCTTCATCAGAATGCGATTTGGACCAATCGACAAACAAATCCTTGAAAACAAAAAATCAGTTCAAAATCAGTTCATAAATGACGGAGTTCTGAGGTAACAAACATTAAAAATAAAAATAAAAAAATACAGACGAATTGAGAACCATCCTCCTTTTTAAAGTCGGGTTAAAAATAAATAAATAAACAAACAAACTCACTTTCGCATTTATAACATTATTCCGTGCTCCGGATAAAATAATAGTAATAGAAATGGTTATAATTATTTTAATTATGAGTAGTGGTATCAGTATCAGACAGGGATTGCCCGATCGAATCCCAAGACTTCTATACGTTACATCCCAATTCGGGATCCCTATTGGGCTACCCAATTGGTTTCCAAGCGGGTGTACACGAAAATTTCTAGTCGGGAAGGTATACTTACAGGATCAATTTCATTTTGAGGATGACCAGCAATTGTTGCAAGTAATATCTCACAAGATATTAGTTCTTCGGCACTACTGTTAGAATTACAAGTTTTCATAATTGGATCCGATAACGTTCTAGTATGTGGAAAAAGGTAATATATGTTTAAAGAATGCAAGGTAGTCTGAAATCAATTCATATATTATGTTACTATACTAAAAACTATATAGTCAATTTGAGTGTTCAATGTCAAAATTCACAATACGGAACTCTTATGAAATCAATTTGATGTCCATCCATTCAAGTATCACACGTGATTTTCTTGAAATCTATTTGTAGTAATTATTTGAAATTTAGCACGGAGATTGAATATGGTGGCCCAATCACTGGCGTAAAGAATTAAAAAATTGAATTTTTTATCCTGAGCGGTAATTTTAGCATGTGAATTGGGACATTTTATGCAAAATATTATTTGCTTGTAACAAATCATTTGCCTAGCTTTATAAAATTCGTTGGGCCACAGAATTCCTGCTCATTTTTCAAAACTTTATATTTGATCTATGCCTTATTCATTCGGTTTTCGAAAAAAAAAACTTTGGGCATAAGCTGTTCATTTTAAATATTGAAACAACTTTTATTCGAAGTAGGTTTTCGAAAACCGAATGAATAGGGTATAAATCAATTATAAAATTTTAAAAAATGACCAGGATTCTGTGGCCCAAAGTACCTAGCTAGTGGTGATACAGAAAGAACTTACTTCAATTAAAGGATAAACTGGAGCTAAAGATGTTAACACTGGGGTTATATTTCGAATAAAAGCGATTGGAGCTAAAGCTATTAATGTTTTTATTTTTTCATTATATTCAGGTTTTCCGGATAGCGTTACAAATAATGATTGTGCGCCTTGAGAATGCCCAATGGTACTTAATTGTTTTTGGTTGGTTTTATTGAGTATATAATCCATTGTGGTTGGAATATCGATTGTGCCAATTTCATGCCATCTGGAATATGATTATAAACTTTAAGGGTGTATTTTTAAAGTGAATTAAACTATACGTAAAAATTCATCATCAAAATATGGTTAGAATTAGAATTCTGACCGAGAATAATAAATGATATCGTTATTATATTGTATACTTTGTTTACATGTTTAAGGTTAATAAGGTTAATTTTCTACGAAAAACAAAATTGGTGGGGCGTACAAACTTATCCAAGCAAAAAAATGTTATCCAAGCATAATTATTCATATTTTTGAATTTTTAAATGAAAAAAAAATTATTTAAAAACTTCTCAATAATAAAATCTGGCCCTCTTATTTTAACCATTTAAAAATAACCTGACTAAATCCAATCATAGGTTTAAATCCGATGCAGGCCCAAGGCCTAGTTTGATATGGCCCTCTACGCAACCGTATCTTTTGTAAAGTTATATAATGTATAATATGATGTATAATATTATCTACTTCATTTGAAGAAGATAAATTTAAATATATTGGGATATTTAATCAATAAATTATAAACCCTATATCTGCCACTGGTCTAGCCCATTGTATATGTAAATTTTAAATAACGATTTCGACATTGGCATGTTTAATCCGTGATGAAATAACCAAAACATAAAATATCCGCGTCGAAATTCTCATGACAAAATGACTGACAAACAGTACAATTTAAAATAAATTAACACGGCCGAGAGAGTAGGACTTTGGATAGCAATAATTTAGTGCAAAAGCAAAAACCTCAGAGCCTCAGCTATTATAATAATAATGAAATGCCACCAACTACCAAAAACTTTTAACCATCCATAAGACATTACCAACCAAATCGACCCAAGGATTCGACTTGGTTATTTTGTCGTGGATATTTTCTCTTCGATTATTTTGGCGTCGGATATTTTAGCACTATTGTTTAGTGTTGTTTAAAATCAGATGTTTAGAATTAGAATGAACCCACTCACCCAAATTTCCAATAAGCTTCACTTGTCAAAGAATCATACATCGTATGATTTCGGGACAAAGTTGTACCTCTTGCATTAAGTATCCATACATCATATCCTGCATCAGCCAATAAATATGCTAGGGGATATTTTGTAGAATAGTCAGTGAAAACACATGCAGAGCTAAAAAGACCGGGCACTAAAAGTACTATTGAACGTTGTTGATAGATATTATTATTGATTTTTCCATGAGGTATACGTAGTACAGTTAATATATACCCATCTTCAGTTGTGACAATATGATTTTCAGCTGGATAACCAAAACTAAGTGCTTCTTCATACTGAAAAATGTGATTTAAAACCCCACATTAGTCGCCCCGTGGATAGAAATATTTTCCGCTCTGTTATTAATAATTTCCCCATCCTATTAACTAGAGACTGTTAGAGGCTTCTTACCGTAACTTTTTCAGATTCAAATGTGATAAATCAGTATGTGTGTTGGTTTGCTATAAGAACTTTCAGCCTTTTATGTCTTCTAAAAATGTGGAAGTTGGATCTGTTCTTTGGATTCGATATGAAGCTTCGTCGAACATTTTGTTCGCTTTATCGCGGTAATCCTGTTTACTCATTATAACAATTGCGTTGTCTTTGATGAATCATTGAACCAATCATTATACCCATTCAATTCATTCTCAGTCAAAAATAGTATCGAATTAATCGAAAAATTCTAAGATATTAATTTACAACCGAATTCAGTTTTAATGTCTTTTGGTCCCGATACCAGCCGCAATAAAAATACTAGAAAAATGGCTAAAAAATAAAATAATGCCCACAGACGAAATAATTGAATATCTGAAAGTAACACGGCTTTGCATGAGACAGGATGTGTTTACTTTCGACGGTAAATGCTAGAAGCAAACATTTGGAACAAGTATAATCCACTATGGGTAATCCGTTCCTAAGTAATATATTCATAAAACTATCGATGAACAACAATCGGGTATTTATAGTGTAAGTTGTCAAAATTGTTTGAAATTTGATGTTGATCAAAGTCGTCGCCAAATCGGAATTCGAATCAAAGAACATCTGGCTCATGTGAAATTTGGGAAAACCGAAAAATCATGTATAGCTGCGCACGTTATTGAGAACAACCATAAAATTGACAAATCAAACCTAAAACTACTGAAATCGGTACAAAACCCCATAGAGTTAGATGCATACGAAAATATCTACATACACATTATTAAGAAAACAAATAATGGATTTCGACAATGGCCCAATTCCAAATTCTGATTTAATAAAATTAAACCATTTTCATAATTAATACCTGAATATCGAGGTTAACAGCGAATAACACCCTCAGTTTATTGACAATAACAAGACCGTGTGGTCAGAAAAGGATTACCGCCAATCAATGGGTTGGGTCATCACACACTTAATCCTTTAATTGACCAGTTAACTCAAGTAATCCCTTAGGTACTACCTCTTTCAGATCATATATAAAACAAAACTTTTTAATATCATTGTGAGACACGCACCAAATTAACATCGAGTAACATATCTACGATTTTCATACTGAATTACGTATTTATAAAATACAAATAAAAATTTGAAATTTAATTACAGATTACTATTTAACAAGTTTAAGATACAGTCCGCGCGCGACCACTGATGTCTGCAAATTGAACGCGAATACTGTTGGACGAACAGCATTTCAACAACATTCAGTTTAAAGCATGTAGAGCTAGGTCAAAATTGGTTTCCATGTAATTGAATAATTTGCATAATAATAGTAGAAAACTATCTATGGTACCTACCGGATCTATTCCGACATATCGAGGATCAAATGTAGACAGCAGTTTTATATTGTTCAGCCAATCTTCCAGAGCGTTGAAGTCTGTAATCTGACCATGACACACGATTGTTAATCCCAATATCCAAACACATATTATTACCTTTTCGATCATGACTAGCAAGTGTAATGTTTATGAAATGACAGGACCTATTATATTATATATATAAATTTTATGACTGTCATATTTTAGTCTATTAACAGTTCACATTCCGTAAATTACTACTGATACTATAATTTTATTACGGGTTGTACTATCAAAAATTTTATGATTTTAAAAATAAAAATTAGAGTGTTTGAAAGAACTTAATTTCGAAAAATAAGACAATGGAATTTTTGGTTTTGTTAAAGCTTTCCCATGGACTAGTGTCTGGTAAAAGTGGTTAATAATAATAATAATGGATTTTTACCTCCGGTTATGAGACTCTATGGTCTATAATAGAGGCCAACCATATCCTTAGTTGTTAACCTTTATTAATTCCTTTAACGAACGACAACGAATGTGTATGTAGACTAGAAATTGATAGGTTATGCGACGTTAGCCGACTTTGATAGGAACTATGCCGATACTCATCTCGAGTTCGTGAAGGGAAACCCTAGAAAACCTTCACAAGCTATAAACCAACCCTCTTCAGTATTTTTTTTAAATTGACAAACTACCACTTTTGTTTAAACCCGTAACTTTCCAGTTCCACGCAAGCATAGCGTGATAGACCGCTCGGCCAATTTGGCTGGTTTTACCTGAAGTGGTTATACCAGAAGGCCAATATATACGTTGGTAAATTTCTAGGAATTACATCAAGGGAACAAATAAATAAGTATTCAGCTGTACTTTGTTACAATATAGCAAGAACTGGATTCTGATTTACGGAATAATATTGTCTAATTTCGAATTAGTTTATTAAAATAATCATAGAGAACTCTAGTTTTTTTTGAAATTATATTTCAAATTTTGCGACTATTTCTAGAACATTTGCTTGTATTTTATAAATACGTATTTCGACTACAATGTAGTCATCATCAGTATGAATTAGCTAATCGTAACTATCTCTGGGATATGGTTGCTTGTTGCTAATTTGGTGCGTGTCTCACAATGATATAAGTTTTGTCTTTAATATTATTTAACTGAGGGTATGATCTGACCTGAGGATTATTTGAGTTCACTGACTATAGGATTAGGTGTGTGAAGAACCCACCTTTTTATTGACGGTATTAAATTTGAGACACGCACCAAATTAGCAACAAGCAACATATCGCTGAATCCATATCCCAGAGATAGTTAACGATTAGCTAATTCATACTGATGATGACTACATTGTAGTCGAAATACGTATTTATAAAATACAAACAAATATTCTAGAAATAGGGGCAAAATTTGAAATATAATTTCATATTAGTTTCTTTATTACACACTAGAGACCAGTCCAAGTAGCCGAGCGGTCCTAAGGCGTTATGTCTGTGCAGTATACAGTACTTGGAAACTGGAAGGTTATGGGTTCGATTCCCGACATTGGCAGTTTGTCAATAAAATTAAAACAAGGGGCGGTTAATTACTAAACTGTCGGCGTATGGACAAGAACGAAGTAACCGGATATTCTTGGGAAGGTTTTCTGCAGTTTTCTTCACGAACTCCAGATGAATATCGGAATAGTTCCTATCATAGTCGGCTGCAGCCGCATATCCTACCAATTCCTAGTCTACTCACAAATTCCTTCCACTTAACTCACATCCTCACATCCAAAGGCATCACAACGGACCTTATGGTCGAAGTTTAGCACATCCAGGGCAGCCTTTACAATCTACCTGATACACTAGATAGCTTATTCAAGTGCTGTGTCTGCTGTGAGTCTCAAGCCAATCTGACCTCTAATTATATATCCGACAGAAAGCATTAATGTGCGAGTGTGCACATAAACATAAATGTATGCACAAAAAGTATTGATATCTCAGCCAAAATAAAACTGTTCGCCTTCAATTGTAGTGTAATCCACAAGTAGTGACCAAGTTTTTTTACAAAACTGAAAAAATGATATTTTTATTGGGTAAGTTTCTCAGAAGCAGGGTTTTCATATTTTACCTGCAGGTTTATTTCTTTGTATATTAAGTGTTACAAAATCTCACCACTTACCAAGTAAATTTATATTCCTACCAAAAATCAATGTTCTAGGACAACTGGAAGTACCCTAGAATATTGATGATTAGTGAGTGATATTACTGTATTTTTGGTCATGAAAAATAAGGAAGCCGTCCTGTCCCGTAGAAGTTTATATTACACGCTATTTATGTTGTAAATAAAGTCGAAACTAAAACTGATTACTGTTGTTACTGTTGAGTGAGTGAGTAGGTACGTGAGTGGTTAGGTATATTTTTCGAGATTAGGGAATATTGTATAGTCACGTCTAATATTAAATAAATAAATAAAATTAAACAAATTTAAAATTATTCAGTAAATAATTTAATTTTAGTTAAACTCATTCATTTCTATTTCTTTCATTTCTATTCCACCTATTCATAGGGGTAATGGTGAATGGGGGCACGTACTGATCTGGACAAGGCCAACGTTTTTGCACAACATCTGCAAGAGGTATTTACACCAATTCCATCTGAGTGTAGAGTAGATGAAGAGTTCGAAATCCTAAAATTTCTCAGTGCACCTTATGAAATGTTGCCAATTCCTGAACTGTTCACAGTAAAAGAAGTTGGTAAATGCATAAAAAACGAGTTGGATGCAAATAAATCACATGACCTGATTACTGGGAAAATCATCAAGGAATTGCCTAGAAAGGGTGTAGTTAGGCTAACGATGATTTGCAACGCTGTACTCGGGCTAGGACATTTTCCCTGCCAATGGAAAATTGCTCATGTGATTATGATTCCAAAACTGGGAAAACCACCACACGAAGTTACGTCCTACAGACCAATTAGTCTTCTACCTATATTTGGAAAGTTACTGGAAAAACGTTTATTAATACGCATAAACAATGTTATCGTTAATGAGCAACTAATTCTAGAACATGAGTTTGGTTTCCGCAAAAATCGTGGGACTATTGAGCAAGTGTATCGGTTGACTAAAATCATAGACCAGACACTTGAAGATAAAAGCTACTGTTCTGCTGAATTTCTTGATGTCAGTCAAGCTTTCGACAAAGTTTGGCATGAAGGTTCAAAATAAAAAGTTTGCTCCCCCATACTATGTACTGCATCATTAAATCATGCATCGAGAGAGTTTTTTCCAAATCAGGTTTGGTAATGAAACAAGGCAATCCACCAAATTAAATCAGATGTCCAATAAGGAGCGTCCTAGGGCCAACTTTATATTTATTATACACTGCCGACTTACCAATCAATAAGAACACGATACTCGCCACATTTGCAGATAATAAACTATACTGTCGCCAAATTATAATCCTACTATAGCAGAAACTCAGCTACAACAACACCTTAACCAAGTTCATGAATGGAATAGGAAATGGCGTGTGTCTATCAATGAAACAAAGTCAGCGCACATCGTATTTAGTAAAGGCAGGGGAGTCTCTTCGAATGTACATATAAACAGTAAAGTAATACCACGAGTTGATTGTGTAAAGTTTCTTGGAATGCATCTAGATAAAAGTTTTATCTAGATGCGTGTGTCTATCAATGAAACAAAGTCAGCGGACATCGTATTTAGTAAAGGCAGGGGTGTCTCTCCGAATGTACACATAAACAGTAAAGTAATACCACGAGTTGATTGTGTAAAGTATCTTGGAATGCATCTAGATAAAACTTAGCGCTGACTTTGTTTCATTGATTGACACACGCCATTTCCTATTCCATTCATGAATTTGGTTAAGGTGTTGTTGTAGCTGAGTTTCTGCTATAGTAGGATTATAATTTGGCGACAGTATAGCTTATTATCTGCAAATGTGGCGAGTATCGTGTTCTTATTGATTGGTAAGTCGGCAGTGTATAATAAATATAAAGTTGGCCCTAGGACGCTCCTTATTGGACATCTGATTTAATTTGGTGGATTGCCTTGTTTCATTACCAAACCTGATTTGGAAAAAACTCTCTCGATGCATGATTTAATGATGCAGCACATAGTATGGGGGAGCAAACTTTTTATTTTGAACCTTCATGCCAAACTTTGTCGAAAGCTTGACTGACATCAAGAAATTCAGCAGAACAGTAGCTTTTATCTTCAAGTGTCTGGTCTATGATTTTAGTCAACCGATACACTTGCTCAATAGTCCCACGATTTTTGCGAAAACCAAACTCATGTTCTAGAATTAGTTGCTCATTAACGATAACATTGTTTATGCGTATTAATAAACGTTTTTCCAGTAACTTTCCAAATATAGGTAGAAGACTAATTGGTCTGTAGGACGTAACTTCGTGTGGTGGTTTTCCCAGTTTTGGAATCATAATCACATGAGCAATTTTCCATTGGCAGGGAAAATGTCCTAGCATGAGTACAGCGTTGTTAATCATCGTCAGCATAACTACACCTTTTCTATGCATTTACCAACTTCTTTTACTGTGAACCGTTCAGGAATTGGCAACATTTGATAAGGTACACTGAGAAAGTTATATGATTTTGGACTCTTCATCTACTCTACATTCGTAATGGAAATGATGTAAATACCTCTTGCATATGTTGTGCAATAACGTTGGCCTTGTCCAGATCAGTACGCGTCCCCATTCTCCATTACCCTTACGAATAGGTGGAATAGAAATGAAAGAAATAGAAATGAATGAGTTTAACTAAAATTAAATTATTTACTGAAATAATTTTAAATTTTTTTAATTTTATGTGTTTATTTAATATTAGACGTGACTATACAATATTCCCTTATCTCGACAAACATACCTAACCACTCACGTATCTACTCACTCACTCAACATTAATCAGTTTTAGTTTTGACTTTATTTACAACATAAATAGCGTGTAATATAAACTTCAACGGGACAGAACGGCTTCCATATTTTTCATGACCAAAAATACAATAATAATAACTATTATCATCTTTCCTTTATCTTATTATTTTCGTCATCATGAACATATTGAATATTTTAAAATGATTTCACTGCATCCCTTTTCTTTCGTTTAATTTCTCGGAAATTCCACATTCTTCAGATTTTAAACAGTATATTTCATAAAATGACCACTTATGCGCTATCCAAAGCCTTGTAACATTTTTACGGATGGGAAGGGTGACGCAGATAATTATTAAGATAAATTAATAAAGAAACGGACAATAGAACTGACGTTCTTCAAAGCCTGACGAAATATGATTGTTAAACATTTCTTGAACTGACTAGAGCCTGTTGACGGGTAACAAGAGGTTGAAGAGAGAAGAATGGTAGTTCAGTGCTAGAAGATACAAGTTTAAAAATTATAATCAGTAAAAAGCTGTTTTATTTACCAATTATATTGCAGCGGTACGCTCCTAAAATCCATTATGCTTGGCCCCTCGCACATTTATGTTTTCTATGGGATATATAATTAGAGGTCAGATTTGATTGCCGACACAGCAGACACAGCACTTGAATAAGCTCTCTAGTGGATAATATAGAAACTACAGCTAATACGTCTTTGTTTCCTGACAACTGAGTCACACAATTTGAAATTTTACATAATTATTCCGTATATCAGAATCCAGTTCTTGCTATATGGTGTCGCGGTATCCTGGCTCTCTTTATCCTCAAAGGAGCGCTGCCCGAACCTGCAATGATTCCGATACTCGACAAAAACAAACAAACAAAAATATATTAGTAAACGATATTACTAAATATTTTGTAATTGAAACAACACGCACGTTTTTGTTTAAAGAAAAGAAAAAAAAAATTAAATTAAACACAAGTTTTTACGAAACAAAAAAAAAAAACCTGATTTTATTGCTTAAAAAAAAATTATTATCCAATTTCTTTTTCAACAATTATTTTAATTTTTTTCACACAATGTCAAACTTTGAATTACTTGATCCAATTACTTGTACAAATTCCAACTTTAACTTGATCTGGATTGATCAACAATTATATACTTTGAACTACTTAGACAATACTTGATTTCAACTTTGATACTAACAGACAATAGTCGATATTAAACTTTGATACTAATCGCACAATGGTCGATTTTAAAACTGATTTGAATCAACACTGGTCACCGGTTTATATACCCGCCATGGGTTGTTCTAGAATATGATTGTTTTTTTTTTTTTTTTTGAATAAATATTTTGTTTTTGACAATATATTTCGCATGGAGGCTTCTAGAATATTTTAGTATATCAACACCCATGGACGTAGTCGGAGTGTTCAGACTATTTATAAAATTAATTAAAAATTATACCTCTCCTTGGGTTTGACCCATTGTCACACCCCGCTTGGTTGATATTTGACTACCGACTTAATGCACATGGCCAGTGTGAATTCAAAGTCTATACACAAATTTTATTATACATTCATTACTGTAAGCTAGCTTACTTCTGTTTATTTGTTTTACAAAAACTATCTTGTTTTTACAAAATTATTTATTTGTGATCTATTTATATTATTTATTCAAAACATTCAATTTGTATGACTTTTGATTAAAATTAAATTATATGTAATAAATTTTTTTTTTCAATTTTTGATTTTTTTAAAAATAGAAAAACTTTAAATTAAAAGCATCTTATTATCATTTTTCGACTTAGAAAAAAAACTTAGTTTAAGAAAAAAAATCAATCGAGCTATATTATTTTCTTTTTGTACTTCTAAAAAAAAAACTCCTTTTTGCAAGGAGAAAAATATTATCTAAAATATTTTCCGTAATATTTTACTTAATATTTTTCTGTCTCATAATTAAAATGTGTGTTGAATCAAAAAAATTATACTTAATAATTTTCATTACAACACAATCTCACCCTCTAGATTCCAACACACATTTTCTAATTTGCTTATTATATTTGGTCGACCAATTTCTAACTTGAACTATTTGAACTATTTGAACAATTTAGAACTATTTGAACTATACTAGTACATTTAGCTAGCTAGCATAACTTAAAGTGAACGTACACAATAGTTCTTCACTCTTCAATGGCGCCTGGTGTTGATTGCCGGTCGTCTGGGCCGCAAGTTGTACCCTGGCTCTAATGCTCTGGCCTCTGGCTCGTCCACACTTGATACATCCCGTCGTCTTCCATCACCTCCATGCCTTTGACCCCCCAATCGATCTGGAAGTAGTTGGCCGAACACCTCGTTCCCCACACTCAATCTTCCCAGATTCCTATTGGCGGCGGTCCTTGCACTGGCCGGCTTCAAGAGACCTCCATGTATCTTCGTGGGAGGCACTGTATCCACAACATATATTCCAGCTGGTAAACTCCTCAGCACTCTGTAAGGCCCTTTCCACTTCGGTGCCAATCCACTATGGACACCCTCCACCTTACTGCTGAGCACTTGGTTGCGCATCCAGACGGACTCTCCAGGTTGGTAACTGAGTCCCGTCTCCACTTGGTCATTTACTTCGGCATTGGCCAATATTGTATGCCGAGCTCTTTCTTCAGTTTCTTTACGTTCCTGGCCTCTCTCATTGGCCCATTCTTCAATATCTTGAGGCTCTTCTTCGACTATTATTTGCCAATCCCCAGGCTTCTTCATTTCAGCCCCCAGTAACAATTTGGCGGGCGAAAAACCAGTTGTTCGGTTTGCTCTATTTCTTATTGCGAATAAGCACTTGTGTAGTTGTTGGTCCCAGTTTTTATGTGCTTGGTCCAATAAATTTAAACGCAACAACTTCTTTAACTCTTGGTTCTGACGTTCCGTGGGGTTGGCTCGTGGATGGTATATTGGCGTTGTCCAAATTTCTGTGTGCCAATCTCTATTCACTGCTTTCCATTCTTTTGATCTGAACTGGGGACCATTATCACTTAGTACTGCTCTTGGATATCCATAACGACTAAATACTTCGTCTTTCAGTACTTGGGCTATCTTCGAGGTCGACGTGGCCCCCAATGGAAATGCTTCGATCCATCTAGTGAAAAGATCAGTCACAACCAATATATTTGTCTTTCCACGTGATGTGCGTGGGTATGGACCCATCAAGTCGATGCTGACTACCTCCCATGGTGAAGTAGGTCTTCGACTTCTCATTGCTGAACTTGGTTTCTTATTCAGTGGCTTCACTCTAGCACACGTGTCACACCCTTTTACATATCTGCGTATGTCATCTTGCATCCCATACCAGTAGACGCGGTTACGGATTTGACGATACGTTTCTCTCCATCCTGGGTGTGCTGCTTCATCACTGTCGTGATATTTTCTCAGAAAACCAGGTCGGCGTTCTTCGGGAACCACTGGCACTTCTTGTACCATCTGTTGACTATGGTACCAGAGGATACCGTCAGCTACGGTGTAGTTAGCTCTTGTTCTGTCCACTCGTCGACGTAGATTGCTTCTCAGTGGACTATTACTATCTACGATGTATCTTCTGATGGCAGTCACATCACGATCTTCATCCTGCCATCGTCTAATATCGTCGAGTGTGGGTGTTTCCACTTCAATTACGTTGAGGGTTATCGGCGTTTTTGCCCTCTTTTCAATCACCCACTCTGGAATGTCCTCCACTTCTTCATCTTCAGCCTTGCCCTGTGGTTGTCTGGACAAGGAGTCGGCGGCTTGATTATCTATTCCGGGGACATGAATTATTTCGTAATCATAGGCTCCCAATGCTAATGCCCATCTTGTCAATTTGGCCCGACTATCCTTGGTTTTGTTCAGCCATTGGAGCGCTGCATGATCCGTGTATAATTTAAAATGTCTTCCTTCAAGATATCCTCGAAACTTCCTCAATGCCCAGATTATCGAGAGACATTCCTTTTCTGTTGTGGCGTACTTTCTTTCTGTGGGTCCAAGTTTCTTGCTGGCGTAGTTTATTATTCGTCTTCTCTTGCCATCATCTTCCATTTGGAATAATATTGCACCCAGTCCGACGTCACTAGCATCCGTATTTAAACAAAACGTCTTCTTAAAATCTGGATGTGCTAGTTTCGGTGCATTCACAATCGATGATTTCAGATTTTCGAACGCCTTCTGATGCAATGTTAGCCAGCGCCACTTTATGTTCTTCTTGAGCATTTCGCTTAGAGGTGCAGCTATATCTTCATAGTTCTTCACGAAGCTCCTGTACCAACCACATAATCCCAAAAATTGTCGTAGTTGTCTTCGTGTTCTTGGTACAGGGTGATTGCTTATAGCTTCGTTCTTCTCATCCTCTCTGTCAATGCCGTCTTCGCTCAATATATGTCCCAGGTATTTGACTTTGTTGCTGCCAATGACACATTTGCTTGGTTTACAAGTTAATCCATGTTGTTCTAGTCTTTCAAGTACAAGATCCAGGTGGTGTAAATGTTCCTTGACTGATCGACTGTAGATTAATATGTCATCCAGGTAAACTTGGCAGAAATCTTCGATGTATCCAGATAGTACTTCGTTCATTAAACTCTGGAACGTAGCTGGCGCATTCTTCAGTCCAAACGGCATGACGCGAAATTGATAGAGACCTCTTGGGGTGGTAAATGCTGTGTACTCTTTCGATTGTGGCTCCATCTCAATTTGCCAATAACCAGTCTGAAGATCCAATGTAGAAAATATTTTTGCTCCATTGACTTTTCTCAACATCTCTTGCAGATCTGGAATCGGAAACGCATTGCTCTTTGTGATATCGTTCAATTTTCTGTAATCGACTCACAATCGAAAAGTACCATCTTTCTTCTTCGGCAATACGACGGGTGCGGCCCAAGGCGATGTGGATGGTTCTATAATGCCATCGCCTTCCATCTCTTCAATCATCTCTTCTAATACCCGTTGCTTCTCATTGTTGTACGGGTATGGTCGTAATTTAATGGGGGAATTCTTCGTAATCTCAATCTTGTGTGTGATCGTTTTTGTCCTTCCAACTTTGCCGAAAGCGCTGGGATGTCGCCGAATGACATCTTTTAACTGCTCTTGGTTCTCAAGGAGTTTTATTTGTAACTCGCCCAATGCGTTGTTAATTGTTGCCTTTTCTCTATGGGCTCCATCTGGTTTTCTCCATGCAATGCGGACTCTCTTATCACACCCCAAGTAAATTATACCACTCCGGTAATCGATGCTCACACCATTTTTTGTTAAAAATTCATGACCAAGTATTAAGTGATTCCGTAGGCCAGGTACAACCATTACTTCAACATTGAACTTCATTCTTGATATCATCACATCCATGCACATTTTCCCAAGAATCTTGAAAGTATTATTACATGTGGCTCCACTCCTTGTACTATCTCTGACAGGGTGCCATTTTCCAATACTTCTTGCCAATTCTTCGCTGATAAAATTGTGTGATGCTTGACTATCGATCAGTGCCAATATTGATCTTCCACGCACATCAACTTCCACAATTGGCCCATTCTGTTGTGAGTTCTTGGTCTCCATTGTTGTTAAATGGACCGGTAATTGTTGGTGTTCACGCCGATGTTGTGTGGTTTTGTGGAGATAAATGTCTCCAGAACCAATCTCCTCCTTCATTGATCCTGGCTCTTCGTCCAGTGTTCGAACCGTGGTGCGTAACTCGTCCACCGATCTTGGATTCGAAATTTTTACTAGTGGACGTATGTTGTCGCGTAGTAAATTTAATATTATGGGCACCACGTCATCAACATTCCTGTCGGCGTACACTCTTTTGAACAGCTGCACCTTCTGTCTTCAATCCTGTGGGTTGGGAAACGGTCATCAGCTCCAGTTCGGCTTTGGCTTTCCTTCCGACACTGTTAAAGAAGCTTTCCAACTGCCACTTCCATTCGTCGAAGGTGTAGCCCAACCCACGATTCATCAATGCCCAATCTCTGGCTGGTCCTGTTAATTTTTTTGTGACCATACCAATCCAACAGTCTACGGGCAGATGCGTTTGTCGTAGTAATGCCGTTGCTCTGTTCAAAAAAACTACTGGATCTTCGGCCGGTCTTCCACTGAACTCCGGCATGATGGACAGAAGCGTCGTTGTGTCTAATGCGGCGGATCGAATGACTGTAGTCACCTCTTCAGGGGCTATACGCATGTCACGCAGTTGTTGTGTCTAACGCTCTTCGATCCGTATAATGTCATCCACGACTTTATTGTATTGTTCGTTCATCTTCGTTTCCATGCCATCAAGTCGTTTGGTTACGTTGCTTTCTATGCCTTCGATTTGTGTGCGGGTTATAGTGACATCGGCTTTGATGTTCGTGATGTCAGCTTTCACAGCCTCGACGTCAGTGCTTATTTGGCTGATACGTCGTACGCACACTTCTCTTAGGTTCTCCATTCGCTCCGACAAGTCCTCTTTCAGCTCATGTTGGACTTGTTGCATTATACTTAATGTCTGTTCGCCCACTCTTTCTTCAGATTCCTGAAGTCGACTTCCAAGTCGCTCATCCATCCGTTCTTCAGATCTTTTGAGTTGGTCGGCCATCTTCTCCAATCGATCACCCATTCTCTCATCCAAATTCTTGAAGTTGGACATTATTGTCGCAAACATCATTTCCATTGTCGCAGCAGCTGGCTCTTCCGGGTTGGAAACCACACTTCTACGCCGTTCTGATGTGGGAATGAGTGATCCTTGAGTCCTTGACGTCGGTGTTCCTTGTTGCCTAAATTGGTGCTCCTCCCATCTTGCCTGTAAGACCTCTCTAGTGCCAGTGCTGTCCAGCCCTTCGGCCTCCATCATCTCACGCAATCGTGGCATGGGGATGCTGCGACTTGCCATTGTAATTCTTTTTTTCTTCCGTACGTCTCCTGGTCCTGTCACGGTCGCCACTTGTCGCGGTATCCTGGCTCTCTTTATCCTCAAAGGAGCGCTGCCCGAACCTGCAATGATTCCGATACTCGACAAAAACAAAAAAAAAATATATATATTAGTAAACGATATTACTAAATATTTTGTAATTGAAACAACACGCACGTTTTTGTTTAAAGAAAAGAAAAAATTAAATTAAACACAAGTTTTTACGAAACAAAAAAAAAAACCTGATTTTATTGCTTAAAAAAAAAATTATTATCCAATTTCTTTTTCAACAATTATTTTAATTTTTTTCACACAATGTCAAACTTTGAATAACTTGATCCAATTACTTGTACAAATTCCAACTTTAACTTGATCTGGATTGATCAACAATTATATACTTTGAACTAATTAGACAATACTTGATTTCAACTTTGATACTAACAGACAATAGTCGATATTAAACTTTGATACTAATCGCACAATGGTCGATTTTAAAACTGATTTGAATCAACACTGGTCACCGGTTTATATACCCGCCATGGGCTGTTCTAGATTATGATTGTTTTTTTTTTTTTTTGAATAAATATTTTGTTTTTGACAATATATTTTCGCATGGAGGCTTCTAGAATATTTTAGTATATCAACACCCATGGACGTAGTCGGAGTGTTCAGACTATTTATAAAATTAATTAAAAATTATACCTCTCCTTGGGTTTGACCCATTGTCACACCCCGCTTGGTTGATATTTGACTACCGACTTAATGCACACGGCCAATGTGAATTCAAAGTCTATACACAAATTTTATTATACATTCATTATTGTAAGCTAGCTTACTTCTGTTTATTTGTTTTACAAAAACTATCTTGTTTTTACAAAATTATTTATTTGTGATCTATTTATATTATTTATTAAAAACATTCAATTTGTATGACTTTTGATTAAAATTAAATTATATGTAATAAATTTTTTTTTTCAATTTTTGATTTTTTTAAAAATAGAAAAACTTTAAATCAAAAGCATCTTATTATCATTTTTGACTTAGAAAAAAAAACTTAGTTTAAGAAAAAAAATCAATCGAGCTATATTATTTTCTTTTTGTACTTCTTCAAAAAACTCCTTCTTTTTGCAAGGAGAAAAATATTGTTATCTAAAATATTTTCCGTAATATTTTACTTAATATTTTTCTGTCTCATAATTAAAATGTGTGTTAGATCAAAAAAATTATACTTAATAATTTTCATTACAACAAAGGTAACAAACTACAGCTGAATACTTATTTATTTGTTCCCTTGATGTAATTCCTAGAAATTTACCAACGTATAAATTGAAGAATCAATCAAGATTAAAATGTCTTGAGATTGAGAATGAATACACGTGACCTTCTGGTACAACCACTTCAGGTAAAACCAGTCCAAGTGGCCGAGCGGTGAAACGTGCTATGCTTGCTTGGAATTGGGAAGTTACGGGTTCAAATAAAAGTTGGCACTTTGTCAATTTAAAAAAATACTGAAGAGGGTTAAGAACGAAGGAACCGGATATTCTTGTGAAGGTTTTCTGCGGGTTCCCTTCACGAACCCCAGATGAGTATCGGCATAGTTCCTACCAAAGTCGGCTACAGTTTCATAACCTATCAATTCCTAGTCTGCATACATATTCGTTGCCCTTCGTCAGAAGAATTAATAAAGGTTAACAAATAAGGATTTGGTTGGCCTCTGCTATAGACCATAGAGTCTCAAAAACGGAGGTAAAAATCCATTATTATTAGACACTTAGCAACAAAAAATCCCATTGTCTTTTTTTTAGAAGAAAAATTGTTTCAAACACTACAATTTTCATTTTTAAAATCATACAAATTTTGATAGTACAACCCGTAATAAAATTAATAGTATCAGTAGTAATTTACGGAATGTGAACTGATAATAGACTAAAATATGACAGTCATAAAATTTATATATATAATAGAATAAGTCCTCTCATTTCATAAACATTATATTTGCTAGTCATGATCGAAAAGGTAATAATATGTGTTTGGATATTGGGATTAACAATCGTGTGTCATGGTCAGATTACAGACTTCAACGCTCTGGAAGATTGGCTGAACAATATAAAACTACTGCCTACATTTGATCCTCGATATGTCGGAATAGATCCGGTAGGTACCATAGATAGTTTCTACTATTATTATGCGGATTATTCAATTACATGGAAACCAATTTTGACCTAGTTCTACATGCTTTAAACTGAATGTTGTTGAAATGCTGTTAGTCCAACAGTATTCGCATTCAATTTTCAGACAACAGTGGTCGCGCGCGGACTGTATATTAAAGTTGTTAAATACTATATATATAAATACTATAGCAGAAACTCAGCTACAACAACACCTTAACCAAATTCATGAATGGAATAGGAAATGGCGTGTGTCTATCAATGAAACAAATTCAGCGCACATCGTATTTAGTAAAGGCAGGGGTGTCTCTCCGAATGTACACATAAACAGTAAAGTAATACCACGAGTTGATTGTGTAAAGTATCTTGGAATGCATCTAGATAAAACTTTAACTTGGTGCACTCACATTTGGAAAAAACGGAAACAGTTATGACTCAAGCTTAGTAAGTATTATTGGCTTATAGGCAGAAAATCAAAACTGTCACTCAGAAATAAATTATTAGTGAACAATGCAGCTACTAAGCCAATTTGGACTTATGGAATCCAACTTTGGGGTTCACCTTCAAATTCCAACATTGAGATTCTTGAAATATTTCAATCCAAAATACTTCGTGCTATAACAGATGCATCCTATTTCATTCCGAATAGTGCAAAGTAAGATAGTGAAATCTAGTGCAAAGTATTTAGAAAGATTAGAATCACATACAAATACATTGGCAGTAAATCTGCTAGATCATAGTGAATAAACTCATAGACGAAAAAGATTTCAGCCTGTGTGAAAGACACCCAGTGCGTATTTAAAATACATATTATAAGTTACATAAATAACATATAATTATTGATAAGTTAAAAACATGCATCAGCAAAAACTGTATTTTATGAAGTTTATAGTTTTAAAACATTTTAGTGCATATTATTAAGTAAACTTTTAAATTTGTTATCAAGGGATAACAAATAACATGCCTTTTATTTCGTTTATTAGCCATATTTTTTGCTTATTGTTGCTACAGATTGCAAATAGTAAACAAACTATAAATTTAAAAAAATTTCTAATTCTGCACGAATTATCTATTCAAAAAGCGGACTTCCGAATAGTATCACATCTCCCTATCTTAACTCGAAGAATGTTCTTTTATTAACCCGACTTCAAAAAGGAGGACGGTTCTCAATTCGTCTGTATTTTTTTTTTTTTATGTGTGTCTCCTCAGAACTCCGTCATTTATGAACCGATTAAATTAAACCGTTTATTATGTCAAAGACATAATAAACATTAGGTATATATGAATATATGAATTTTTAAATATAATTTTTAGAAACCGGACAATCTTGTGGCACTAAGCGTAAGAGGAATTTATCACAGATGGGTTCAAATAGAAATGGAAGCTCTATAGATGAGGGTTCGAGTAGTGAGGAGGAAAGCACTACTCACATATTTAAAAAAATTAAGAAATCGAGTAAAAATTCCAATTCCCAACATCGTAGTCAAACGATTGGGGACTCAAGTTCCAGCCAAACAGAATGGAAATCTGATGCTTCTAAAACCATAAAGTCTACGAACCTTTCTACTCATGGAAGTCAGTTACCGAACAACGGCGAATCTCCAAAACTATGTGTGGACGAAGGTATTGTAATTGATAAAAATTATTTAATTAATACAATTCATTATTTGTTATATTTCACAATATTAATGATATAAAAATTCTATTTAGGGCCCCTGACCAATGTTCTGAAAAAAATATTAGCTCCGCTTATAAACGAACATAAACAATTTAGCACTCAGCTCAGCTCGCTAGTCAAAACAGTTAATGATATGAAAGGTAGTTTATTGGAAGTGAAAAGAGTTTGCGAATCAAATAATACAGAAAGTTCGATAATTGATATGAATTCAGATGAAGAAGACAAGAAATTACCATGCTCTAACATCGCAGATTTCGAAACTTTCAATGACAAATTGAAATCAGATAAAAATTACCAGACAAAAATTGTAAAGATTTTTTACAATTTAGTTTTCTTGATAATTTTTCTTGTTATTACGTTTTTACAGGTACGCAAACTCACAGCATTGGTTAATGTCAAACAAATTATGGTAAAAAGCACTGCCCCGGCTATGATGCGTTTGGTGATGTCACGCTGCTTAGCTCTCCAGTTCAATTTAAAAAAACCGAATGATAAAAAACAAAGAATATTTATTGAAACGGAATTTTATAAAGTAATAAAAGGTATTTTAAGTAAAATTATTATAGCCCAATCGAGTTTGGATTTGACCCGGAAAAAATTTTAAGTAGCAATTTTCCTTCGAAATTCGTTGGGGGCGGGGGGTCACTGGCAGTCTAAATTTTGTTTTGCGTGGTACTCGATCCGTTGCATCATCTGCCATCTTGATTTTAAGGCTTAATTTTTGTTTATAGAATAACTTGTTTATTTTCAATTTCACACTAAAAATGGTAATTACAAAAGTTGTTTAGAATTAAATTTCCTACAAAAAATTAAAATAAATAATTAAATTATAATAATAATTAAAATAAATTAAATTAAAATAAACTCGATATTTTCCGACTTATACCCCAAAAGAGGAGGTACATTTTTGTTTGATTAACAACTCGTTTATTTTCAATTTTACATGAAAAATTGTTATTAACAAAGTTGTTTAAAATTCAATTTTCTACAATTTTGGTTCTAATCAATTTTTTCGTCGGATCGATATTTTTCAATTTATACCCGAGAAGAGGTGGAGATATAATCTTATAATTGCATTATCACGTTTGTTTTCAATTTTACACGAAAAATTGTTACAACCAAAGTTGTTTGAAATTAAATTTCCTACAATTTTGGTTCTTATAAATTATTTGGTAGGATCGATATTTTTCGATTAAGACCCGAAAAGAGTTGGGGGTGAACCTAAATGTTCATTATCGCGTGTATTATTGATTTTTTCGTATTATCTTTTGTTGATTGTTGTTGATGACAATTTGATTTGTTGAAAATTTAATTTGCTACAATTATGATGCCGATTTTGTATTTTTGTAAGGTTCATATTTTTGGGACGCACGCTTACGGTAATGGAAAAGAAGGGGTGTAAATAATCAGTTTTTCGAACAGTATAACTTTTATAATGAAAAAACTGAACCTTTTTTTTTGTTTTCAGTACACTTTTGAAATTTTTCATGTAAAATTGAAAATAAACGAGTTGTTAATCAAACAAAAATTTATCCCCCCTTTTGCGTATAAATCGGAAAATATCGATCCTAGAAAAAAATATATTAGGACAAAAATTGTAGAAAATTTAATTCTAAACAGCTTTTGTGATTACCATTTTTCGTGTGAAATTGAAAATAAACGAGTTATTCACTAAACAAAAATTAACCCTTAAAATCAAGATGGCGGATGACGCAACGGCTCGAGTACCACGCAAAACAAAATTTAGACTGCCAGTGACCCCCCGCCCCCAACGAATTTCGAAGGAAAATTGCTACTTAAAATTTATTTCGGGTTTGTCCTTTTTTGAGCTAATTCGACTGGACTATTAGTAAAAAAATAAAAAACTGACATAATAAATAAAATTTTATGACTTTTTTTTTAAAGGAGTACTAGTTGGAAAGTTCTCTAAGTCAGTAGACGATCCAGTGTCCGATTCGACAATTAATGACAGCATATCTTCAGTCTTGAACCATTGTGGTGATTGGGGAGGTGGAAGGACTGACAGAAAAAAAAATTCCGCTGAAAAAAAACTGAAAGTTTTAGACAAGACAATCTATCACAAGAATTTATCTGGCAACGAAAAAGCTGACGACGAAAATAATTATATAACAGAGGGAGAAACTTATAAAAATTAATGAATTACTTTCACTTATTTTATCTTGAATTATATTAATTTTAATGTAAAGAAAATGCTTTGTTTTGAATTTAAAAAGATCTAAATAAAATATAATTTACAGTGAACGATTTAAATCTTTTAATAAATTTTACGAATTTAAGCATCTCGTCGATGAACGTATACAGTTTTTGATAGTGTTTTAAACACAGTGGTAAGTTCAGCGTATATAGCCATGGGATTATGATCGGTGTTCGTATTTCAATAGCCATTGGTAAGTTATCTGCGTATAGTTAACACAAAGTCTGGAAATTTTTCTTGTTCTGAGTTGCTTATTTCTTCCACATAACAGTTGTTTCACTTAGAACAGCAATCAGCCCAGCTCTTGAATATATTTATTATTATAGTTAATGTAGTCGGAATATAGTAGTTAAATTATTAATTGATTCGATTTCTTTTGGAGTATATATTACAAAGTCATTTGTATTGTCGTGAAAGTAGAAGTTTTTTCTCTACATCTATTTCTCATTGTTTTGGTCTCCAGGGATGCATGTGATTTCCAATGTGGAAGTGTGGAATAGTTTGGGCCACACAAGGTTTAATCTACCACATGAAAGTGTGGTTTCCATGTTGCTGGCTAAGCTGGAAACCAAATTTGGGCTACATTAGGCGTAGGTTGTGAGCAGCAAGTGTGGTTTCCAAACTGCTAACAAAGCAGGAAAGTGAGTTAGTGCCACATAAGGTTGAGTCTACTACATAAAATTGTGGTTTCCAAGTTGCTGACTAAGCTGGAAACCAAATTTGGGCTACATTAGGCTTAGGTTGTGAGCAGCAAGTGTAGTTTCCAAACTGCTAACTAGGCAGGAAAGATAGTTAGGGCCACATAAGGTTTAGCCTACAACATGAAATTGTGGTTTCCAAGTCGCTGACTAAGCTGAAAACCATATTTGGGCTACATTAGGCTTAGGTTGTGAGCTGCACTTTGGTTTCCAAACTACTACCTAATCAGGAAGCCAAGTTAGAAAGGGCCTCGCAACTGCGTTACATTTGAGATTTCGGTCTAATTTGGATGCCTTGCATGAGGCAAGCTTGGAATTTGGCATGCCTCATTTAAACCTAACCACTGCCACACTAAAATTTCTAGTCGGGTACATAAATGTAAAATAAGTGTACTTATTATGTATAAATAACATATATAATTAACAGTCGTGTTTTTGTACACCTACACGTGTCTTAAACTAATGTAAACAGTGCCGGTTTAGGAAATTTGACGCCCCACACGCACAAAATTTTTGCCGCCCATGCAAGTAGACCGAAAAAAGTTATATAACAAATTTTAAATTTAAATTCATGAAATATTTAATTTTTCTATTTCAAATATATTTATGTGTCAATTAATTTGTAAAAATAATATGATCGATGTATATCCTAATGTTTACATTGCATTAAAAATTTTCTTATGTAAAATGATTGCGAATTGTACCGGCGAAAGATCGTTTTCGGTATTAAAACGTGTAAAAAAATTTTTAAGATCCACTCTAGGAACTGATAAGCTTAACTCTTTATCATTATTATCTATAGAGGCAGAGTTAACAATGAAACTTGATTGCAAAGAATTAATGACGCTTTAAAAAATTATTTAGAGCCCCTTGGGTTATATGGGGTTGGCTCGCTTGTGGTTAAGGACACCTTGGATTGCGTGGGGTTGGCTCGCTTAGGGTTAAGGACACCATGGGTTATGTAGAGTTAGTTGGTTCGCTTGGGGTTTAGGGAAACCTGGATATGTGCCTCCCCTCCGGAATCTGCCGCCCTACGCACGAGCGTTGCGTGCGTAGGCGGTAATCCGACACTGAATGTAAACAATACAGACAGGAATAGTACTTTATTCGTAGTATTTATACAATTAATATCAGTAAGTTTATAGATTTGAAACAAATCTAATTTGGTTACTAATAATTAAAGAATTCAAGAGTTATTATTATACGTAATAATAGCGTGTTTACATTTTAATTACGGATTGCATCATTAATTAATTTCCCAATTATCTATACAAGATTATTATAAAAGATTTGGTAAAATTGTCGCGATTTTAAAATGATTGCAATTTAATCGTAGTTTTGTATATCCTATATAATAAAATAATTAACAATGATTAGATAATATTTATCAAACTTTTATTTCTATTGTATTTATTCATAAATAAATATTACATATTTTCGTATCATAAATAAACAATTCCTAATTAATCTTCTATTTTGTTTAATTTAAATTAGATTTTAAATGCTTTCTATTTTAAACCTTCTATGATATTTGTATGGTTTGGAGCTCTACTTTGTGATTAAGATAAGGTGGAATTTAAGTATTTTTTAATTTTTTTATTAAATTTATAAACTTCTATGATATATAAAAATTTCCAATAGATAAAAATAAAATAACTAACAGGAATAAAATTATATTTTCCAAAAATGAACTTCGATGATTGCGATCCGATTTGGCAAACCCTCGGCTCTCTATTTTATACTGTTCTATTTTACTGCCCTAATTTTTGTATGATCCAGTTTGATTTTTTATTGAATGTTAAGGTGTATTAGGTAAATACATATTATTTTGTGTTTAATTAAACTCCAGTAAGGTTACAATGACACAATATCTCAGGGAGCTCAGAGGTATGGGGTCCATTCCCATCTTGGATGTATATGATTTTTCATAACAAGCATTTGAGGTGAAAGAATGTTAACAAGACATTAAACTTATTAAAGAACATTAATATGAAAAAAAAAATTGACTCATCCGCTAGAGATCGAACCGTGGATCTTGGGATCTCATCACACCTGGGATCGGGCGATTAGCTTGATGAGTCAATTTTTCATATCATTGACAGTATTACTAGATATATATATTGTAGAGGCTGCCCTAGACGCGCTACACTTCGACCATAAGGTCCATTGTGATGTTTAAGAATGTGAGGATGTGAGTGGAGTGGAAGGAACTTTTGTGTATAGACTAGGAATTAGTAGGATTAGCGGCTGCAGTCGACTATGAAAGGAAACATGATGTATCTCTGATTTTAGTATGTTGTTTCGACCCATTAGGGCTATGTATATCCAAGTTTGCAACTCTCAAAATGTTGTGGAAAAATTTTTATACGCAAAAAACCACGAAATTTTTGACTTGTTTCAAATTCTGCTATATATTTTCTAATCCATGCATTTTTCTTCGAAAGCTATTCTATACGTTTTTTGAGAACATTAAATTTGTGACAAATTAAGCTCAATCGGAGCTCTGTAAGTCAGTTCGTTACCTAATTACGGTACTTTGAAAATAGGCCAGTTTTTCCAAAAATTGGAAATTTTAGTTTTAGACCTTCTTTGGACCGAAATTGCGTCGAAACCATTGGTCCTGCGAGTAGAACTTGTAGATTATAACTTGTAGGAAATTTAATTAGCTTTAAAGCTAATATCTCAAAAGTAGTTATCTCAAAAACCTATATAAGGTAAAAACGCATTTTTCCAGAAATCTTTTGGTTTAGTAATGAAAAAAAAGGCATGTAATGATTTAAAAAAACGTTGAAACGTATTTTAATATAAACATGAATAAATAAATATTTTAATATAAACATATATAAATTTTTCCACAACTGTTTGAGAGTTGCAAACTTGAGTATGTCGATTTTGACCGGCGTATCAACTGAAGTCATTAAAAAGGTTAAAGAAACTTAGTCAATTTTAATATAATTTTTGTTCATTGTGAAAGTTGTTCTTTATTAAATTCATATAAAATATCAAATACATAATTGTACAACAGAGAAATCACATCTTTTGCATAGAGAAAATCACTATGTTTAAATTTAGCATAATTAACCCTGAATAAAGTTGAATTGGGTAGTAAATTATGTAATATTTTAACATCCTAAAACAATTAATTAATAAGTGATTGTTTCATTAAGTTTATAATATGTAAATTATAAAACTATGCTTACCTTTGGAGTTGATAAAGTATCCTGATCACCGTACATTAAATAGACCGGGGCTTTAATATTTGATAAATTATAGGCAGGAGGTTTATCTTGACCATAAACTTTTTTATTTTTTAATATTCCAAAATCATATTTTTTAAAACCACCTAAAATAGATATAAATTATGGTTTACAAGATGTCATTAAGATAAAATCGCTAAAATTAGGTTAACTAGAACATACTGTCCCCGAAACTTTGACAATATATAACAAGGAAATTCAGCCTACCTTTTTCAACTACTTGAGCAAAATGTAATAATTGCTTGACTGAGCAACCACCAGGAAAGTGGCTTAATATAATTCCAATATCTCTCTAAAATATTAAAAAAATAAAATTTAAAGACTTTTATACCTGAGGTCTGGAATTAATTTAAAAAGTATCTTGAAATTCAATTTTGATAGGTGTATGCATTCCCCTTTTCTAGAAGATAACCTGTTTAGGATAAGAATTCCTAAAAAGGAATATTTTTAGGCAAGAGTAAAGTTTTCACAAAATTAATGGATAAGTATGCGGCTTTCCGGTATCACAAGTTACTCCGTTCTGGGTTAAACTCTTACCGCATCATTTTGTTCAGGATTAAATCCGTCGATAGTATTCCACAAATTTTCGCAGAATTCCAAGTCCTTGGCAGCTGTGTTATTATTACATCTTTCGGTAAATTTACCAATCACATCATCGTTATGTGGCAAAATATCATACACCTTCATAATATTTAATAGATACTGGAAACAAATGGAATCATTTTACTTTGGAATCATTTAATACTGTTACAAGGGGAAGGTACGACTTGGGGAATAGACTTCGGTATGGGACATGTACAGGATTGTAGTACCCACTAAGAATCATCGATTGTGAAAGTTCGCCACGCATTTCCGGAAAAAATCTGTTAAAGTTTTCAACGCAGCATGTTTATTATAAATTCCATAGAAATTTCAAGGGGACAGCAGCGCAGTGGATATCAAGACTGACAACGAACCAGGGAGCCAAGGTATTGCTATAATTTTTTAATATATAAATTTTAGAACTATTAATAAGTATTAATAAAATTTCCTACAAACAATCACTTATTTAATAAAAAATATAGTAATATTATTTTAAATTATAATATTCACAATCAAATCAGTTATGATTAACAGTCTCAGTACCGCTATCCACTTCCCTGTCACCCCGTTCAAACTTCATGCGTTTTCCTTGGAAATGCCGTACTAGTGCACTTTCATAATTCACAATCGGTGATCCTTCCATGGTACTATAATCCTGTATAGCCTCATACTGAAATCCATTTTCCAAGCCACATCTTCCCCTGCTCGTTATTTCAAATAAACTTGTATTTTCAACTTACACCTAAAGGTCTAGCAAATTTAACTAAACTAAGTAGGGAAAATTTTCTATCTTTAGGTGATACATTTTCCATGAATGCAACTGGCGCTAGAGCAAATGCCACATTAATTTTTTCATTATATTCAGGTTTTTCGGATAACATTACAAATAATGTTGTTGTTCCTTGTGAATGTCCAATATAGTTTAGTTGTTTTTGACCAGTTTTTGCCAATATATAGTCAATCGTATTTGGAATATCGATTGTACCCACTTCATGCCAACTGTAAAATTTGAATGGAATTGCAATCGTTGTTTCAAAAAAAAAATGTATAAATAAGTTTACCTAAATTGCCAATATTTTTTTGAATTCATTGAATCATAGGTCGTATGATTTCTGGAATAGGTAGTTCCTCTGGGATTCGCTATCCAAACATCAAAGCCCAAATCGGCAAGTAAAAATGCAAGGGCTCGTTCCGAACCGATGTCAATATAAACTGAAGCAGAACAAAATAATCCCGGTTGTAAATACACTACAGGTCGATTGATTTGACCATCTTCTTGATTTCTTCCGTGTGGTATACGCACGACTTTTAATAAATAACCATCCTCTGTTTGAACGATATGCCTTTCTGCAGGATAACCGTACATTTTTATATGTTCTACCTGGAAATATTTTGAAAGGTTTTGAGTTTTGTATTTTACAGTCATTACAAAAATGAAATACATACTTGAGCTAATCCTAATTCATCTGGATTATACTTCCATTTTTGAACAATTTTCCGTAATATTTTCATAATTGGAACCATTTCATTCATCGAATAATTATTATCCAATATACTATTTAGCTGAACGAAATTTTGAATTTCTGGTTTCAATTCATCGTAACCAAATGTCCCAACAATAAGCACTAATACAAACGTAATTTTTATAATCATTTTGTAAAAAAAAAATCGTCTGTAATTTTTTTCAATATTTAATTTATTACTTATTTATATACTTTTTAGTAATACTGGATTTTAAATAGAAAACCAAATTCTATTTATACATATTTGTTATCTTATGAAAAAAAAGTATTTGTTTACTTTTTTGTTGTTTTTGTAAAACTAAATTTTAGAAGTGGCTTTGCTTGTGTGCTATTATCCTCCAACATTGGTATACATAGATTTTTAAGATAAAGCGCTTTGGTATGATGAAAACATTATATTACCCCGCACAACGCTATTCCCTACTGTTGCATCCTCATAAAATGTTCAACCTGTTTTAAATTAAAAATAATTAGCCATATTTTCCCTTATTCCCTTAATCTGTATGTACTTAACTGAAGCTGCAAACAAATTTTAAATACGTGTCATACTAAGCGAAATTTTGAAATACTGCTTCAAATCATTCGATTTGTTGAATGTTTAGTTAATAAAAACGCTTTTATACCAGTGAAAAAATAGTAAAAAAAAATGAGCTTATTTCTTAAAACATACTAAAGGAGATTTTCATACGGAATTCTCTTCGTTGTGGCACTATGAAAACATAGCAAACCAAGACGAAATCGTGCATTCAAAAAAAAATTATTGAAGTTCAAAGTTCGCAAAAATCAGTTTTCTCAAACTTCTCATAAACTATTGATTTTACGTTAACAGAAGAGTTATTCCATATGAAAATACCAAATCGGCAAACGTGGCATATTTCAGATTTTGCTTAAACTTTGTGGAAATGTTCTTTAGGGTCCCAAAGACGAAATCCTTATGGGTATTTAATTGTCGCACGTACCACTTCCGGTCTACACAAAATTAAGCAATTAAAAAGGCGTATTTTTGGGGGTTAATGATTCGACCTAAAAATTTTTCTTTTAGAGATATCCACTTGATAAAGGTGGCATATCAAAGCTAAAATTGTTCATATCCTTACAAAATAATTTTTCATCTTAATACGGTACCTGTACTATTGAAGGTAGAGGGCTCATTTTTCTTAGATATCAAGTGCACATATTGTACGAGAATAAAAAAATTCAAATCAATTCGTTCCGTTCCCTCGTCATGACAAAAGCTTGAAATTTTGAAATTTTCAGAATTTGTATATTTCAGGCTATAATTTGGACGTGCGGCAGTAAAAATCAAAGGATGAAAATTACAAGATAATTAGTTCTTACATTCAACTTCAGAAAACTGCAAGGACTTTCTCGTTGGTCGCGAATGAATAGTCATTTAAAAAGTAGAAAAAATTCAGTGATTTGTTTGACTTTATTATAAAATTATGTCGTATATAATTTAGAACAATTAAAACACTTAGATTTATAGATAGATAGAT
Organism: Nineta flava; assembly: GCA_963920215.1. Classification (NCBI taxonomy): domain Eukaryota; kingdom Metazoa; phylum Arthropoda; class Insecta; order Neuroptera; family Chrysopidae; genus Nineta; species Nineta flava. Next base: position 20,772,549 of record OY986043.1, on the reverse strand, counting down.
TGTAGATGCTGCCTTGGATGGGCTACACTTCGACCATAAGGTCCATTATGATGCCTAAGGATGTGAGAATGTGAGTGGAGTGGAAGGAATATTTGTGCATAGACTAGGAATTGGTAGGATATGCGGTTGCAGCCGACTATGATAGGAACTATGCCGATATTCGTCTGGAGTTCGTGAAGGAAACTGCAGAAAACCATCTCAAGCATAGCCGGTTACTTCGTTCTTGTCCATACGCCGACAATTTAATCAATTAAACGCCTGAAATTTTGTCGGGATTCGAACCCATAACCTGTCAGTTTCCAAGTAGGCATACTGGGCAGTCATAACGCCTTAGACCGCTGGGCCACTTGGACTGATATTGCTTTTTTTATTATTAAAACACTTGAAACAAATAAATTAATTTATAAATAAATTAATAATTAAGAGGTCAGAGGTCATTATTAAATTTATTCCTTAGCTACTATTTCTAGCTTACGAAAGGGTCCAATACACAATTAACGTAAGACCAAAAATAGTTCTCGGGATATACGGCTGAATGAACGGTGTAATAAACGATGCAACAAGTAAAGTTTTATGTTGAAGATCAAAATTTATTGATAATCCTCCTTAGTTTATTTTGCACAAAAAAGGTTTTGTACAAAATTCACGCAGGACAAAAAGTTCTCGAGATATACGGCTGAGAAAAGTTGGACGAACGATGCAAGTGTTAAACTAAGTTTTAAAATGGACAAAATGAGCTCAAAATATGTCGTTGAATGCGTTCAGGGTTATTTTCCCGTATTACAATGCGACGCTAAGCCGCAAATTTTGTCTCTTTTAAACACAGTTTAACAGTTTAAGGCATCTTTTCTCAGCCGTATATCACGAGATATATTGGTCCTACGTAAATTTTGTGTGAGACATTTTTCTGTAGAATTATAACAAAGGAATAAATTTAATTTCTTCTGTAAACGTAAAAGCAATAGTTTACGAGATATTTGGAAAAAACTTATTTTCGCTACCCACGACCTTAAATAGCGTTTTTTGGAATCGGTCTAAACAAAAAAAAATATTGAACAAAAGTGGGTTGGTCTTGAAGGGACTTCCCAAGGTGCGATCTTGGAATGGCCTTGAACTTGCTGTTGAAGGCCATTTCTAGGTCAGCTTTGAATTTCCCAATGGAAACATCTATTTATGATATCGCCAATCGAAAGGACGGAAATTTTTACGTCCAATAATCATATTTGGTAGCCGAAAATACTTATTTCAATGTGAATTTGAAATGACTTTTAAAAGCAAGTTTAAGGCCATTCCAAGGACACCATCTGAAAGCCACTTCAAAACAAAATAACTTTTGTTCAACATATTATTTTCATTAGCCCGATCCCAAAAAAGAAAAAAAGGGACGATAGATTAAAATTAGCACCATGTCTATCAGTTAAAGAATTTGATCGTACGATATTTTACAGTACAATCAACATTTATGTATGTGCGCCTATTCAATAAAAGCTTGATAAAAAGTTCATGTGTAGCTTGCATCATTAATTTAACAATAATCAATCTATTTTCAATAACATTATTTAAAAGATTTTTATAAAAGATTTGGTAAAATTTTGCGATTTTACGGGATAATCAAATTTCAATCATAGTTTATATATACGGTTGGTTTTTTAAAATACACCCAATCTGGAATACCGTATAGTGTATCTATCGCTGTCTATATGTAATCTACTATGATATGGTTTACTTTGTCACACTTAAGCAATCAGTATTGTATTATAACATAAATAACAATAAAATTTCTAATTCGCCCCCTTTACCTAGATCAGTTTTTTGTATTATAAATACGTATTTCGACTACAATGTAGTCATCATAAGTATAAATTAGCTAGTCGTACTTTACTCTTTGACAATTAGAAATAGACATAAAGTCGAGATCAATAGACAAAAATAAAAATAAATAGAAACTTAACTAGATTAAAATTTACTAGATTTAAAATATAATAAATTTTAAATTATATTGACATTGCTCTTGTTAAAATTTCCTTCATTCACATTCATTCCTGTTAATTTTACTCTTATTAAAATTACTCTTATATTGTCGCAGGATATGTTACTTGTTACTAATTTGGTGACAGTTTCACCAAATTAGTTACTGTCACCAAATTAGTAACAAGTAACATATCCTGCGACAATATAAGAGTAATTTTAATAAGAGTAAAATTAACAGAAATAAATGCGAATGAAGGAAATTTTAAGAAAAGCAATTTCAATATGATTTAAAATTTATTATATTTTAAATCTAGTATATTTTAATCTAGTTAATTTTCTATTTATTTTTATTTTTGTCTATTGATCTCGACTTTCTATCTATTTCTAATTGTCAAAGAGTAAAGTACGACTAGCTAATTTATACTGATGATGACTACATTGTAGTCGAAATACGTATTTATAATACAAAAAACTGATCTAGGTAAAGGGGGCGAATTTGAAATTTTATTTCAAAAACCTAGAGTTCTCACTAATTATCATTCGATAATATAATGTATAAATAACTATTGTATAATACATAACACTCTCTAACTACTATCATTTATATATAGTTTCATTTTACTCGTGCATGTATACATCGTCTTTATTGTCCGTCGTCTGTCGTGTGAGTGTAACACCATACCATGGCATACTGTGCATAGACAGTCATAGATGCACTATACAATGTTCCTATTGGGTCTTTTTGAATTTACGTAGTGTATATTATATTAAAATAATTAGCAATGATTAGATAATATATATAAAACTTTTATTGACATAAAATGTTGATAAATAAATACAAAATTCCTAATTAATCTTCTATTTTGATTTGAGTTAATCAAAATAGAAAATTAATTAAGTTTTAGATGGTTTGATTCAAAACATTCTGTAATTCAAAATAATATTGAAATATATTAAATATAAAACAAAAAAACTAGCGAATTTTGATAGAATAAATACATCACTTCAAGGCCACTTCAAGGTCAACATCGCAGAAGCCACGTCGAAATCAAACACCTTTTGTTCGACATATTATTATCATTAGACCGATCCCAAAAAAGATAACAGGGATGATAAATTAAAATTAGTCACCCTCTATATCAGTTAAAGAATTTGATCGTACGATATTTTGACAGTACAATTAACATTTATGTATGTGCGCCTATTCAATAAAAGCTTGTTAAAAAGTTCATGTGTAGCTTGCATCATTAATTTAACAATAATCTATTTTCAATAATATTATTTAAAAGATTTTTATAAAAGATTTGGTAAAATTTGCGATTTTACGGGATAATCAAATTTCAATCATAGTTTATGTATTATTATAATAAAATAATTAGCAATGATAAGATAATATTTATAAAACTTTTATTGACATATAATGTGTTTAAATAAATACAAAATTCCTAATTAATCTTCTATTTTGATTGAAATTTATCAAAATAGAAGATTAATTAAGTTTTAGATGCTTGGATTGAAAACATCCTATAATTCATAATAACGTTGAAATATATTAAATAAAAAACAAACACAACTTTGTCAGAATAAATGCATCACTTCTGGAAATAGATCTTAATTAACTAGTATCTTATTAAGGATGTTCCAGCATGAAGAGAGGTAGATTGTAAAGGTTGCCCTGGACGGGCTACACTTCGACCATAAGGTCCATTGTGATTCCTTAGGATGTGAGAATGTGAGTGGAGTGGAAGGAATTTGTGAGTAGACTAGGAATTGGTAGGATATGCGTCTGCAGCCGACTATGGTACGAACTATGCCGATATTCATCTGGAGTTCGTGAAGGAAACTGCAGAAAACCTTCTCAAGCATAGCCGGTTACTTCGTTCTTGTCCATACGCCGACAGTTTAGTCAATCAACCGCCCCTTTTTTTTTTATAATGACAAACTGCCGATGTCGGGATTCGAACCCATAACCTCTCAGTTTCCAAGTACTGCATACTGCGCAGACATGACGCCTTAGACCGCTCGGCTACTTGACTGGTAATGATAAAATTTCCAGCATAAAACCACTTTTCGACAGATTTTGGTCATTTTTTCAGAGGCTAAAAATAACGTTTTCTAATAAATCCTAAAGTTTCAGAATTTTTAACCGTTTAGAACGCGATATAATCAATAGCAAAGTGATCATTCTCTCTCATTAGAAGCATGTAAAACTTCATACCCGCCCAACTATTATCTGTTAAATCGCGTTTTACTCTTTTGTTTTCGAAATATAAAAGTTTAAAATTATTTTTTATTTCAAAACTACATTAATTTGTTTATATGAATAGTGAATATATCAATGTGTTGTGTATGTGTTTCAATGTATTTGTTCTATAATAAAAGCAAACCGGTTTTTTGTCCTGATTATATAAAACAGTGATGGAACTACCTAAATGCCCATGGCATATACACCGACAGTTTAGTCAATTAACCGCCCCATTTTTTTCGAAATAATTGACAAACTGTCGATGTCGTAATTCGAACCCATAGTCTCCCAGTTTTCAAGTATGCATACTGCGCAAACATAACGCCTTAGACCGCTCGACTACCTGGACTGGTGTATGAAAAAATAGTGAAAGATCATTTGCATTGCGCTACCATAACATCAAAGGTAGCTTTGTATACAGTTGGAGAGCAGTCTAGAATACTAGATATGGCGGGTTCATTCCCCAACCTAAATGTGTATGATTTGTCATATCAAACATTTTATGTTAAATAATCTTAAAACTTTTTGCTGAAACATTTATCACTATCTTATTTACTTCTCGAGATATTGCCTTGGGTAAATTAAAATGGAAATAAACATATATATATATATATATTTATATATATATATATATATATATATATATATATATATATATGTATACCGGGTATAATAATAAACTCTTATCATTTATGTTTCTCTAAAATTATCTTTATTGTTTTCATATAAAATTTTTAAAATTTCAGGATATAAAATTTCAGGAGCAGTTTTAGCACATAAAAAATCAAAATGTGAAAATGGACGAAAATTAACGGGAATTAGTTGCGACGTTGGCAATAATTTATGTAGTTTTTGTACATCCTTGGTAGTTGCTATATTATCATCTTCACCATAAATTAAATAAAGCGTAGCATTTATATTTTTTAAATCATACGATGGCGGTGTCTCCTGTCCATAAATTTTGTTATTTTTCTTTTTTCCATAGTCAAATTTAGTAAATCCTCCTAGAATAACAATAAAAATTTAGTGTTTCATGACGTCATAAAAAAGGTGCAGTTAGGGTCCGTGCCATAGATTTTTTGTGAGAACGTCCTGCATGTGATTCGTAAACGTTTGGATTGTCGCTGGCCGCTGTATGCCCGATGAGCCGGCTACGAAATCACATGGGCCGTTTCTTCAGTTCCTTTTCAACGCTGCCTTAGCTCACGAATTCTTACCACACTGAACTTTTTAGGTTCGTTGAATGTCTTTCGACGCGGACTTTCCGATGATATGCATTTTCTTTATATCCGAACATATTTATTTAAAACCGATTTTCACCTATAGTCCGGCAAATATTTGTATTGTCTAACTTTGCCTCCTAATAGTCCTTCGATTAAAATCTTACAGTATTTCGTCACACAAGATTGTTGTCAACCAGTGTAGGCGAGCGAATAGGCCGTTTTACGTCAAAACCTTTTATAACCGTTTATCTGAGTGTGCGGCGCTTGTATTTGTATGGACAAATGAATATATCTCTGAATACGGAAACCATTTGAACAAATTTCCTAAGTAATTTTTGTTCCACCAGGGCCTGTCAAAATCAACCTTAGACTGGAATCACACCACAGAAAGTACTATTTCATAATTTTCTCAATTTACAAAAAATTATTTAAATTTTGCGGAGTTATTTCATTTTTTTAATCTCGGTTTTCTAATATATATCGATCTCCTTATAGTCCAGTTAAGATCTACATCCGTGCTTGCAAAAGGTCAGGTCGTTCTGAATTTTTATATGTTAATAGGACCTAAACCAATATTAAAAACCAGATTTGCAACTTCCAAAGTGCTGTGCGAGCGGCGGTGTACCCAAAAAACCATGAAATTTTCGGACTTTTTTCAGTTTTTGCTCAATATCTCAGTGAAGGAAGGATCTGACCGGTATAGTCATTCTATACAAGAGATCAAAACAAGCTCTTTGCAACTCTTGGTTCCCAAGATACAGTTCTTAGAAAATAGGCCATTTTTTCCAAACTTATTTCGTAAAATATCTTCTAAAATACGTATCCCACGTCAAATATTATATTTATTAAACTTGTAGTAAATTTAATTAGCTTTCATTTCAGATCAGACTGGTACCTATATGTCCAGCGGTTCTCTCAAAAACGGCAGATAGCCAAAAACAGTCATAAGTTAACCAGCGCAGATAACCATTCGCAGCGCACATATTTACCAGATGTTTGTATCCATATTTTCGGTAAATTGTTGAAAATTTAGTCCACTTTAAAAGTTTATAGAATGACTATACCGGTCAGACCCTTCCTTCACTGAGATATTGAGCAAAAACTGAAAAAAGTCCGAAAATTTCATGGTTTTTTGGGTATACCGCCGCTCGCACAGCACTTTGGAAATTGTAAATCTGGTTTTTTAATATTGGTTTAGGTCCAAACAATATTTAAAAAATTCAGAACGACCGGACCTTTTGCAAGCACGACCGCCTTTTCATGTTTAACTTTACTGAACTATTAGTAATTTCAAGTAAAAAGCTTAAAACAGCAGTAATAATATATGCGCATACCATTATTAAGAAGTTGACTATAATGTTGGACTTGCCTAGCAGATGTTCCGCCAGGATAATGACTAGCAATCACTGCAATATCTCTCTGAAAATAAACCTTTTCTTATTATATCAAGTCAATTATAATTATTTTTCAAATATTGCGAGTTGAATAATGGAGTGTTTCAAAACAATCGACACCTTTTTTTTCCGAACAACTTGGAAAAATCGGTAGAATATCCCTAGATATAGACCTTCTTCATATTAATATTTATAGGCATCTCATCGCTATTTTCTATTTACATAACATAGGAAAAATTTCTTTTAAATTTTGAATGATCGATGGATTAGGGTACAGAAATGAGAAAGACATAATTACGTAGGGAATTAAACGCCCTACAAAAAAAAGTTTGAGTAAAGGTTAACAACATAAGTCGAGTCGTTTCATTGAAATGAAGATATGTATCATATAGGAATATACAGTGTGTGTTGGACAGCTTTTCCTATAGAGAATCAATGTTAAATATTATTTATTACTGCCTGGCCTTGTGGTACTGTATTCAGTCAGTCATCTCATAGCTATACTGTATACGTATGGTTGTTTGTTTGTCATTTAAGAGTGGGGACTTTGTGATGCAGAATGCACATACTAAAGTGTACTCTCATCACATGTGTACTGACTGACTTCATACAGTACAACACGGTCTATATATATGAATAAATATATACATATATATATATATATATATATATATATATATATATATATATCATTTTTTTATATATATATATATGTATATATATATATATATATATATATTTAAATATATATATATATATATATATATATATATATATATATATATAATATATATATATATTGGAATTAATAACTAGCTCTACGAAAAAGGCTGATTGACGATTTACTCAAGTCGAGCAGTATTTACAACAATATTTAATAGCTTGTTTGCCCAACAAAAATTAACACGATTTTTGCAATACACTTAACACTTTAGTAACTATCCAAAAAAATGGTTCCATTATTATTAAAGACACCAAATTTTGTATTATTCAGAATTATATCGGTGCCAATAATATTTACCGGATCAATTTGATCTTGAGAATATCCAACTACATAATCAATCCATTTTGCACACTCTGCCAAATCTTCGTCATTGCTATTATAGTTACATTTATTCATAATTGGCTCAGCAATAAGTTCAATATGTGCAAATAGATCATACGTTTTCAAAACATTCAGAAGTATCTGAAATAAAAATAAATTGCAATTTTAGTTAAACTATAGGACGAATTTTATTATACAATTAAGTACTCACATTAATATCTGGATACATTGCAGATAAATTTTTCAATAAGCTACTCGTTAAATTTTCCATAAATGCAACTGGAGCTAATGCCACACCAACTTTAATCTTTGCATTATATTCAGGTTTTTCAGATAGCATAACAAATAAATTAGTTGTACCTTGCGAATATCCAATATAATTTAGGTCTGTTCGATTTGTAACATGTAATATATAATCGATAGTATTAGGAATATCAAATGTACCAATTTCATGCCAACTAAACAAAAGAGTTAAAATTATCGATATTTATCCCAAAGTTATGAATTTATCATTATTTCAGTATTTTTAGTACTTTTACCTAAATTGCCAATACTTTTTACTCGTCATCGAGTTATAGGTGGTATGATTCCTCGAAAATGTTGTACCTCGAGGATGTGATATCCACACATCATATCCCGCATCGGCCAAAAAATAGGCAAGTGAACGGTTTGGTCCTAAATCAGTGAAACAAGCTGCCGAACAAGCTAATCCTGCTTGTAAATATACTATTGGCCGATTTGTATTATTGTCCTTGGATCCATGAGGAATACGAAGTATACTTAGCAAATATCCATCATCAGTTTCGACATCATGATATTCAGCCGGATAGCCAAATTTTAATGTTTCCTCGTACTTTAACAAAACAAAAAGTTGCTTTATATTTTAATTGTAATTAATTCATATGAAAAGTATAACTCTTCCGCAAATAATCGAACCCTGGACGTCTCGCTATCGCACCCAGTCGATATCGCGCTAAATGTTACACCACGGATGATTCGATTTTGTCATATCAATGACAGTATGTCTTTGAAATCAATTTCTAACGTACTTTTCCAACGTATTAGTTTTTTGTGTTACTTAAACGTCACGATTCTATACGCATGTCAATCACCAGTACCTACGATTATGAAGACACAAGTATGAAAGAACAAGTACATACTATATAGACAAATAAGTCATTGATTTCATTAAAAAATTTTTTCGTATTAATTTTATATATTAAAGCCAATGACGTGTGAGTCTGTTCAGTATACGCTTGTTCTTTCATAGTTGTGTTTTCGTAACCGTAATGGATCTTTACATTGATATAATATTGTAACATTTAAGTAAACACCAAAATAATATGTTTTAGTATTATGTTTTTTTACTTACAGGATCTAATCCTAAATAGTTTGGGTCAAACTTCCACAATTTCACTATTTTTCGAATTAACTTTAATACGCCAAATACCGACCACCTTGTGGAATTATCCACTTTTTGTATCTTATTATCTACACATTTTTTTGGGCTGCTATATACTTGTGTCAAGGTTAAAATTAAAATAATTAATATTTTAGTATTCATAATCACCCAGTTAAGTTAATGGCATTTGTTTCTTTATAAATTTTAGTTAATATATATATATACATAAAAATTACTGTAATTCTTATCGTAAAAATTATACTAAAAATTATCTTACCGCCACAAAGTTAGCACCTCTCTCATAATCGATTACCACCCTTTTTAACGTCAATCGTTTATGTTAAGTTAGACGTGCTTACTCAAAATATTTTCGTTAGTATTCTTAAGGTGCGAAAATGTAAAACATTATTTGGCATCAAATACTTGATATGAAAAATTATACACATCTGAGATGGAAATCGAAACCACGACCTCTGGCATTCTAGACCAATCCTCTGCCCTCTGAGCTAGCTGAGATGTTATGGTAGTGGAATACATATAGTAAGAAATCATATCCATTCCACTACCAGAACATCTCAGGTAGCTCAGAGGCCAAGCGTTTGTCTACAATGCAAGAGTTCGTGGGTTCGATTCCCATACAAGATGCGTATGATGTTTCATATCAAGTTATATTTGATGTCAAAGAATATTATCAATGTTCCGGCATATTACTTAAATGTCAAATTAAGTAAACGCTAGCCACTTCCGTTGGTATAATATAACCGAAAGGTCACCATACTCACAATGGATAAATAAACGTTAGTTTACAAAAAAAAAAATTTATAAAAATAAGAAAATTTGTTTTTAATGGATTAATTTTTATATTTGAATTGAAAGGGTAACTTACAAATTGTAAAGAAAATATAATGTTAAAAAATGAAAAATCCAAAATATACGCCATCGTTTGTGTATTTACAAAAGTTGATTTACAAGATTCTAATGGTTCGAAATGTTAACTGGAGAAATAAAATTTTGTAATGATGCTTACTTTTTCAGTGAGGGGAAGGGAAAGAAAATACGAGGAAGACAGACCGATTTTTGTTTTCTAATATCAAAGTTCTTCTTTGTCGTATAAAACATTTAAGTATGAATTATTCCAAGTCCAAATCTCAGTTTCATTGGAATTTTATGGTGTTAAGAAAGACTTGATCAAAACTTTAATATGAATATAATATTGGAAAGAGAAAATTTTTATTTGCAAATTGTGCTATAGTAGAAATAAAATAGTCGAAGGTGAAGTGAACTAACTAGACGGATGTATGTATTGATTATAATTATATTTTATTTATTTATATCGATAAAGGAAGGATAGTTGAAACTATTCTGGATTTTAATATTTATAGTAGACCGCTGATTTAAAATTATACGGGGTATCACATATTAAAATTTTGTGACGGTGAACTTTCTGCTCACCGACTATAATATTTGAAAAGTTAAAAAATTCTAGAAAACCATGTGAGGGGCATATTAGCAAATTTCCTCCTAAGGAAATGCAGCTAATGCTTTTGTACCGATGATAGACTTTCGTAAAAAATTCTTCAAATTTTCATCGATCCTACATACATAATAGATGTAAATGACCATCAATTTAATTTTATACATATATATATATATATACATATATATATATATATATATATATATATATATATATATATATATATATATATATATATATATATATATATGTATAAAATCGGACAAAGAGGGAGAAAAAATTTGGAAAAAATTTTTTTAAAACTCTCTTAATATTGGCAAAATCGAAAAATTAATACGAGGTAAAGTTGTAGAAAATAATTAATTTTACGACAACTTTGTTTCTTATCATTTTTTCAAATTTACTAAAAATTCAAATTTACAAAAAAATTTAGAATTTCAGATTAATATAATGGTAGTGATTTGTAGCAAACATTTTCTACAAATTTACTCTTTATACATTTTTCGATTGTTCTACTATTAAGAGAGATATTTTGTATTTTGTGTTTTCTTCTATCTCTTCTTTTCTATCTACTTTCCCCTTGCCATTTACTAATAAAATTGGCCTTGCAAATACCAAAATTATATCAGATACGACATTTCATTTTAATTAGACTAAAATTGTGACCGCTAGAGAGTGATTTATCAATTGTTTTTGTATATTCTGTTGCGTAACGAATTTGATTGAATATAAATTTTTCCTGTATCTGCTGGTTAAAACGTGACATTGAAAGTGAAAGTATTATGAAAGTAATCCTGAACTGGTATTGATTGTCAACCCATTCGTGCTTTATTTGTTCATTTATGTTTAATAAAAACGATTTTTCATTAAGATGAGAATCGAGTGTGAAGATCGTTTAGGCCGGGATCTTTGACTAAATGTTTCAAATTTGGTGATTGAGGTTTGACCCACTTCCCACAATTTAATTGAGCTAAATTTTGATACATTCACAAAATCGATGCTCACGTTCTTTTACACTTTAAGGAAAAAGCCTTGGTTCCGACGAAAATACAAGATAGTATGTCTAATATCGTTATTAATATAATTTGCAGTCTTCCGTTTAACATTTATTTTCATAACCTTGTTTTTATTTTTAAATCTATTGATTTTATTTAATTATTTATTTATTAAAAAAAAGAATTGTTAATTAATTAAAAATGTTAAAAATATTTACAATATTTAAAATATTTACAACATTAACTTGTGCTAAAAATATCTCAATTTAAAAAAAAAGTAATAACAGTCCAATTACTCAATAGTGTATTAAGTACTTAGTTTCCATTGTTTTAATAATGGATATTAATTAATCAATATTGAATTAATCGATTAAGTACAAGTTCATTTTAGTATAAAATACCTATTGTAATCTTTTAATTGGACAGTGTTTATAGACATTGTTAATTGAATTGTGCGAAGCTCGTGTCAATTTCAATTAAAAATAGTAATTAGTGTTCAGAAAACATGTGTGCAATATTTTATATAGGTGAAAGTAGTTGGCCCAAACAATTTTGTCAATTTCGCTTCATAGCTTTACATATCATACATCTATTGGGCCACCAGTCCAAGTGGCCGAGCGGTCTAAGGCGTTTTGTCTGCACAGTATGCCAACTTGGAAACTGGGAGGTTATGGATTCGAATCCCAACATCGGCAATTTGTCAATTATTAAGAAAAAAATTGCGGGTGTTCAATTGACTAAACTGTCGGCGTATGGACAGGAACGAAGTAACCGGCTATGCTTGAGGAGATTTTCTGCGGTTTCCTTCAAGAACTTCATATGAATATCGGCATAGTTCCTACCATAGTCGGCTGCAACCGCATATCCTGCCAATTCCTACTCTACATACAATTCCTTTTACTCACATTCTCACATTCTTAGGCATCACAATGGGCCTTATGGTCGAAGTGTAGCCCATCCAAGGCAGCCTCTACAATCTATCTATCTATCTATTGGCCCATCATTTCCTACCACATTTCATACAAATGGGCACAAATCTCAATCGTTTCCCGGGATTAAATGATGATAACTTCAGTATTTGATATTTGCATTGCCATTTTAGCATTTCATCTGCCTGGCTGGATGAATAGGAAATGATTCGTAGGCAAACCAAATGAATGGAAAGCTTGGCTCATGGATAAGAGTTCCGAGAACGTCAATCTTATAATTGCGATCTTGACTTGAGGCAAAAAGTTATCGCTCCAGATAATAGAGAACATTACAACGTCTCCGTTACAACGTGAGAGACAAAGTCACATCCTTCCATTTCCTAGAACAAAAGGATCCAAACAGACAAAACGGGAAACTATACTATCAAATTAAGAAATCAGATAAATGAAACTAAAATCACACATCCTATATTCTTAGGCCGTCTCTTATAATAGATTGAAGATTGAAGGTATGAACAACATAATCGGGTATAATGACTCGAAAGTAATTCTCGTAAAGCTGAAAACTGGTTTGATGGCATTAAAAACACGATGCATATACATACGTATAAACGTTAGAAATTTTACTTCTTTGGCAAGACCAAAATTAAACGTGCAGTCTAATAATGTATACAAGTAATCCAATAAAAGGATTATTGAACGAGATCATATGACGACACACTTTGGCCGATTTTTAGAATGTCACAATGCAATTTAGCTTCCGTTGTGTCATCCCGAGGTCAACATTTTATTTTATACACTCTACAGGCAATACAATATATTCTGTCGACGTGTATTAAAACAAATATCATTTTCTGTTATGAGCAAAGTTATAAATTTTATAAGTTTTCAAAAGCAATTTGACTTTTTTTACATCTAACTAGGATTTAATGCAATTTATAATAACATTTTCACATATGGTGTACATCTTGCCAAATAAAAAAATTATATATAGCTGTATTTGCTGTAATATTAAATTTTGTATGCTGTTTACATATTATGTTTCTGTAGTCCGTTCACAAATCAATGCAGTATGAAATTTAGTCACCCTAAAGGCCGGGTTACACGACGCGAGCTACTGGCGTTGACAGTAGACAGCTACTGCCATTTATACTGGCATGACAGTAGCTCGCCTCGTCTCACCCAGTCACACGATTGCGAGCTGCTGGCGTGACAGTAGACAGCTACTGCACCTCTGTACTCGCTTGTATCATGACCCGTGCAATGTTATCACAAAATACACGACTGATCATAGATCATACCACAATAAAAGAGGTTACAAAAATACTTTGCGCTGAAATACTTCGATCTGTTCTAGCGACACTTTACGCAGATCTCTGTTCTTGTAATTAGGATCCAAACAATTCCACAAGTTGGTTTGATCCTTGTTTAGGGCCACAAACTTTAAATTTTTCTCGGAAGTCCGTCTATCCGCTGTCGAAACAAGATAAACACAAGAAGCAGCAGAAAATGAACCCGGAGTGTGCTTGAGGGTACGAACTACTTTCATTTCATTAAAAACGTGCGAGTTGACGTCAGAGTCGCATGCAAGTGGCGTGATGGGGGAAGGCGAGTGGCGAGTAAAATAAAAAAATGTTGTAGTAACTCGGATGTCAGTCACTGACCGACTCGCGCATGTCAGTAACTCGCCTCATCCGGTCCAACGGTGCAAGGTGGTGCACTCACCTCGTCAGCTCGCACGCTAGTTCCGCACCGTGTAACCAGGCCTTAAGTAGCATTTATCAAATGTTTTTGTACTACATAAAGGATACACGTATTTAATATTCATGTGTCGCATAGCAGAATTATGTATGTCGCATATCATGTGCCTATTAGCAAGCAGGTGCCTTGGTGCTTTGTCAGGAACTAAAGCTGTATCTCGAAATAATTTGAAACAGATTATATTCAACTTCAATTGAGGTGAATAGTCGAATAGCGATAGCCGAGCTCATCTTTGCAAGAGCAGCTTAAATCATTTATAAAGTTAGGAAAAATTTAAATATTGTGACTATTTGTCTAAACTGTCTAAACAAGTGAGTATTATAACTAATAATTGCTTAAGTACCCTGCAAAAACTGAGTTCATTATAAATGCGTAAACTATTTATTTTACTTGTATAGTTATGTGAAAATGAGTCAAAACTATTCAGTTTATGAAAAATAGTAGGTCAAAAATTGTTTATGAATAGGAATGTTTTTTGAAGATTTAATCCAAAAGACAATTCTTTGCCAAACCTATTACGTATAATTTAGTATATGTAAATATACAAGATATATTAAATTGATCACGACTGTAACGCTTAAAAATATTGATCTTCGGCATGAATGTTTGGTGTATGTGTTCAAAGAATTTGGAAATTTCCGCATGTTCGTCTGTCTGTCTGTGGACACGATAACTCAAGAACGAAAAGAGATAACGAGCTGAAATTTTGTGTTCAAGACCAAAAAGTTGACTTCTTGAATGGGCAAAATCGGACCACATTTGGGCAAAATGGGCAAAACTGTCTTTGAAACCGTAAGAGATAGAACAGAATTAATACAAAAAGTGTTCCTTTTTAAAAAATAAACAACTTTTGTAATAAACTTTTTTGTATAAAATCTATATATACCGGGTATTTAAGCCTTTAACTCAGGTAAATAGAATTGACAAAGTCTGAGCATATGCCTCACATTTTATTAAAAACTAACAACTCACTTCGGCTTGCGATCAACTAATGTTGCCTGGTGTTACTGCCATGTTCAATTGGATAAAGATTAACATTGTGTCGATCAAAATAGCTTCTCAATTAACTCATTAATTTAAAAATGGTAACTGTACTATCTGTAGACCTGTTTAAAACCTGCAGTTTTGTAGTATTTATTATGGACCACAGAAGTCCAGTCATTTTTTTATATTTTATAATTGATATGATATTGATATTTTATATTTTATAATTAATTCGGTTTTCGAAAAAATAATCTGGCTAGATTTCTTTACTATCTGTAAATTTATTATGAATGTTTTATACAAATAAACCTTTCGGATAAAATTGTTCTTAATAAAGGTGAAAACGGTATAAAAATCCATTGTGTAGTTTAGAACAAGCAAGCCAACAAACAGACGTGGATAGCGACTTTGTTTTATACTTTTTAATAAAACATTTGCATTACTTTATTTGTTAGACATATGAAGTAACATTGGAGGTTAATTACATATTTTCATACAGAAAATAAATTATGAATAAATCTACACTATTTTTTCTTTATATTTTCTATAAAGACAAACCCTGCTATTATACAAAAAAATCTTTAAGATTTTTACAGCAAATAACCTGCAACTACCCTTATAACTATATCAAACTAAGTTTAGAGTATAAAGATTATTAAAATGATCAAAGAGAACTCTAGGTTTTTTGAAATCAAATTTCACATTTTTCCCCAATTTCTAGAACAATTATTTGTATTTTTAACCCGACTTCAAAAAGGAGGATGGTCCTCAATTCGTCTGTATTTTTTTTTTAAATGTTGTCACCTCAGAACTCCGTCATTTATGAACCGATTTTGAATTTTTGTTTTTGTTTTAAAGTGTTTGAATTTTTGGAAAATTGCACGCTACTACTGCAGGGTTAAGTTGTATTTTCTTGAAAATCACGATGTTCGATTTTTGGTGAAAAATTAAAAAAAATAAAATTTTTATATTAAAAGATTTTTCTTATCTTGATAGTCAGATACCAAGTGGCAGGGATGCATAGAACAAAAAAATTGTATATCCATAAAAATGAATTGGGGGAATAAGACTACGTGATCAAACGCAGTGGTAGCAGGTTGTAGCTGAAACCTCGGGATAATATTTGATAGTTTTTTATATCAATATAGCTATATTTAAGGGAGGTGCCCATCCACATGAGATGGAGGGGGTGAAATAATTATGTTTCCGCCTAGTACTTTGGGGTATCGTTGAGAAAAGCTTTTTTTAAATAACGAAGAACAGCGTAAAAATAAACCATCTGCTTTTCTCTATACTTGCAAAACAGAATTGAAGTACACTCTATAAGAAGTTTTTGGGCCCGGGTATTTCAGCTACTGCAACTAGAAATTATTTTGCAGGTAGGACTTCCACGGTACTGACATATAATTAATACTGGACAAATTTTAATTTTAATAATTACTTTAGTCAGGATTTTTCATTGGTTAGAAAAGCGGTAAATTTTGACACTAATTTGTTCAATTATGAAAGACTAGTACGTTTTGGATATTAACAATCAATTACGGCGAAAAATTTATGTGAAATATAAAATAAAAATTGTTTACGCAAGAACTGCGTTTACTTAGCGAATTTTCTCAGAATAAATACATCACATCTTGTTTGGAAATGGATCTTATATCTAATGTTTATGGCCATCCGCGACCGCTAGAGTGGCTACATACTCATATATAAGTAAATATGTTTTCGTATCTGATACGCTTTTGATAATTCAAATAGTAAGTTCGTTAATGAACAAAGCGATCAAGGGTAAGGAGCATTTAAAGATACAAGAGAAGATAAAATATGGAATATTCACCCCCTTAACATTGTCGCGGTATCTTGACTCTCTTTAGACTTCAAAAGAAGCGCTGTAGAACCTACAATAGATTCCGATACTCGACACACACGAAACAAAATATTAGTAAAAGTTTACTAAATATATGTCCATTGGACAACTCGCACTTTTGGAAAAAAAATTAAACAAAACAAAAAACTTTATGATATTCAAACCTGAAATTTATTTGATTTGGAAAAAAAAGTAGTTTAATTTTTTTATTTCCACAATTAATTGGAGTCTCTTTCTCGTTTCATTACAACCATGTTTAATTTATAACTTTGATACTCGAACAATAGTAATTTTAAACTGAATGATAATCGAACAAATGTCAAATTTAAAATGAATTCTGAAATAGTGTTTGCCGCAGCTTTAATACCCGTCATGGATCTTTCTAGAAATATGTTTTTGAAAACATATTTTTTTATAGATTTCTCTAGAGCAAGTTAGTTTCGCAACAACCATGGGCGCATTTAGGGAGACCAATAATAAACTTATTAAAAATTATAATGAATCGCCTGGAATGCGAACTGACAGCAGAGTCCTTTCCCTTGTGATGCCTTACCTAAAATTGTAAATACCTTACCTAAAATCAACCTAATTGTGACCTCCAGAGTGCGTGCAGACACACATTATATATATATATATATATATATATATATATATATATATATACAAATTTTAGTGATGGTCATTTTCGATATCTACTAGATAGTGAATAATTCAAAAAAATTTTCTGAAATTCTTTCATCGGCACAAACCCAATAGCTACATTTTCTTTGAAAATTCGCATAATTAATAAGCACTGGAAATAGAAAATCACAGATAGCTGAGAATCATCCATATACTCTTTTTAATATTATGGAATAGGTATATATGCTTATACAATTATTACCATTCTTGAAAGAAAAAAAAATGTATAATTTATGAATGGTTAATTAATTTGAAAAATAATTTTACTCATCTACATAGTACACTTACTAAATACATACAATGAACATTAGAAAAATAGAAAGGAAAAACTTACAAGACGTTAGAAACTAAAATGAACATAAAATCCATGTCATGTATATTTAATTTAGCCTTTGGCTTTGGTACGGTTGTCATGCTATATGATATTTTAATAGTAACAAAAGATAGACTTGGTGCATCGAATCAATTTGTACACTTGGCCACTAAAGTTGATCTCATTTTTATACCCGGTGTATGTAAATATACAAAGTATATTAAGTTTAGTTACGACTTTGTAACGTTTGAAAATATTGATTGCAGGAATACATGCCTAGTTCGGCCATTTCCACATGACCGGCCATCCGGCTGTCCGTATGTCCGTCCGTGGACACGATAACTCAAAAACAAGAAGAGATAACAAGCTGAAATTTTGTGTGAGTGTTCTAAAGCATAAAAAGTGAATGGGCAAAATCGGGCCATGTTTGGTCAAAATGGACAAAACGGCCCATCTTTGAAATCATAAAAGATAGAGCAAAAATGTAAATAAAGATTATTAAAATAATCAAAGAGAACTACAGGTTTTTTGAAATTACATTTCAAATTTTTTACCCCTAATCCTAGAACATTTGTTTGCATTTTACAAATACGTATTTCGACTACAATGTAGTCATCATCAGTATGAATTAGCTAATCGTAACTATCTCTGGGATATGGATTCAGAGATATGTTGCTTGTTGCTAATTTGGTGCGAGTCTCACAATGATATAAGTTTTGTCTCTAAAATAATTTGACTGAGGGTATGATCTGACCTGAGGATTATTTGAGTTAACTAACTATAGGATTAGGTGTGTGAAGAACCCACCTTTTTATTGACGATATCCTTTTGTGACTATACGGCGTTGTTTTTGTCACTAAAGTGAGGATATCGAATCTAGCCTTGATATTCAGGTATTCGATTTTTTGAAAATGGTTTAATTTTATTAAATCAGAATTTGGAATTGGGGCTTTGTCTAAATTCATTATCTGTTTTCTCAATTTATGTATGTAGATACTTTCGTATGCATCTAATTCTGTGGGGTTTTGTACCGATTTCATAAGTATTAAATTCGATTTGTTAAGTTTATGGTTGTTCTCAATAACGTGCGCAGCTATACACGATTTTTCAGTTCTTCCATGTGAAATTTGGGAGATTTCCTCAGGTTAGATCATACCATCAGTCAGTCAAATCATTTAAGAGACAAAACTTTTTTAATATCATAGTCGAAGTATCATAGTAGAATATTCTCAAGCAGAAAATCAAAGGGCTATTGAAAAATACATTTTTTTCATTTTCCATATAAATTCATGGAAAACCAAGGTAAAATAGGGAAAGAATTCCTACACAAAATATTGGTAATAATGTACCTTCTTTAACTAATAGTTTAAATGAGATTTGAATGAATTTAAAAAAGTTATTTTCTCCTCATGTCTTTGATTTTCCGGGTTTTCACGGCTTAAGCTGTTATTAACAAACAAGAAGTAAACAACTAAAACCTTATGCAAGATGGCAATACTAAAAAAAAAATTTGAGTGAAATGAAAAAGAATTCAAATAAGTAATTTTCTCCATAATTCTTGGGTTTTACCAGTTGTTGGTAATTACCAGGCATCTCAAGGAAACATCTACTGTACTATAGGTATCCAAAAATAGAAGAATTAAGAATTAGAATCGATTCAATTACACACTAAACGTAACCAGAACTTTAAAAGCAAAATCTAGTGCACCGTACAATACATAATATTTAAACTTTTTACATGCTCACAGACGTAGTTAAGCGGAGCTTGATTAATTTTTTTATTTTTAATTATTTTTTTAACCCATTACAGTCTACCACACGGACCATTGCATATTAACTTTAAAAGTTTATTCATTTAAATAATAATAAATTTATAAGTAAGAAATTTGTATGATAATATACACTTCGTTGACTTTTTTTTGAAAATAATTTAATTTTAAAGTATTGTACAAGGTGGCACATAAGTAACGTTATGTTTGTATTTGTATGTATTTGTGCATCATTTGGTTTTAACTCGTGAATCAATTGAATCTTTTATGGGAAAAGTGTAACGTATGTAAAATTATTTGCAAAGACTGCCTAGACATCACCAACTGCTGAGAACGTCGCCTGGTGGAAGTTTCGGGGTTTTCCTCAACACTTGCTTGCAGCTGAGCAATATTCACATAATTTCGAACTGTACGAGGTCTTCCAGCACGCGGAAGGTCACAGACAGCCCCATGTTGCTGAAAACGCTGAACCAATCGGTGAATTGTCGGAACATGAAAGAAATTTCGATATGATCTATGTGTCTGAATAATCGAATGCTGACTTTCAAAAAAAAAATTGAACAACTGTGCTTCTTTGTTCCGTGCTGAGTCTTTCCATCATAAATTGCCCAAGTTTTTCAAAGTTAATTCTGAAAAAAAAAAGAAAAAAAAATGCGCCACCTTATACTATGAACGAATGCTTTCTACTTACATGTGGTATTATAAATCCTTAGAAATAAACAATTAAGTCATCAAAAAGACACAAAACACAAATGGTTGCACTAAATATTGTTAAGATCTTTGGCAAAATCCTATTTGTAAAGGTCCTTTAACAATTAAACAAAATAACTTTTTTAGGTATTATATTGAAAGCATGAAAATTTTAAAAACAATAATTGTCCAAAAATAATAATTGACCAATTCTAATCGTCCATATCGCAGATGAATATTTATTTTGAAACATTCTCACAGCATGTTTATAAAAGTGTAATACAAAATTTTCGAATTCTAAAAACTGTGAGATTATTTCCTTTTATGAGCATTTATGGCGCGTAATAGTCAAGGATATAAAACTTGATATATCTCGCTTAATACTGAATCAAAAAATATCTAAGGTTTAGAAAATTAGATTTACTACAATTTTGTTTATTATCATTATTTCTGTTACTCTAATATTTACAGAAATATTAACGATTTAAGACTGAAAATTTAAAATCGTAAATATATAAATTAGGTCTGATGAAGAAATGTAAGTAAAATTGATTTTCTATAACTTAACTACTTATACATTTTTAGATTTTTCTAATATTAAGAGAGATATTCTAAATTTTGTAGTTTTTTCTTCCTTTTCTTTCCCTTTGACCAATTCTACGATCATTAACGACCTTGTCCTGTCAAATATCAAAAGCATATACGAAGTTTCATTTTGGTCGTACTAAGATTGTGACCGCTGAAGAATTTGTAAATAAATGTGAAATATATTCATTTCTATATATATATATATATATATATATTTATTTATTTATTTATTTAAATATTAATATATATATATATATATATATATATATTAAATATATATATATATATATATATATATATATGGCCACTCTAACGGCCACAGATTTCCTTGAACAATAATAAGATAATAATAGTTAATAAGATCTATTTCCAAAAGGGAAGTAATATATTCAATCTGAGAAAATTCGAAAAGTTGACTTAGCTAAAACGTAACAAATTTTTTTACCTCCAATTCAGCATTTTTTTTTTTCATTGCTCCCAAACTTTATGCACAGCTTGAATACAAAATAGTAAATAAATAAATAAAAAAACGTTATCAATTGCAATTAAATACGTGTAACCCTTTATTTTTAACTTTTAAGTATACAATTTTATTACAAAAATATATAAACAGTATTATTTTATTTTAATAATATTTAAACTATTTACTATTTTTAATATTGGTAGATAATTAAGATTATAAACATTCTCTAAACACAACATGTCTAAATATATGCGAGAAACTAAAAGCAATTGATTCTTAGAATGAGTTCATTAAGATTTTCGTCTAATGATTCGCTTCATATCGAAGATCGAAGTCGCAATTGTCTTTTACTTGAAAAAATTTCCCTTCATGTTCCATAAATATGCTCATGTATCAGAGATTGTTCGAAACAACAACAGTTTCAACAAAAGTATGGATACGGAGAGTACTTAAAGACGTTCATGTGCTAGGCTAGAGTCAAATGAGTACTATCTTTAATAAAATTTATATAGTATTTTAAAATAGTAAAGTATATAAACAATCTTACAACGATTTATAACCTTTTTTTATTTGTCCTAAATATTTTAAAAGTATTTATTGTAAAATAACAGTAAATGTAAATTAGAAATTGATTTGACTTGATTTGACAGTGTATGTGTGTATATTTTTTTACTGTAGGCTGTCACCAGTTTGCAAAATATGGTGACAAAACCAAACCTAACAAAATAGTATTAATTTTATTAAATAATTAATTCAACAGCATTCGTCAACACCATTTTTTTAATGCAATTATATAAACTGTATAAAGATTATTTATTATGGTGCCTACTTTAATAATATAGTTGTTATAATTTTAAGTACAAAAAAATTCTGTTCTCCTTAAGACGCTGTGTTAAATGATTGATTTTTAATCGATAATTTCTCTTTAAAGTGATCGTCAACAGGTTTTAAATTTATGAGGGCGGATACTATGTAATTGTGCCAGTCAATTGTATAAAGAAAAACTTTAATCTACTATCAAATCTCATACATGAACGTCCCTAATGGTCGAAATACACGTATTATTTTGTCTAAACGTAAGTAATTTTCATCTTACAATATACTCCTTAAAGTTGGTCACATATATTTGAAACGTCTTGTATCATATATAAATAATTTTTTTGCTTTTTTTGTTTTGTTTAAATTTAAAGCATTGTATTTTGGCCCAATTAAATTCGTGTCTATGTTTTATTCAAAATGTTATAGAAATAACGCTTAGCCGATAAACTTCAAATTTTAATAGGTTCAAGTTTGAAACATTTAATAAAATACGTTTTTGTGCTTACAACTTTAATAAACTTTGTGGTATACATTCCCCTTCATAAAAACTGAACCAGATTCAAAGCGTATATATTACTAAATATATGTATAATATGACATACAGTAACACTTAGAATGTTTCAACTGGTTCAATTTTTATGAACGGGAGAGTACATATGGTAAATGATATAATGTATGTTCATGTATGTGTTCGACTCAACACTTCATTCAAATTCAACCCCGGAATGAAAGCTAGCTGAATTTTTGCATTATCCATTGATTTTGATATTCTAAAGGCTGGTTAAGAGGCAACTGTAAAGGATATTACTTTTACAAAGTTATTGTTTATGACACTAGTATATACAACGTTACCTGCGCTCTTCGCTGAGATATTAAATAGATCTATTTCCTTGAAGAGGAAATTCGCTAACATCCAAACATTCACGTTTATAATTTTAATAGGATTATTCTACATTCGCATTGGTACTTCCCTCTTCGTAGTATCTCGAAATCAGTTGACCATAAGAAAAGATCAAACTAGCAGAAAATTTCATGATCAACAGGTGTTATGATAGCCTCTAACAAGATATGACGCATTGGCAACGAAATAATAATAAAAAATATCTTCGCTCGCGAATACGTTACTTTTTACAAGACTTTAGAATGTCAAAACAAATGTTTGTACGAAAATTCAGTTTGCCTACTATCTGGAACAAAAGATTATTCAAAAATTCAGCTTGTGTACTTTCAATCCGAAGTTGATCGATTGTTTGACCTAATTTGATTGGATTAAAACTCTTTCTTGATAAATATACTCTAACTATATATTCTTATATAGGTTTTCCAAAAAGTCTGGAAAAGTCTGGAATAACTCGATAAAAACAATTTTGTAATGAAGAACGACCGTGTTCAATATTTTTAAAGATGCTTATAACCAATGATACCAAAATCATGTGGTATTCTGACAAAATACATATCATGTATTTGAGTCTGACGAACTTATATCGAAATTTCATTTTTTCAATACTGACTTTTTTTCACCAACATCCTTCCATGACTTTCGTAAATATAGGGAGTCATCTCAGCCCCTTTCTGAGCTTTTCACCTGAGCCTGTCATTCCCATAGCAAGATGCTCCGTAATTTACCGAATCAAGGGGTGGCTGCAACAAGCTCATCTCGATTACTGGGACTTTCGCAGGGCATGCGACAGTTGTGCATGCCAAGTTGTGCATAAGCACAACTAGGCCATACGACTGTGTTCGGTTGAAACTCAATAGAATGCAGTTCAGAAGGGTGGTGGGGCTCTTGACACGACACTGACGATTGAACTACCACCTTCATAACTTGGGGATCTCTGATCATTCCACTTGTAGGGCTTGTATGGAGGACGATGAAACCTCCATACAAGTTATTTGCACCTGCAGTAGCCTGCAGGGTGGCAGGTATAGAATGTTTGGGTCCGAAACCTTGGATCCATCAATCCTGGGAGCCATCCCGGTTGAGAAGTTGTGGGCCTTCTGTGTGGCGTCTGACCTCAACAAAATCCTATTGGTCATCTGCTTAAAATAGCATATGTTACCCGAAGACCTCTCGCCTTCGGGTGACGGGTTGTTCTTAAGGAGGACTCCTTGGTCTAGGTGCTAGGGACCTATTTGCGGTACCCCTCTATCTAATTATCATTATTCATAAACATGCCATTTTTCTATAGAAATAATGAGAAAAAAGTGTCGGTGAACGATTTGCGGAAAAGAATTTTCGTTTGAAGTTTGTATGAGTTTATTTGAATGAGTTTATTTGAATTTATTTGTGAACTATTTAAGAAAAAATTTTTTACATGAATGAATTTGTTAAAAAAACACAGAAAATCACTACTGTTGCCACCAAAATTCACTCTTCACTAAATCAAAAAGTGTATACAGTAATTGACGCTTAAAAAAGCATGAGATATATGTCTAAAAAACTCATTTTACTTTTGGATCAGTAAACGCTTTTATACACACAAGGGTTAAAAACAGATATAGTTTCGAACTTTTTAAAAACGTATGTTACTAAATTATTGAAACTATCACTTTTGGGAATATGCATGATTTTTAAAATGTTTTTAATTGTTTTTAATTGCACAACAAAATTACTGAAAAAAACAATAATAAAAACACATAATGTAAAAAATTTTTGTTTCTGTAATGCAAATGTAAGCGGTCTAACACCTTCCAGTATAAGAATCATGGAAGAGCAAATGTTTGACATAGTCTCACCTGTGGTATTTTCCGTTTATTTAGAAAAATAAACGAAACAACGAAAATTGTATTCAATTTGTTTTCTTTATTTCATTCGGGTCTTCTTTCTTGTTTATTAAAGAATAAGCAACTCTCATGAAAATAATCATGTTTAAATAAATGAGATTTTCTACTTCACAAAATTAATACATGCATTCGTTAGGTATATAGACGGCTCCAAAACTGGGAAAGGGAACGAGGTGGGAACTGACAAACATAAGCATCAACTTGGGGAAATATGCTACAGTCTTTCACGCAGAAATCTACGCCAGCCTGGATTGCGTCCTTGAGAACCTACGTAGAGGCTACATAAACCAGAACGTATTTTATTCTCTCGCACAGTCAAGTTGCTCTAAAAGCCTTAACTGCAACTGATGTCACCTCAAGGGTAGTCAAAGATTGTCTAGAGGAACTACTGCAGCTGACCAAACGGAACAGTGGTTTCGAAGGAAACGAAAAAGTGGATACCTTAGTAGAAAAGGGAGACGGTACACTTCTTAGGCCCAGAGCTTATTCTAGGACTTCCAAAAACAGAATGTAAACAGGTAATGAACGAGGGGATGGATATTAAACAACGTATGATCCGTATCTCTCGATGTATTGAACATGACCAGGATACAACTTCGGAAGGTTACTGGATTCATCATCGGGCATTATCACTTACGAAAGCATCTGCAGACAATAGGACTCCATAATGGATCCATTATGTGCAGAATGTACGTCGAGGAGGAGGAAACATCCAGCCACATAATCTTTTACTGCGAATCTCTCGGTTACAGCAGATACAAGATATTTGATACTTCATATATTTGAACCCCGAATATTTGAACCTTCAGGAAAATCTGATAAGCAAGCTCTTGGTAATTGTTAAAATATGGGAATCTCGTCAGACTGAAGTAGATGGGGTAGCACATTGGCAATGAAGTGCAATACATTTATATACCCCAAGATATATCTATCTATATGAATTATGTCGCATTTCAACAATCGTCTTTACCTACTGTCTTCTCGTATATATGTATCAAGTCACAGTCTCGAAACTTGGGTTTTAAACTACATCAAAATTAAATATGAGGTGCACTCAAGGAAATAGTTTCTAAAAGAAATCTCTGATGTAGAAATGCGTACACCACTGTATTTTGTCGTAATCCATTGGTGTTTTTTGGTAAATTTTCGTATGGATGTTAGAGATAATCGCAGATTTGTGTTTATATTAGCCAATTGCTTAAACACACGGTAAATATTGAGTTTATAAAAAAGTTTTTACAAGTTTATACAAAAGTTGTTTAATATAAAAAAAACTTCCTCTTATCTCTTATCGTTTCAAAGATGGATATTTCCCCTCTGGCGGGAGATGCCCAGTCTGACAGACGAACCAGACGGATCTAATTATATACTAATTTGGCCATAAAATATTCTGAAAAAACCTTTCAAGAGGAGCAACTTTATTTATCACCGAACTTGGATTATTCAGTACAACCTAAAGACTTTGCTGGTATGGTTGAAATATTTAAAAGGATTGTACGTGTTTCAACGTTTCGCAATATAGTGGTTTTAAATAAGTGTTATAAGCAGATGTTTATTTGCTTACGTTTACCCATCTTTTATTTTCTTTTTTACTTATAACCAGTTATTTTCGTTTAAACGTCTTACAAAGTACTATATTCATGAAAACCTTTTGATGGGGCCCTAGCTTCACGTTTTCGATTTTCCGATAAAACTGATTTTAACGCATAAAATCTATAAATTTACATTTCCCCACAAGTTCACACTCTTTTATTGTTCTTTCGAAGGTTGGGGGAAAGGGGGTGGGGTTAAATATTATAAGTATTTGGTTTTTGATAGTACTTCAATAATGAACGAAGTAACCGGCTATGCTTGAGAAGGTTTTCTGCAGTTTCCTTCACGAACTCCAGATGAATATCGGCATAGTTCCTATCATATCGGCTGTAGCCGCACATCCTACCAATTTGTAGTCTACACACAAAAATTCCTTCCACTCAACTCACATCCTCACATCCTTAAGCTTCACTAATTCGACCACAACCTTATGGTCGAAGTGTAGCCCATCCAGAGCAGCCTCTACAATCTATCTATCTATCTAATATTCTGAAGGAAGGACAGGCGGACGGACGGATATGCGGAAATTGACCAACTAGGTCATTTTATACACTAATATAAAAATTTTTGTCTGAGATCAATTGTTTCAATTGTACATAGTGACCCTTAGGTCCTCCTCATATGCTAATATTGTTGCAGTGAACGAGCTCGCATTATTAACAAAGATTCACCATACAAAATTCAATTTACGCAATAATTAAAAGTTACAGGCCATGTGCAATGTCTTTCATTTATCAATTAGGTTTTAGAGATCAAACAAGTGGCTGGTTAGTTTTGTAAGAATATCATGTTCAGCCATAAAGTTCATTTCAATTATGATGGTTGAATTTAAAGGTAAAGTAAATCCACATTAACATATGCTAAAGGCATGCATCCATTCAGATACCCAATAAATGAAATCGTACCAGATTAGTTATGGTGGCCAATACATTTTATTCTGTTCCATTTGTAGAGGTAAAATCTAAATGATAAAATAATAAAACACATTATAGAACTTTATCCATTTTTAAACAATCAATTAATTTTCTTTTAAAGAAATGAAAAGTTTATTACTAATTATTAAAAATCCGGAATCTAAGTTATGTAGTGAATTTTAAAGTCTAAATTTTGAACTTTGGTTGATATATTACAAAAAAGGGGACAGTTTTCGTTTTATACCAAAGACAAATCCTATAGTTCTAATTCAGACACCCTTAAAGAAAAGTTATTTCAAAGAAAATTTATTTCAAATAAAAATCCTTGGTTGTTACACTAAATCGTGGGCGACAACTTAATTACGTATTAAAAATCTATATAATTTCTTTTATCTGATATTTCTGCTCTTAATATAATATTATTACTATAATTTATGCTTAAAAGTTGAATATTTACACCCTGTGTTAAAATATATATATATATTGTATGAATTATTTTTATATAAAAATATTTGGCAGATTTGATGTCAATCTTTTTTTTTTTTAATTTAGCTTACTAAACAAAATAATTTTGGAAGAACCAATTTTAAAGCGTTAAGACGATATGAACAAATTTGTACACGTATATCTGATTTTGTTAATTTAGATACAGAAGTTATCAAACGGTAAAAGAAGTCAATATTTTGGTTTTGGTCACATAAATGTTTTACCTTTTTCGAGAATTTCCTCCTAAGTAAATGTAGCTATTGTTTTTATACCGATGATAGAATTTCGTAAATTTTTTTTCAAATTTTATATTGATTATCTCTACTAGCCATTAAAAATGACCACTGTAAAAATTTATATATATATATATAGGGTAAAAAAGTTGGTGGGTAAAATTTCACAAGGGAAAAGGGTGGTTTAGAGGGAGGGAAAAACACAAAATTTGGTATAACTCCCTTAATATTGGAAAAATTGAATAATGCATTTGAAGTAAAGTTGTAGAAAATCTCTGACATAGAGTTTGAGAAAAAATGATTGAATAATGAATTGTAGCCAACATGATTTCTTACAACTTTACGCCTTATACATTTTTCGATTGTTCAAATATTAAGAGAGATATTTTTATTTTGTGTTTTCTTCTTTCTCTATGCCCCTCTTTCTCTTTGGCCTATGCCATTTAGTAATAAAATTGGCCTTGCAAATATTAAAACCAATCAGATGGATGCGACATGTCATTTTGATCAGATTAAAATTGTGACCGCTAGAGAGTAATTTATGTATACTAAGGAAATTCGCTAAGTTGACGCAGCTCCTGCGTAACGAATGTTTTTTAAATTCAATGAAAATTTATCTCAAAAATTTGATAAAAATTACGTTTGCAAAATATTGATTAGATTTTTTTTTATATCAGCATTATTCATATGAACTTAAATCAGAGGAAGTTAATGCTTAATCACATTATCTGAATTCGTTTTAAATGAATTTTGATAATTATGATATTTCACAATAGAAAATATTGAATAATCATGATTATTATTTATCGTAATATTAAAATTCCGTGATTTTTTTTTTTAAATTTATGATATCACATCGTCTTAACATTTTTTTTATTGATAAAATTCTCACAAGCACTTAAAAATACATAACAATCATAAAAATATAGATGCATTTGCACTCAAGTAATGCATGGATTAGTCTTTCCTAAAATAAATTGGCTAGACAATTTATCAAGGCGACTTCATATTTGTTACAATCCCCATGTGATGCAATCAATATACTGAATTCTTACGATAACTGAAGTTATTTTAGTCTGAAATTGAATAACATCCTTAGATTATTATGCATTTGACTGCAGTATCTTAAAGTTGAGACCGTTTACGTGACAATGTTGGTTGGTAGAAAATTAATCTCTGACCAAGCGATTGAATATTCAGAATTAGCTCAAATTCATTTTAACGTTAACGGTGCGCTTTTTATAAACCTTTTGTCTTTTTGATGTGAAACATTTATTGCGGCGGGTTAGACCGTTACCTATCAACGACCTCGCGAAAGTTTGTCGCCACAAGATCAACAACTTATTCATATGTAATATTACATAAAACAAATCAGTTTTAAAAAGATGCTCATACATGGCGGTACATATACAGGTTCAAAATCTCATTCATAGGTGGCAATGCATATTTTCTATACAAAATAATTAATAATAATAATAGTTTAAGTAACTGATTGATTAAAGAATTGAGACGTCTTAATTGTTAAGAAATTATTTAATTTTTTGTATTAAATTAATATTTATTTTTTAAATAAAGATTCATTTTTTTCTTTAATAAAAATCTGAATATTTTGTTTTTGATTATGCCATATTTTTTTATTATACCACATTTATTTCCTTTAATAAACTATCCTTTCCTGCATATTTTCTATACAAAATAGTTTTAGTGTTTCACATCTACCAGGCGTCGCCGCGACGAGTAAAATTTTTTTAAGGAAGATAATAGATTCGCATGCCCATTAATCAAAGGTAAGATGACTTATCACGTACCAATACAGCGACAAGCACAAGCGTTTCTAACACTTCCAGATTAAGTCAAGAAAGCATGAAAAGAAGATCCGCGAAAAATAATTTTTGTTGTTATTTTGACGTGAAAACGTCAATTCGCTCGTTACACTGGTGGTCGGTCTAACTTTCTTGTATTACAAAATACCGTCAGATTTGAATCGCTAATAACTTTGAGACTACTAATGCGTTTAGAATGATTGAACCCACTACATATAGATCATATACGTGTCTGTCGTGGTGTATTTGTTTCGCCTGTAACGTCATCGTCCCAGTGTAGGCACATGTACGTGAATGGTTACGAATGAGCTTTGTGTAAAGTTAAAAAATTGGTGTAGGATGTAAACACATTTTCCTTGTGGAGGACTACTAGGATCTAAAGTGAGACATTAAAATATTCGCCAGAATATAAGGGAAAATCGATATTAAATTCAAAATTACAAAAGAATTAAAAATTTTGTCTCATATGACTCGTAAATATGCTCAAAATTATAAAAAAATGCATAATATAGGAAAGTTCGCAATAAAACGACTCCAACGAGAGTAAAAAGTCCTGTGCCGAACAAATTCCAGAGCTGCATGGAAAAAAAATGTAAAAACGGAACAAAGCGATTACGTAGAAGGCTCATCGGGCATACAGCGGCCAGGAACAGTCCAAACGTCTGCAAATAATGTACAGGATGTTCTAACGAAAAATATATGGCACGGACCCGACCTGGGCCTTTCTTTTTTTTTAAACAGATATAGCATTCTGTATTTATTAAGTAATATAATTAATGAGAAGGACTACATTACTTTTCACATTTCAGTGTGTTGAAGAGGAGTGTGCACCCATTTGGTGGAGGTGGTGTTTGTTATGCAAAACACCCGATATGCATTTAAATATTTTCTTCGTTTGTTGAGAAAGCCATCGAAGAAGCCGTTGATTAGAAATCAATTCATTCAGACACGTTGTGATGTTCATATTATATTCATGTTGAATTCTGTTTCTGAGAAAATACCACCTTGGCTAAAGTAACTAAATGATCATATTAACTTAATCAAAGTTACTATTGATATTAATCTAAACTTCTACATTAATTAGAGTGCAAATGATCCTAAAACAAAAAACTAAATAAAAATTTACATTCGATTCATTTAACAAATCAGTCATTTATCAAAAAAGCACCAAAATTAGTATACATATACGAGATAGAATCATTTAATATGAAAATTAATACATAGCATGCATTTAACATATAAAAAAAGACAACAGATGTAGATATAAAACCAAACTTTCCATTATTCACGTGATATATTTAACTTTCCAACAACAAAAATTTTCATCACTATGAAAATTTCAATATCAAATGGTTTTAATTACAATCACTATAAGATTTTTTGCAAAATATCTGTCGCATTTTTGTAAAGCATTAAAATACATGGAGTTTTTAAACTATTAATGGTGGAAATGCCGGTAATTTAAGAAATTTGATAATATTCAATATTTTAATTTAGCAATTCCTTTCCAAGTTCCACTATTTTCAAATTACAATATTTAGTTTAAAATTTATAGGCGCAATATCTTTAAAAAAATATAAATTAAAGTATTGAAAAATCAACAAATTTGAATATAATGACAGCCAACAAAATATATATACAGCCATAAAATATTATTGAAAATAATGAATTACTTAAAATTAGAGATAGTTTTACTTTCAATATTCTACGAACTCTCTTTAATATTATTAAGGACGTTCATGTACTACGCTACAATGAATACTATCTTTAATAAAATTTATTTATGATTTAAAAAAAGTATATCAATAATTACAACGATTTATAACCTTTTTTTACTTGTCCTGAATATTTTAAAAGTATTAATTGTAAAATATCAGGAAATGTAAATTTGAATTTGACTTGATTTGACAGATCTTGTGTTGATAGTGTATGTATATATTTTTTTACTGTGCGCTGTCACCAGTTTTCAAAATATGGTGGCAAAAACAAACCTAAAAAAGCAGTTTTAATTTTATTAAATAATTAATGCAAACGTTCGTCAACACCATTTTTTGATGCAATTATATAAACTGTATATTTCAAAAAATATTTATAAACATTATTTATTACGGTATCTACTTTAATAATAAAGTTATTATTTTAAGTACAAAAAATTGTTTTACATAAGACGCTGTGTTAAAAGTTTGGTTTTTAATGAATAATTACTCTTAGAAATGATCGGCGACAGGTTTCAAATTTGTTCACTAAAACAACTTTGTATCTACTATCAAGCGTCATGCATGAACGTCCTTAAGTAAAACAAATATTTGAAATACTCTCTTTAATATTATATACACAAATGATAAAATATTAAAATTGACATTGAGTTATGAGCATCTAGAATGGAATAATCGTAATTTAGCAACTTATATTATTTACTTACAACTTTTTGTCTCAAACAATTACATAAATTTATTTTTTTTCCCAAAATTGGTCATTTTATATTATATAAATATATATAAAGATACTTAACAATTTCACATTCAATTTATATCATAATATAATATGTAATTTATAGTAATTTTTATTAAATAATTTATTTAAGTAACTTTATAATTTTGGTTTTTTGTTCTTCCCTTTCAAAAAAGTATTTAGCCTGATGCTCATATGTTTTCTATGTGTATTTTTTACACTATCTGTATCATAAATTCTTTCGAACAGTCCAGCTGCTTTAAAAGCCTTGTCTGGAACTGAGGTCACCACAAGGTTAGTCAAGGATTGTCTGGAGGAACTTCTGAAACTGGCAAAACAGAACAATGTTAAAGTGATCTGGGTGCCGGGTCACAGTGATTTCGAAGGAAACGAAAAAGCAAATACCTTAGCAAAGAAGGGAGTCGAAATACCCTTCACTGGCTCAGAGCCTGTCTTAGGAATTCCAAGGACTGCATGTAAACAGGTGATCAACGAGTGGTCAAATGCTAAGTTCGAGAAAATACTGCTTCGGAGTGCAACAAAGAGGCTATCTCGCGATGCACTGATGCTGAAAAGGATGGAACTGTGGAGGGTTACCGGCACACACAACTTTGTAGTGGTACAACGGAAGTACCACAACTTTGCGAATGGCAGGATAGAGCTCCAATAGTTGTTTTACCTCAGATTCCACCGATACAGTATAGCCAAAGGCTAGGTACCCATTCCGGCTCTGTGAATCCATTTTGCAAGAAAGTGTCTGGGCGTATTATCCGCTTCGTCACATTCCGGACAGATTGTACTGTCCTCTGACCTCATAAGAGATTGACGCATCTTTAGCCTGCAGTAACCTCCACCAGAAGATTTATTTCTTTCCGGTTTTTGCCAATAGGCCAGGTTGACCTCTCGGGAGTGGTTACGTTAACTATCCTGGCGAAAAAAATTCGCATATCTAACTATGAATCGCATACAGCTGAACCTTGGTACGAAAAATCAAGGTTTTTCACTAGCTCATTTGACCAGGTTGCTCATTTCAAGATATATACTTTTCTCACTTATAAACGTATTTGTTTAATCGATTCTACAAGACACTTTTTAACGTCAGGAATCGCCCTCCGGTTCATATTTCCATGTCCTTCAAAGCACTGCGACTGTTAAAAGATTGACTCTGCCAAGCTAAACTCACGTCCCATTTCGCAACCTGCTACTCTCGAACGCATTCACAATTTTAAATTTTTATATTTATTAGCATGGGATAATTTCTCTCACACAAATAATGCAAGACAAAACTTGTTAGTACCAACAAAACATATGAGCAAGGCTTAACTTTTTACAGAAAATCGAATGATCACAATAGGTAGGTACTTAGTATATTAGGGTTTTTACACATGGAAGTTTTCGTGCCAGTTTTCAATCGATTAGTTTGGTGAGCAAGCGCATTATTATTTTTTGATGGAAATTTTTAGTTATACAAAAATAAACTCGGCCTTGCGCACTACCGTGCTCTAGATAGAGAAGGATTGTATTTGATGACGCAAGAAAAGAATTATAACTATTAAAAAACATGCGATTAATATCTTTCAAGTGAATTTCATCGTGAACACAGCAATGTAATTTTTGTTACATCAACAATTTTTTATTGCGATTGAAAACATTCATCAAAACGTTCATGTGTAAAAACTGGCTTACATATGACGAGGGTTTCATTCTTTTTAAGTAAGTGCATCCGTTGTCTGGTATAAAATTATTTTGAAGTGCAATTGACATTTAATTGTATTTTATACAAATATATTTTTATAATTAATTAATGATAAGACGCAAGCAAGTACAAAAACTTTTCATTCATTAATACCAACTTTTTTTTCTTCTTCAAATTTTAAAACGGCAGTTTTTACATAAAAATTTCAAAATTGATTTTTTAAGATATTTAAGATATGCATGTGATTTTTATTTAAATGATACATCAAATTTTCACTAAGATTTTACAAAGCATTAGATATTTAATTGAAAATCAATCGTTTCATTAGAAATATAAAGTGTTGTGACTAACGCAATCTTATTTAATAACTGAGATTTGAGAGAAAATAATATAATAATAACTGAGAGAACTTTTGATGAGATTTGACAAAGGAACAGTGATTTCTGAATCTGGTTTTGAAAACAAATCAAATTAAATTGAATTTTTATCATTGTGTTAACTGTGTTAAAGTGGGAGTATTTTATGTTTTTCGTCTAGTGACACATTAAAATTATATCATCAGCGAACGAATTCTAACATCAATCGGCCCTTGTATTGAATATTAGGTACTTACCCTATAGTCCAATTTACTATTATTTCAATTTATCCTAATATTATTGAAACAATTGACAATAACGTTTTGGAACAAAATATCTATTGAGCGTTAATTTGTGGAAATTCTTGTTAATGAAATAATAACTCGGCTTAATTTGTACTGCAAGTTACACTATATTTGTATAAATAAATCTAATCCTTTACAAAATTGAACAAACAAAAAACAACACCGTATATGTGAAAGCAGAATTCAATCGTACAAGGACTGATCGGTATTACTTCGATCAAAGTGGAATTATTTTGTAATTCTTTTAACGTTTCTAATCGCTAATTGTGTTAAAATGATGGCTCAAAATATAACATTGGGCATTTACAAACATAACACAAATTTGGGTGTTCTACTGAATGAATTGGACTTTTTTTGTTAAAAAATCCCATTTAATAAATCATTGTTTGCCATAAAAAATACCGGAAAGTATACACAATTTAGTTTCCTTGAACTATACGTCGAAAAACAAAATCGATAATTTAACCAAAACAAAATTAATAATTGTTTTTATGTCAGAATACTAATTATTAGTCCAATCTAAATTAATCAATTTATCTTATAAATTGTAAATGTGAAAAAGATAATGAGACCAATAGAACTCGAATCATAGATAGCGCACCATCCGTCTATCGGAGATGTTGCGCTAACCATTACACCACGGTGACTTAGTCATTACATTACATTTATTATTGAAATATATATTTGTTAAGTATGGTGATCCCCTCGTTTTATTTTTTACAAATAATTAATTGTTTTTGTGAGTTTATTGTCAGAGTTCTATGGCAACGTATTTTAGAACCTCTATGCCTCTGGGCAGGGGTCAAAGGAATATTATGTCAGAATAATTTTACTAATATTTAGTAATCTGACATAATAAGCTTACAAAAACAATTATTAATATGTAAAGGTAGTTCCAGCACTATGTTATATAATCAGGACAAAAAACCGGTTTGCTTTTATTATAGAACAAATACATACACACACACACCCACACAAACACAACACATATTCACTATTCACTATTCACTATTCACTATTCATATATACAAATTATTTTAATTTTGAAATAAAAATAATTTTCAACTTTTATATTTCGAAAGTAAAACGGTAAAACGCGATTTTTTTTTAAATTTATTTAATAAATATTTATCGTTACTATCCAATTTTTTTAAATTCTGTCGAGTATTTTTTTAATAAAACAGATAATAGTTGGGCGGGCATGAAGTTTTACATGCTTCTAATGAGAAAGAGTGAGAGACAATGATTACTTTATTATTAATTATCTTGTGTTCTAAACGGTCAAAAATTCTGAAACGTCGGGATTTATTAGAAAACGTTATTTTTACCCTGTGAAAAAAATTATCAAAACCTGTCAAAAAGTGATTTCATGTTGGAACATCCTTATCAAAAAAAAAGTACGAGGGCATTCCTGTAACAAATAATAATGTACATATAGATATGAAATTCAATGTTATGAAATCAATAAGTAACTGTGGTGTATTAGTAACCCCACCATCCTGGATACACGGGGAGGTATGGTTCGAGCCTTGGTCGTTCGAGCCAATATTGATCAAATTCTTCGTGAAACCATACTACAAACAGAACGAGCTTAAAAGCGTATTGAAGGAATCTCCGATATTCTAAAGAACCGTGGTAATCAGAAGTATTTTAACTTATAGTTTCATGAATCGATTCAAGTAAATGAAATCAATTTTCATACTTTATTTAAAAAAATGCATTAACATAATATAATAAAATTTGGTCCTTTACAATATTTCATTTCGTTCAGTATTTATTAAATCTAAACACAATAATTTCTCCTTACTAATAGCACCGCTACTTGACAACGTTGCTGATGTATGCAATCTTTGTTGTTGTTCATCAACTGTTTTACTAATCGTTAAAATTTCATCGTTTAGTTTGGTTGATGGTGTTATTGACTCTTTTCGATTTAAAGCCACAGAAGTAGTAACTTCACGTGGTTCAGATTTAGTTTCACGATGTTGTTGCTGTTGTGAATATGTAGTTTCTTTCTCTGATGATAATATAACACGCGGCTGTCGTGGTGCTGAAATAACATCTAATCCACCTATTGTTGCCGGTCGGGGCTGTAATGGTTGTAACGGTAATATTGAACCACAGCTGGCAGCGGATGGTGCCCAGTCAACAGTTGTTGTATCTGAAAATTAACGAATAGGTTATTTATTACCAAATATTTTAATAATACGTATCACCTTAAATAATTGACATACGAATCGTATATGTCACAGTTTAGCCGTAAAAGTTAAATTTACAGCCGCGAAAATCTCTCAAAACTTAAAAGCAAAAACTCAACTGTTATTAAACATTGCGACCAAATACCAATGCTATCGAAATTTTGCAAGATTTATTAATTTAGCGAATTTTCTTAGAATATATCATCACTCAAGAGGAAATGGGCCATAGAGAATTAGGAAAACATAAAATATAAAATATCTCTCTTAATATTAGAACAATCGAAAAATGTATAAGAATAAAAATTCGCTGAGAATCATTAACATCTATCTCTTCATAGACATTAGAAACATAAAAACTAGTACATAATCTTGAACCTTTAGAAATACTTTCTTTTCTAAAAATATCTAATTGCACTTCTTGGAAGCTGCTCATCAATTTTTTCACTGGCATTGTATGAAATTATTTCTTTATAGTTAAAATTAAAGTTGACTTTTTACATGTATATATCCGTATGGTTACGAGTTTTGACAGAAACATAATTTCAAATAAAAAACACGAGACGGCGTAGAGTTTGCCTGCCAAAAATACTTTACTAGTGTATAGTGTAAAGGATTTTGCTCGGTAATTTTTTTGGAGATTAAAGTTAGATAGGTAAATAATTAAGCTTTCGATTAAGTCTTATAAAACCTAAAAATATAAAATTGTTTATTAGTAAATTAACAAAATGTAAAATATATAACTCTCTTAAAATGTTACGTATCGGTACATTTTTTTTAAATTAAAGATCTATAAAAGATTAAAAGATCTATAAGTTACAAAAAAATAAAGTTTAATTAAAAAATGAGTAAAAATACAGTTAAAAAAATAATTTTTTTTAATTTATAGATTTTTTAAAACCTTTCAGTTAAAAAAATATATTCATCTAGGATCATTTGCATCCATTTTATTTATAAAAATAGGTGACATAGTATTTCATTAATTGTCGGGGACCTAATTTTTTTATAAAATTGAGCACATTATTTTTACCATATAAAAGTCATACTTTGCCATAGTTTAAAAAATAAAATTAAGTAATTTTTAGATTTTTGTTTCAATTAAAAATTTTTGCGTTTTTCGAAATTTGGGAATTTTTTTCTCGCATTCTCAACTCATGAGCTCATTTCTTTGGTCATTTTTTAAATTTTTAGTTTTAAAAGAAAAAACGTTTTTTTTTAAAAACAAATTCAATTTTGATTCTGTTCCGTCACGAGTCGGAACGTAAAAACATAGGGTCATATTCAGGACGTCAAAATAAATCGATTTAAAAAAACAAATTGCGATTCCCAACATCCTACTAATGCTGAAGTTTGTCGTAAAAAATCTAAGAAATACGATGGATTAACAATATTGTCAATTTCTAGAATTTTGCTAATCATTTTAACAAAATGATTTTGAAAATACACCTGACAGGTTTTCAACAAAATTGTTTTTGTTTACAGTCCTATTCCGACTATAAACTTGTTACTACAGAGATGTAAATAGTGAATTAGGCAAACCAGTTTGTTTCTATTGTGTTATCAAAACTAATTTTGGGAGTTTCGTAAACATTTTCGACATACAAGCAACTGTTTTAAAACATGATGTTTATTAAATTTACATTTCTCTTTTCCTATAAATAGGCCAGTAACTACATACACAAATTTGAATAGTCTATGAGTTAAAAATGGTATTAAAGTTCGCTTTGAAATATTTTAGGCAATACCGCTTACGGATCATTCTAAGCAGACGATAAGCTGAGAAAACTATCGAAAGTAGATTTTTCTTGAAAGCGATATATTAGGTATAATCATTTCCCTTAAATACTGACGTAAATGTCAGTCAGAATTTGTATTATCAAGATCATAATAGGCATGGTTTTAAATTTTAACTTAAAAGTAGGAATCGAATGCTAACTTTAAACCAGTATGGTGTGTTATTGTTTATGAAAAATGTGACCACACTTTATTGGTTTATGGCTTTCTCAAATTCTCATTCGATTATTATTTTAAATTTGAATATGTACCAACTCCTTTTATGATTATAATATAAATTATGGATGCCATCTTCGTCAGAATTTAAGGGAAATGATCGAAAATCATTGTTTAATAATCAATACATTTCAGCTTGTTATCAATTTATCGTGTCGACGGGCAGGCGGGGAGACAGAAAGACATGACAGGCCGAATGAAATAGTTCGAATATTTTAACACCTTTACCAAAACTGTTTCCAATCAATATTTCTAGCTGACACAAACTTAACGACTAAACATAAAGAATACCTGTATTCTATATAACATAAGTACAAAGGGCAGCCAAAGTGGCGATTTTTTTTGCAAAAAATTACGCTTTTTGCCTAATTCATTTGATTTTAGCGAATTTCCGGAAAGGAAATCGAACCTACCTAGAAGATGTCAAAAATCACCATCTGTAAAATTTATATATTTATCTAATATAATATTTATATATATATATATATATATATATATATATATATATATATAAATATATATATATATATATATAAATGTATATATATATATATATATATATATAAAAATATACATATATATGTGTCTGTAATCACTCTAGCGGTGACAGTTTTCATTTATCGGAATGAAATTTGGTATTTGTGGCGCTTTTGGTATTCAAAAGGTTTGTTAATGGGTAAAATCGGACAAGGGGAAAGGGGATTTAAAGGGAGGGGGAAACATAAAATTTGACATATTATCTCCCTTACTATTCGAAAAATCGAAAAATTTTTAAGAAGTAAAGTTGTAGGTACTAAGTTTTACTGTAGTTTTTAAAATTTTTAAAATTTTTAAGAAGTAAAGTTGTAGGTACTAAGTTTTACTGTAGTTTTTGTTTATTATCATTTTTTCTGTTATCCAAATATTTATAGAAATATTGACGGTTTAAGTTCTCTGTACACATTAGAGTTTGAGCAAAAATGATAAGGTGATGAATTGTAGCAAACATGATTTTGTACAACTTTATTTATTACACATTTTTCGATTGTTTTAATATTAAGAGAGCTATTTTATATTTTGTGTTTTCGTCTTTCTTTATGCCCCCCTTTCCCCTTGACGTATGTCATTTATTAATAAAATTGGCCTTGCAAATACTAAAATCAGATACGACATTTCATTTGGATCAGACTAAAATTGTGACAGCTAGAAAGTAATTTATGTATTCTAAGAAAATTCGATATGTTGAAGCAGCTCCTGCGTAACCGATTATCCACACATATTTTCTGACAGTATATAGACCTTGGTGACCAGACTACAAAATACACAATTCATTGTGTCTGTACAGAAAACTTAATTGAGTGTGAATGTTTAATAGTTAGAGAACATATTCACATTCATCACTTGTAGAATAATGTTATCAAACAATTTACTAAAATTTCAAAAGTGTTTATTTATGTAACATTGCTTTAGAAGGTATTACGGAGTAAAACTATTATCTTAACACTACAACGATCTGTAAAACTATTTACCTTCATTTATTGAAGTGCTTAATTGAAAAGAGATGGTTAAAATACTTATAAATACATATGTCACGTTATCATTCTCATGTCTGACATTAATGTCACCAGTCCTAGGTAGAGGAATGATAGAGTCCTAGATAGAGAATGGACCATAAGGTCCATTGTGATGCCTAAGGATGTGAGTGGAGTGAAAGGAATTTTTGTTTATAGTCAAGGAATTGGTAGGATATGCGGCTGCACCCGACTATGATAGGAACTTTGCCGATTATTCATCTGGAGTTCGTGAAGGAAACTACAGAAATCCTTCTCAATTAACCGACCCTTTTTTATTCTTAATAAGTGACAAACTGCCGATGACGGCACTTATAATTAGACGGCACTTATCACTATTCATCACTTATAACTAGAAACTCGACGGTTAAGTTCAAAATTCATAAAGCGTATCAAGTTGAAATGAAAACTATGTAAAACTATGGGGATTTAAAGTATCAGAAAAATACTTTATTTTATGCCAAAATCATTTTATTATTTTATTTGTTTATAAAAATTGTTTATAACATCTTAGCGCCTCACTTTGAAAACACTGTGGTGCCGCTCTGGATTTAATATTTCTTGTAAACAATCGACTGGTTTCCTAATTATATAGCTTCATGTTAATAGTACCTTATGCAAAAAGTGCGGTAGGTTGTAGATTGCCCACGAGAGCGATGTTGTCCACTCATTCGCTCTAGTGGGTAATCGACAACACCGCACGAGTTGCAGATACTACTTTTTTTACTAATGCGGGAATAGTTCTATTTTAGCGCCCGTTCAGCCGGGCGTTAAATGGATGTTTGGCTATTCCATTATTACCAGACTACTTAGATGTATTGCAAATATTTATTTGTGTGTAGAAATTTTACTTTGCGCACTAGGGCGGAACTAACTCTGAGACTTTTGAGTTGAAAACGCCAATTTGCTCGTTATACTGGTGGTCTGTCGAACATTCTTGTGTAACGAAATACTGTCCGATGTAAATTGCTCATAACTTCGAGACTTTTAATGCGTTTACAATGTTTGGTCCACAACAGACAGATCATCTTTTTACGTATCTGTCGTGTTGTGTTTGTTTTGCTTGTGGCGTCATTGTACCAATATAGACGTGAATGGTTACGAATTAATAAATAGTGAATAAATAAATTATTATTATTATTCTTAGCTTTGGATAGAGTTATAAATTAGCGTAGCGTTAAAATGAGGATAACAAGGATATTGATTCAGGTCACAATAGAAATATGTGAGACATAAATAAATATTTGCTGAAATATATGGAAAATTGGTATTTAATTGAACATTACAAAAAAATTTTAATATGCTCGGAATTATAGAGAACGCAAGGAATCCAACGACTTCAAAAAGTCGAAAAGGAAAAGAAAAAAAT
Source organism: Nineta flava (assembly GCA_963920215.1). Classification (NCBI taxonomy): domain Eukaryota; kingdom Metazoa; phylum Arthropoda; class Insecta; order Neuroptera; family Chrysopidae; genus Nineta; species Nineta flava. The sequence goes on along the minus strand of OY986043.1, from coordinate 20,730,171 downwards.
GATGCAAAGCTGGCCCATACAGTGAGCATACAGTGGCCAAATATCTATAGATAATGTGCAGGATGTATTCACCAAAAATCTTCGGCACGGACCCCAACTTTGCCTTTCTTCTTCTTTTTATCACTGTTTACAAAGATTTTTCATCATGTGTTGTGTTCTAATGCTTTTGGAAAGAAACAAAGAAAATGACATTGTATTAATATAATATTATTCCTTCCACTTCACTCCCATCCTCACATCCTTAGGCATCACAATGGACCTTATGGTCGAAGTGTAGCCCGTCCAGGGCAGCCGCTACAATCTATCTATCTAATATAATATTATACATCCCTCAAAAAACACTTTGAAAAATTATAGATACCCATTTTTCTAATCTAAATTTTCTGTACTTTCGTTGTGAAAAAAAGAAAAAAATGATTTTTAACTTATAATCAGTATATTCTTATCGCTCTTCAAAAGTTTATTTTTTTCTAAGAAAATAGAGAGTGGTGTAGCGGAAGCATACTGGACTAGATATTCAGAGGCCCAAGGTTCGATTCCTGGTTGACGAGTTAATTTTTTTATATCAGTATTTAATTAAAATTCAATGACATCATGGCATTTGTCATTGTCATATAAGTATACACTAGTCTTCTACAGTTTGTCCTACGTAACCGAAATGGAATTTGGACAAACATCGTATTGTTGACGCTTAAGTATACACAAATAAATATATATATGAATAATAACTTTGACAGAAGGAATACTGTCAAATAAAAAAATAAGAATGATATGAAAAAGTTGGCTGTTACGTCACAGTCGTTTTTGGTGTAGCGGAAGCATACTGGACTAGATATCCAGAGGCCCGAGTTTCAATTCCTGGTTGACGAGTTAATTTTTTCATATATCAGTATTTAATTAAAATAGAGAGTGATTCTATAGAATATATTCTGTAGAATATATGGTTTTAAAACACCTGTATAATTGTATCCATATACTCGACATGATATATTCAAGAAAATATGATCATTTTATGAACTAAGACCAAGAATTTTTTGTGCGATCAATATTTTCAACTGTTACAAGCTTGGGACTAAACTTCTAATACGTACTCTTATATAAATTTTATATGGTATATCGGGTATAAAAATATGAATGTATTTTGTATTCTTCAATGAAAACTATCATTGTTCTGAAATTGTATGTATTAATATTACATCTTTTATTCGAAGCAAGTTCACAAAACCTATTGTTAATAAGTTATTATAAATTTAAAGAGATCATCGAGCTTCACAACGTCTCCATAATGTAACTGAAATATTCTTATGATTCAAAAACCCTTATGATTTTTGTACCAAACAAAAGAAAAATTTTTTTTCTTGGATAAAATCATACAATTTATCAAAATTAGTTTGTACCAACATGTGTCACTCGCATATAGATAACATTTTTTTTCTGACTCCGTTTTTTATGTATATATACAAAATTTTATACAGTTTGTTCAAAAAGTTCCGGAACGGCTACGATCGTGTTGATTATTCTCTGCTTACTATGAACTTCTAAGTTGAAATTTGAAGAAATATCAAAAGTATTATTAAACCATAGCTTTTGATATTTTTTAACTTTAAATATTATTTTATTCAAATTAAATTTCGATTTTTGCCCCAATTTCCTAGATCAAAATTTTTTTGTATTTTATAAATACGTATTTCGACTAAAAGTTTCTGCTTTATACTGTTATATTGTCCACCCAATAAAAAATTTTTGCTTTTTATTTAAGATCAACAACGTAATATATATGCGCTTTTAACAGAGTTCTATTTATACTTAATATAACTTTAAAAAAAACTACTTACCACCAGATGGCACAAGAGATCGCGAATCGGATGAAGGATGTCTCATCACAGTGAGACTTGGAACCACCGAGGGTGTCTGCAATGCAAGGCCAATCACGTTCACACCATTGACATTTCCTGTAAGAAAATCAGACACAATGTGTTTTAACATAATTTCGATTTAGTATTTGATAGCAATTGGAAAAATTGTTGTTTCTTTGTTCTTGGATTATTTAACATTAATTGTGTATTCATTCATGGTTGTTTTTTAATACCGAAATTTAAAAAGTGGTCCCATAAAACAAAGTAAATAAATCACAACTAAATTTTTGTCTATTTTTCCTAAATTTGATATTCGATAGACATTTGAACAATAAATAAAATAGAACCATAAAAAACTGAAGATGAATTACGTAATTTTTGTTTTGGCTGAATTGTTTCTGGTACTCATGTGACGTTTTCTGCTAGAATAATCGAGAGTTACGATGACTATTTCTGATTAATACATATTTTTGAGAAAAAAATATATTTGTAACGATCAACTTTTATCTGAAGCAATTTTTCGAAAACCTAATGAGTAAGGCATCAATTCTAAAATTTTGACAAAAGATCGCTACTTTTGTAGCTATTTAACACAGCAAACTGAAAATAGTTTGGGAAATAGGACTAAACTTGAACAACTTCCACCAGAAGCATTTTTAAGGTTTCGATATGATCCATTATATAATAGAGAAGTTCCATTAATTTTTTAGCGGTACAAATTCATATATACATGAAAGAATAATTTGAAGTATGAGGTTAATTTGAAGTAAGGAGGTACTTCTATAGATTTGAAAGAAGGAGGTACTCAACTCAACCTATATATATATATTTATTTTATTTTTTTTATGTATGCTCACGCATAACTTTTTACAGAGTAGTCCGATTTTGATATTTCTATTTTTGTTGGATAGGGTATACTTCAAAGTTGATCTCATATAAATTTGAAAAAAAAGTTCGCCCCTAAGGGTAGAAAAATAGAGAACGGTTGTAATTTGACACATATATGTAGTTCTAATGATACTATAAGCCACAAAAAATAAAAAATTAAAACTTTTTAACAAAAAATAGAACCGACAAAAGAAGAAAGTAACTGAAAAGCAAAAAATAATAACATTGTAACAAAAAATTGAACCTTGAAAGAAAGGAAAAAATAAAAAAAGTCCTACACTAATGTAAATACCTAAATTGTTTTGAGTCGGCACCAAGTCTTTTTCCTTATTTTTTTTCCGAAGGTTTAATAACACCTATAAAATGATTAATTATGAACCAAAATTACTGTGATTTTGTGGTTTTTTCTCTCCAAGGTCAAACTGAAATTCAAGATCACCATAAGATGGCGCTCTCCAAAGATGACAACTATTGTTTGACTTATTTTAATCTAAAAACGCTCCCTTGAAGAAATATTCAGGTACATTTTTTAATAATAAAATTAGACAGCCTGTATAATTCTTAGCGGTTCTGTGCGTTCTCATCCGCACTCCCTCTATATAGGAATAAAACAGGGATATATATATATATATATATATATATATGTATAAATGTATAAAATAAAATATAATCAAATTTTAGGGTATCTTATTTTTAACGTCTACAATATGTTTTCTCTTTTTCAAATAATTATTATTCTTTCCTCCATATTTTTCTTACAAATAAATTTCATTTAAATACTTAAATTTATATATGTATATATATATTTGAGGTTCACTGGTCTCTGTCTGTTGAACATTGTTGATAATAATGTATTATGATTTCTTTAGGCTATAAAATAAAATAGGGCATGTAGAGAGTTCACACATGCGCAATGATAAATCGATAACAGCACGTTCAGAATTAACTTTTCTCGTGTATATATATTCATTGTGTTCACTTTAATCACATGTAGAATATTTATTTCTGTTGCATTTTTTTTCTATGAAAAGTGCGAGCATTGAATAAAATTACCCTGTATATGTTTGCAGATTGCTATCTACCTGAACACCTAATGTTGAAAAGGTTTAAAGATTATAAATAAGCTAGATATTTAAATTACGGAAGTTATGGTAATCGGTGCGAAAATTTACATCAAAATTTGCATCCGATCTGCATGTTTTGAGGTCATCAGAGCATTAACACCAAGTTTAAATGAAAATCTTTTTTCTTGAGATACTTACAGTTATTGGTGGTATTTCAGTGACAACGATTTTGCAAAAATTTCTTGAAATGTCTCATTGCTAGAAGTTTTGGATAAAAAAATAGTAATTACTGTGAAATTGATTTGAGCTGAAATTGTCGTGAAACATTTCAGTTTATGACAAAAAGTGTCAAACAATGGTTGTTTTTTAATAAATAACATTTCTAGACTTTTGACAGTTTCAAAAATGGATATACCCCCCCCCCCCCCACACACACATCTCATTTAATCTTGCTGTTATATAGATGGATGGACGGACATATACGCAGAAATGGACTAATTAGGTAATTTTATGAACCAAAAACTTGGTTGTACAAGTTTGGCTGTAAAACACTGTGATCAATATTTTCAACCGTTACGAAGTCGGGACTAAACTTAATATATCATTGATACATTATATTATATATATACCGGTTATAATAATGTAATAGCATCGGAACATCTTAAGGTTGTTATGAAAATGGTGGGGATAAACCAACCAAAATGAACAGTAAAGTTCGTGTAACACAAAATACACGAATTCTAACCATGTTAGAAGATTTTTTAAATTAATTATTAATTATTAATAAAATTATTATCAAATAAAATAAATAAAGAAAATTATTAAAATTAAAAAAAAATCATTTTAATAATAATTTAATTATTATTTTAATTTTTATTAATAATTATTTATTTAATTTCAATTACACTGACGTTGCCAAACCTACTGTGACTATCTAAAATAAAAGTTTAGTACCATTTTTCGCTCTATAAATTTAATTATCTCAGAAACCAAAAACAGGATTGTTTTGAAATTTGGTCCAGATATTCACAAGACTTTGATAATTATTAAGATAGTTTTCATAAACTTGACATTTCTGGTGGTCGAGATATAGATTTTTGTATTAATGTTTTTACCGCTGAGTCCATTTAAGCTATGTAAAAATCTTTTAAAAATCGTAACTTTAACATTTTTCTACTCAAAAACTAAAAACAGAATCAAGTACAAACTTCGACAGAATATTCTTTATTATAAAAATAATAAGCTGTCAAATTTTGATTAACCTGTCATTAAATTGAATTTTCTTCATAACAATCATAGACACTAAACAAGGATACATAACTCCATGTAAACAAATAATTGGCAAAAATAAGATGTCAGTAGCGTTCCTTCGGCACCGGAAACAGAACAGAGGGAATAAGGCGCGAGTTTTAATTGAAAAACATTACGCATTTATATATAGTATTATAAAAATTATTTCCAGCCAAAGTATTTTTCCAATATAATATTTTTTTAAATAAATGATAAGTAATTTCAATTTTCAACAAGGAATTAGTTGAAGTTGAAGTGATAGTTAAAATTCGAAAAATAATTACATTAAAAAAAAAAAATCAAATAATTAAATAGTAACCTGTAATGTTGGAATTGTAAAAATGAATTTAAATTATTGAATCAGATATTAAATTAAACTTTTATTTATTAATAATAATGCTGAAAATTAATATTTAATATAATGTCATACAATTTAATTAATTTTGGAATATTTATACTCGCTTTTGGTACTTTAAAAAGTCCTGGTTTTTTAAACCCAATTGATCCCGTTGCTTATTGTCACAAGCACTACCACTTTTACAATTGTCTACTGCACATACTCTTCCCATTTTAATGTTTTTTAAACAGTTTTTTATTTAATAAATTTTTTTAAACAAATTTCACACTTCAAAATCATTTCGAAATAAAACTAATTACTTTTGGCTACTTCATTTCTATTTATTATACTATACCGTACGTTTAGTATACATCTTCGCATAGCAGATCTCCCACGAGTATGAGAGAGTACATATTTATACATTAAGACCTCCTTCTCATACACATTGCTTAATGTATATAAACGTACGGTATTTCACTTCGTACGGATGAGTTCCTATCAACAACTAGCGACCCTAGCGGCATAAAAAGTAAATTTAACTTCTACCATTTCGTTGCCATATTTTGTCAATTTTCCCGTTTGAGTTAGATCTCCTTTATATAGTCTCCATGATAACAACCTTAAAATGGTCTAGATGATATTTTCAATAAAAAACATTTGAATTCTGTTTGGTTACATCATGATGACATTATACATATAATTTTCAACACGAACGAACACACACAAGAATTCACTATTATTCTGTGTATCGCCCTGAATGGAAATGTTCTACTATACATATCGACACTAAATATTTTACCCACAAATAAAGTTAAAAGTTATATGATACTTTGTATATTTATTTAGAACACCCCAAGGAATTATTGAAGTTACATAATGGAATACTAATGCCCACAGGAAGTTTATGGTTTTTCTGATCTTATATAGTACCTACATACAAAATTCTTTAGAAAAATAGGATAAGACATTTTTTGTACAGGTCATGTTAAAATTATCCTGTCTAACATGATTACGGATGTTTGCATCTATGAAAATTATTATTTCTGTGAAGATTGTCATTATGGCCCAGTTTTTTTTAAGGATAAGCCTAGTTGGTTAACTCGCGAGGTTTAGATTAAGTTTCCCCCCTTCGAGTCCCTTTCCCTGATGCCAAACTGTACATGTGTCAATAACGTTGCAATCTTCACAATTTTAGAGACAATTATACAAAAACCACTCTTTGTTAATAACTTGATATCACTGCATAAAATATTTAACACTTTGAATTGAAATATTTGAGGTTATGATAAATAATATGTATGATGACATATAATAAATTATTATTCAGATCCTATAATAATATATATGATAATAAAAAAATATGATAATATATTAATATAAAATATATTATTATATTATTATTCTTCTAATTAACGCTTCAGGATCAAGGTGGGGGAACTTAACTTAAACCAGCGAGTTAACTAACTAGGTTTATCGTTAAAAAAACTGTGCCTAAGTAGTATAGTGCAGTAAATGTTGTTGATATATGACATTGTGTTTACTTTTGTTTACTAGTTAATTTTACATTTTGCATAAACTCAGTTCAGAATTCTGATATCAATACGAAGAAACTACAGAAATCGATCTTAATGTACACATGACCACAACAGTAGCGTTCATTTTTTTAAATTTTACAATTGGTTTGTGCATTATACTTTCGGTATTCGAAGAAAAAAAATGGCGTTACGCAGTAGCTGCGTCAACTAAGCGAATTTCCTTAGAATTTCCTTGATCAAAATATCATTTTAGTAATTTCAAGGCCAATTTTATTTATAAATGGCATACGCCAAGGGAAAAGGGAGGGATAAAGATAGAAGAAACCACAAAATATAAAATATCTCTCTTAATATTGGAACAATCGAAAAATGTATAACGAGTAAACTTGAAGAAAATCAAGTTTGCTATAATTCATTACCTTATCATTTTTTCCAAACTCTAATGTGTACAGAGATATTGAAAATTTTAAATTTCAATCTTTAATTGTAAAAATTTCTGTAAATATTAGTGTAACAGCAAAATAATAAAATTACAGTAAAACTTAGTAACGACAACTGAACTCCTGATAAATTTTTCGATTTTTCAAATATTAAGGGAGATATGGCAAATATTGTGTTTCCCCCTCTAAACCCCCCTTTCCCCTCGTCCGATTTTACCCATTAACGAATTCTACCTGTTGAATACCAACAGCGCCTCAAATACAAAATTTTATTCCAATCGGAATAAAACTGTGACCACTAGAGAGTCCACAGACACATAAACTTATATGTAGGTACATATATATGTTATTATATATATATATGTCGGAATCGTACGTTTATCAAAGGGATAAATGTGTTTTTTTATTTATGGATACGCCTGTTCGAACATTTCTCTACATCTATAATATGTTTACAGTTTTACACTTTTATTTATAAGTACAAAGAAACTATTTTTTAAGAAAAGGTTTATTTTATTACAGTATGTCTGACATAAAGAATCCTCCAGACATAGAGGTCCGGAAATTAGATATTATCAATACTTATATATTCTTAGAATAAAATAAATTGTCTAAAAGTGCAATAAAGAATAATTGCTTTAAGATTTATCAATTAACATAGTAAGTAAGGGTTCAGCTGAAGGGGCATGTTTGACCTCTACTTAGACGCAAATTGTACGGTACGGATGTTAATAAACCAATTTTTGTGATATACCTGAGATGGTACATAAATATGATGTAGTAATAGAATGACCCCTTTCCAATATTTTTACAAACATCAAGGAAGGGAGATGAGTTTCAAAAAGGAAGCAGGACAGTCAGTTCTGAGAGGACAGCACCCGAGTACAGACCGTATCGTGCAGTTGCGTATTAGTATCAACTGAACTCTGCTGAAAGTTACATGAAAATAGCATCACATGGAAATAGTGTTTGGATTGTTGGTAGCCCTTTTGGACTAGTATAATTAATTATGTTTATTGATGAGATAACCGTGGTATGGCATTTGTTAGTATTATTCGTGTTGTATCTGTATTGTTAACTGGAGCCAACTTACTGTGTCGTAGGTTGAACTAATTGTAATTACTGATTGTGAAAGTGCGGGACACCGGGTATTATTGTAGACTAGTGCGTGTTTGTGAAAATGCATTTTTCAGTGTGCTATTGGAAAATTGGTAAGTGTTTGTATTTTATAAAAACAACAATGCCTGACAACATATATACTGATTCAAACGACCATAATCCCAATTATAAATTTCCGACATCAGAAGTGGGATCAGTGCCTGGTATATCATTGCAAGATAAACATGAGAAAATACGCCAAAAGTAATATCTGTTCTAACAAAAGAACTCGTATCAATTATCTTTGATTCTAATTACCCTATTAAGTTCCATACTGACGCTAGCTATAATGGGTTTAGGGCTATGTTAAGGCAAAAGATCGAAGTAAAGATCATTCTTATGAACTATAAACTTTAGCTGTAGTAAACTCATTAAAACATTTTCGACATTATTTACACGGGCGGAAATTTGTGGTCATTACAGATTGTAACTCATTAAAAGTATCTCAAAATATAGCAAATTTAAATGATCAAGTCCACAGATAATGGGCTTTCTTGTAGTCCTTTACTTTTGAAATTATATATCGTGCGGGTAAACGAATGACTCTTGTAGATTTCCTTTGACGAAATCCAATAGATGTTAATAATAAAATAGTAAATAAAAGAAAAGAAAAGGAAATTAATCTAGCTGAGAGTCGGAAGATTCGTTATTAACCGAACAACGTCGCGATCGTCAAATCTAGAAAATTGTTACCGGGTTACAGAACGATGTGATTGCGGAAGACATCGCGAAAAACATACGAGTTGCGATCTTGTATCCTTTTCCGCAAAACTCGGAGAAATGTAAAAAGCTTATTGTTTGCCATCGCTTCAATGGGTTTCGTTGGTCCGTTATTAGGGTGTGCATCAGTCAATTATGCACTTGGACTGGGATAAAGCGCTTGAGGGGCTTTATGAGTAATTTTGATTTGAATGAATGGTGAAATATCTGTATAAACCATTGCACGGTCGTAGAAAGACGCGATAGGAGAAACACAATTGGGTTTTGATAGTTCTATCAATCGTGTAACTAAATCCAGTCCTTTAGAGTTATAAATTCGTAATGTAGCGAGACCTCACGATATCTCCAAGGTGACACAGCAGGCCGTAGATAATATAAAAGCTAATGCTAGATACGATAAAAAAAAAGAAAAAAAAAAAAAGATTCGATAAAACTAAAGCAAAAATAATTAAATTCAATATTGGTGATTTTGTATTGTTAAAAAGAGAAGAAAGAAACCAAACTAAATTAGAACCGAAATTTAGGGGCCCATTTGTAGTGGCAGAGGTTTTAGAAGGAGATAGATACACTTTAAAAAAACAGTAAAAGGTAGAAGGACTTACAAATACAGTCATGATAAATTGAGATGCATGCCGGAGGGTTACATTCCTAGAGAGTTAGATGTCTGTGATTCTGATAACGATGTTGAAAACGATTCAGTAGAGAGCTCTGATGAGCACTGACAATCGTTTTGTAAAATGAATTAAGCCTTACACGGTTACCATGATTTTCCCACACACCATACATATGGTAACGGGGTCTAAAGAAATTTAGATGTGATTATGTGTAAGCATTTTGTAAAATGAATTAAGCCTTACACGAAGTATTCAGTAACGGGGTCTAAAGAAATTTAGATGTGATTATGTGTAAGCATTTTGTAAAATGAATTAAGCCTTACACGAAGTATTCAGTAACGGGGTCTAAAGAAATTTAGATGTGATTATGTGTAAGCATGAGAGTAACAGTTTCATTACATTAGATTGATAGCTCATAGGATGTAACTGGCACTCGAGACAATAAAATTTAATTTCATTAAACAAACTCTATCATCCTCTGCCGCTGGACTGGACTACTAAGTTTATGGATTATGATTTAAGTGAAATGTAGTATCTATAATATCAAATCTAACGCCAAGCGAAACTAAAATTTTAGATACACCCGGGGACGTGTGATCGTCAGAATGGCCGTGTCGGAATCGTACGTTTATCAAAGGGATAAATGTGTTTTTTTTATTTATGGATACGCCTGTTCGAACATTTCTCTACATCTATAATATGTTTACAGTTTTACACTTTTATTTATAAGTACAAAGAAACTATTTTTTAAGAAAAGGTTTATTTTATTACAGTATGTCTGACATAAAGAATCCTCCAGACATAGAGGTCCGGAAATTAGATATTATCAATACTTATATATTCTTAGAATAAAATAAATTGTCTAAAAGTGCAATAAAGAATAATTGCTTTAAGATTTATCAATTAACATAGTAAGTAAGGGTTCAGCTGAAGGGGCATGTTTGACCTCTACTTAGACGCAAATTGTACGGTACGGATGTTAATAAACCAATTTTTGTGATATACCTGAGATGGTACATAAATATGATGTAGTAATAGAATGACCCCTTTCCAATATTTTTACAAACATCAAGGAAGGGAGATGAGTTTCAAAAAGGAAGCAGGACAGTCAGTTCTGAGAGGACAGCACCCGAGTACAGACCGTATCGTGCAGTTGCGTATTAGTATCAACTGAACTCTGCTGAAAGTTACATGAAAATAGCATCACATGGAAATAGTGTTTGGATTGTTGGTAGCCCTTTTGGACTAGTATAATTAATTATGTTTATTGATGAGATAACCGTGGTATGGCATTTGTTAGTATTATTCGTGTTGTATCTGTATTGTTAACTGGAGCCAACTTACTGTGTCGTAGGTTGAACTAATTGTAATTACTGATTGTGAAAGTGCGGGACACCGGGTATTATTGTAGACTAGTGCGTGTTTGTGAAAATGCATTTTTCAGTGTGCTATTGGAAAATTGGTAAGTGTTTGTATTTTATAAAAACAACAATGCCTGACAACATATATACTGGTTCAAACGACCATAATCCCAATTATAAATTTCCGACATATATGTATATATATATATATATATATATATATATATAGTAGGTAGGATATATTGTAGGTAGGATTGGTGGATATTTCAAGAAATTTTTACGAAATTACAACCTTGGTAAGTTGATTTCTTTTGGAGGAAATTCGCTAAAAAGAAAGGCGCAGTTTGGATCCTGCACTTACCCGATTGGCAAGCAACGCAATCGCTTTCCACCGTTTTTTCCATTTCCTTTTCGACACTGTTTTTGATGCAAGATTTCCTCTGATGTGTTTTTATAATTCCGACCATATTTACGTGTCATATGAGACGAAATATTGAATTATTTTGTAATTTTAAATTAAATACCGATTTTCATTAATAGATCAAAAACAGCTAATATGTTATATTAGCAAAAATGTGATATTCCGTATCAGCATATCGTTTATGATGACTAAGTACTTCGCTGCGTTCCGAATCACGCACGATTCATTGTTTTATTTTTTTTTATTAAAGCATTGGATATAATATCATCAGCCCATCGACCTCAATCACCCATGAAAGTATGACGTCATAAGTCTATTAGGGTTGTGGGGATGCACATCGTGCCCACGACGGTGGATCCACGCTTGTTTATGGCGTAACATAGGATAATCTGCCTCGGTTTACATAGAGGTGTCACAGACACACACACGTACATACATACATACATTCAAACATACATAAATACAGACACAGATCCATCAATGGAAAAAAATGAGTTTTTGGTGTCAAGGGATCTCAAAACGTTCGGATTCGCTAAAATATCAATATAGATTTTCAGCATCGAAAACAATACCTCTATATTCTACGTATACAGTAGTAAAAATATCCGAAACTATATTTATAATATATATATTCCTTAAAAAAGTAGATATGACGTAAAAATGTTTTCCTATATAAAAAAATACAAGATTTATCATGTTCTTATATTGTCATCTGAACATATCTGAAACTTTCAAAACATGATTGATTTAGTTTACGTTTCTTCGAAAATATCCTATTTCATTCTTTTATTCTTAGAATAATTTATGCATTTATTTCGTACATAGCATATAAACAGTAAAAATCTGATGTGAGACTTTCTATACAGGTATAGAAAAACATCTATATACAGATATATTAAAAAATGGCTTACAGGAAAAGTTCGTTTGAAAAATTTATGTATAAAATACAAACTTAAATATTTCAAGAATTAAAATTAAAAAAATTGGTAAAATATTGAGAATGAGGGTTCCTTAACCCTATAGTAGTCGTATGTGAGCTCAGAGTCCATAGAAATATTTTCCACTCTTCCAGTCACTTTTTAGCGAATTTCCTGAAAGGAAATAGAGCTATTGGTCTCGTACCGACTTTAAAATTTTGGGAAAATTTCTTCAAATGTCCATCGATCGATCCTACCTAGTAGATGTCGAAAATCACCATCTGTAAAATTTATATATATATATATATATATATAATTATATATTTATATATATATCTATGGACATGTATATATATATATATATATATACATATGTACGTGTCTGTGGACTCTCTAGCGGTCACAATTTTAATCTGAGGGTCAACTCGTTTAATCAAAAGGTCAACTCGTTAATGGGTAAAATCGGAAAAGGGAAAAGGGGGGTTTCAAGGGAGGGGAAAACACAAAATTTGACATATCTCCCTGAATATTCGAAAAATCGCAAAATTTCTAAGAAATAAAATTGTAGGTATTAAGTTTTACTGTAATTTTGTGTCTTATCATTTTTTCTGTTACACAAACATTTACAGAAATATTGACGGTTTAAGATTGAAAATTAAATTAATTAATATCTCTGTACACATTAGATTTTGAGCAAAAATGATAAGGTGATGAATTGTAGCAAACATGATTTTATACAATTTTATTTCTTACGTATTTTTCGATTGTTCTAATATTAAGACAGATATTTTATATTTTGTGTTATCTTCTTTATTTATGCCCCCTCACCCTTGACGTATGCCATTTATTAATAAAATTGGCCTTGCAAATACTAAAATCATATTCGAGATTTTATTTTGATTAGACTAAAATTGTGACCGGAAGATATGATTTATGTATTTTTTGTCTTGAATTGAAATTGGATCGGTAGTTTTTGAGAAAAATCGCATAAACCGTCAAAAATCGATTCAATTTCTTGTTTTTGTTTAAAAAATTCGAGTTTTTCATAAAATGTCTAATTATCCACAGAAATAAAGTCCAAAGCAAGCCAAAAAAGATGCTTTATGAACAATTAAAAAAAATTAATTTTTTGCCGAGTTATGACCATTTTGCTAAAATTGGCTCCTCTTGCTCGAGGGATGGCCCTACAGAGTTGTTTTGGATCTTATTTGTTTCGTTAAGAGTTGTATTACAACTGTATTTACAATTATAATGAATTTTTTTTTTTTCATATTAAAAAATCGATTTGAAAAAAACGCTTTTTTGTTCAACCGGTAATTAGTACTATCGACATATGTATATTTGAACGCATGTATATATGATCGCATGTATGATAATCAAAAAAGCGCTTTTTTCAAATCGATTTTTGAATATGAACAAATTATAAAGTTCATTACACTTTTAAATATAGTTATAGTACAACTCTTAACGAAAAAAATTAGCTCCAAAAAAACTATTTTTTTATACTAATGCGGAAATAGTTCTATATTAGCGCCCGTTCTTTCGGGCGTTAAATGCCTGTTTCGCTATTCAATTATTACCAGAAAACTTAGATAAATTGCAAATATTTATTTGAGTGTGCAAGTTTACTTTGCAGTTTACTTTGCGCACTAGAGTGGAAAGTAAAATTTCTGCACGCAAATAAATATTTGCAATAGATCTAAGTAGGGACAAAACAAACGCACGGAAAAGTGGGGGGTAAGATAGTATTTTTCTCGGATGAGTAAAAAAATAATAAAAAAGATTTATTGGCCAAGTGACCGACATGCTGTTTATAGGAGACTTAATTCCTGGAAAGCTGGAAACGGTTTTAATCTCTTCGTTTGCATGTAAAAAGAATTTATTGAAGTTTGCACCAATTTTCTACTTGAACCAATTTTCTACATGCTCTATAAGGGATGTCCCCAAAACCTATAAATTATCAGAATTTTTTCAGTTTTTAACTAATAACTCGTAACGGATGCATTTATAGAAAAATTAAATTTTTTATCACTTTTATTAATTAAACAACATAAAATTCTACGTCGAGTGATTACCATAACTTAATAATTTGGTCACGTTGTATGATCGAAAAGTAGAACTTTGTCAAAATTTTAAGTTGTGGTACTCATTTAACGCATAATTTTATGTATTTTAATTTACAATGTGCAAAATTTTCATAAAAATGTATTACTTAGGATTTTATTTTTGCATATTCTTGTGCCAATTTTAGTTCACCTAATCAAAAATTTTTATATATATATGTACAATTATTGCTATTTTTGGAGTCGGTATCAGCATACAGAAATTCACATAAATTTTGAATACCGCCTCCAAAAAAAACAATAATTGTACATATATATTTAAAAATTTTTGCTTAGGTGAACTAAAATTGGCACAAGAATATGTAATTATTTTTTTACTTTTTAGTGCATTTTTTGTTAAAGAATATTTGATTTTTGAAGTCGGGTTTCCATTTTGTCAAAATACGGTTTATTTCTCGCTTTTTAGTGACTTTGAAGTTCTATAACTGACCTTATTTGTCTAAATATGGGTAGACCTACTAAACGACCTACTAATTTTTAGTGCATTTTTTTTACCCGTTTTTTTTTTTTTTAGTGCATTTTTTATAACAGATTTTCAGTTTTTTTTACAAGCATTTTGTTTTTTCTTTGTAAAAATTTTTTTTTTGGGTCGGTTTTAAAAAAAATTTTTTTTTTTTCCCATTATGAATGAGAATACCCTTTCAAAAAAAAAAAAGAAAAGTCGCAGAAATCGGTTATCACATATAAAATGGGGATTTTCCTCGATTTCCCGGAGATCTCATAAAACATTCAAAATCGGTTCATAAATGACGGAGTTCTGAGGTGACACACATAAAAAAAAACAAAATAAATAAAAAATATAAAAAATAATAATAAAATAAAAATATTTTCAAAAAAAATATGGACGAATTGAGAACCATCCTCCTTTTTGAAGTCGGGTTAAAAATAGGTGCAAACTCCAATAAACTCTTTTATTATGCAAAGGTAGAGATTAAAACCGTGTATAGCTTTCCAGTAATTAATTAGCCTACACACCCGTTTTTGTCTTATTGGCTCGGCTTATTACGCCTAGATACCAGTATTTCAATTGCAACGCAATCATCGTCGGAGGAAAATTTCGTATGACATATAATACTAAGAAAAATTTATATAGAAATAAAAGTTAGCTTTGCGTCAAATACAAATTTTTAAACACACTCAAATGAACTTTTAACAAGTTCAACGAATAAATCACTTCCAGTTCCTATATAGAGCTAAAAATATGTTTTACATATTATCTAAAGAACAAACAGTCTGGTAAACCAAATAGTCATAGATATGTTATTTTTTCCGTTTTTATTTTCAATTTCACATTTGGTTGCCGTGTACATTTGTACTATTCAAGAATTGATTTTTTACTTGCAACTTGTCGCATATACTTAGATTCATCTATTTATTCAATTTATTATTTGTTGCCAGATATTTGATATTTACATAATCTGAACTTTTTCCCTTTGTAATGGATGAAAATATTGCTCGCAAAACATAATTTTTGTTATAGTCTAAGATCCGGCATTAAAAAAATCTTCCCTCATCTGTTAATTGAATGAAATAATGTTTAAAAGACAAATAACAATATTATAAATTTATGATTGCAATGTCTGCCACCGTAGTCCTGCTGCTATTAACATTAATTAATTAATTAATATGATATAGTGTCTTTGTTTGTTGCTCGAAAAAATATAATTGTCTCTCTCTCTGCGTAGAACACATTTTTTTTAAATCGGTATCCACATTAGATATTGAATTCGATTTATAAAAAAAGAAGACATGAATTATGAGCATCTTTATTTTGTTTATACGTAGTCGTGCGCATATTTTTTATAACTTATAAAAAAAAATTTGTAACTAATGTATCCGATACCACAAACAAATTTTTTATACACTTTTATTTGTTTATGTGTAAGCTTGCTTGCTGGCTATTCTTTATTTTTTGAATAATATTCCCATTTATATTATGGAATGAGTAAACAAATTTGTAAAAAAAAACAGTTTTGTTATGCATAAATATGAGCAAGCTAAAGAGAAAACGACACTAAATATCTTTTAGGTCTCTCTGTTTTAATACGATTAAAGCATGAACAGTATCAAATTTGTATTATAGAATAGACTCGGACTTGCGCACTACCGTGCTCTAGATAATAATAAAGGCTCAATTGGCGTGTCAGCTGGAATAACTATTTGCGTGCAATTGTTTTTAAGAATAAAATTAATAATTTATTCAATAAATACATGTGTCCCTTGTATACATGGCCACAAAAGTTACGTCATTAAATTTCGAATCGAATATAAAACTACTTAAATCGGTACAAAACCCCACAGAATTAGATGCATACGAAACTATCTACATATACAAATTGAGAAAACAGATAATGAATTTAGACAATGGCTCAATTCCAAATTTTGATTTAATAAATTTAAACCATTTTCAAAAATAAAAATAAAAATCCTATACCTGAATGTCAAGGTTAACGTAGATACACTCACTTTAGTGACAAAACAAACGTCGCATAGTCACCAAAGATTACCGCCAATAAATAGGTGGGGCTTTCCATACACCTATTCCAGTGTCAGGCAACTGAAATAATTCCCAGGTAAGATTATACTCTCAGTCAAATCGTATATAAGAACATAACTTTTTTAATGTCATTGTGAGACACGCACCAAATTAGCAACAAGCAACATATCTCTGAATCCATATCCCAGAGATAGTTACGATTAGCTAATTCATACTGATGATGACTACATTGTAGTCGAAATACGTTGATGACTACATTGTAGTCGTAATATAATTAGAACATGTGTTGGATCCAGAAAAATTATTCTCAATAATTTTCAATACAACAAGACGTTACCATATCTCAACAGGCATCAGATGGGAGAGCACAATATATCATTTAAGTCCCAGTGCACCAATTCTCCTCATTATCATTCATTCATACAATCAATTGAAGAATCTGGGGTCTACAAGTGACATTAAAGATCTGACATTTAATAATGGCTTTATTTGTAAAAATTTACGAACCACTAAAATTTAAATAGTTTCTTTCAAAATAATGTTGTACCTACTAGCCATCAAGAAATATGCATGGAAATAATCTGTCCAAGAAAATCACCTGCCAATTTAACCTGTTATAATACGATTCAAGATGAATGCAGCACTTTATAACTAACAATAATGGTGATTTTTATGTGTTTTTTCTTTAGGCGTGACCAACCATTTATCAGCGATATAAACCTCATTTGATATACTCAACTGAAGAAGCAGAATTTCATTCAACTGTAATATGTATCCGACCAAAAACATAAATATAAACAAAGGGCCGAGTTTATCGGTCGGGGATATCCTTAATAAAAACAAGCATTCGTTCATTGTTTAGATTTAGTATTCTTCCAATATTAGCAAATACTAATCAGGAGCAGCAAAATTTCAGCTTTCCGTCATTCCCGTATGCTTAAAATGCGAACATAGATTTCAGAAAAAGTTTGATGAGCATTTATTTGAAACTCGTATTTTTTGGGAACCGAGTGTCGACAAAAACTTCCATTCTTCCATCAAGCCTCCGCCATAGTATCAATATAAATTTAATGGAATTTCATCTACCAAAATCGATATCAGAGCTCACCAAATATGCGATTCATAGGCAAACGGGTCCACATAAATTATCGTACGTTACAGTCACTTTTTTTTTCTTTCAAAGTCAAATAAATTAAGAGCATGCAAAATTTATTATTATGAACTTACATTTACAAGACAAAATTGTATTTAAAAATAAATGGAATATAAAAAACACCACCAATTACGAAAAATAAATGTGCCATAATTGAAGATAAAAATAAACCGACCAAATAAGATTTGGGCTTGCAAAATTAGGGTTCCGTACTAATACTACACTGAACAGTCAAAAGACCAAATTAAATTTTTTTTATTTATGTATCTATACATTGTGTAAAAGGAAGTATGTTTATCCGCTAACTCTTTCCAAACCACGCAACGGATTTTGAAACGGTTTTCACCATCATGTTGATAATTTTTTCCGGAAGGTTAACATGTATAGTTTATATAATTTATGTGTATGGTTTATAAAGTAAATAATAAAGATATTTCGGAACCAAGTTGCCAAAAAATGTTCTTTACAGTTCGCAATTTTTTAAATCTAAATTGCACCGTATAAAGCCGGACAGCAGTAGTATTTAAATATTATTCAAATTTGCTGAATGAAGAATTGTCATTTTCTAACAAATTTTGAGCTATATCATTAATTTTAGAATCCAAAGAGATAGCCCTGACCAGCCAAGTAGCCGAGCGGTCTAAGGTGTCATGTCTACGCAGTATGCAGTACTTGGACACTGGGAGGTTATGGGTTCAAATCCCGACATCGGCAGTTTGTCAATTATAAAAAAAAGGGGGGCTGTTGATTGACTAAACTGTCAGCGTATGGACAAGAACGAAGTAACCGGCTATGCTTGAGAAGGTTTTCTTCAGTTTCCTTCACGAACTCCAGATAAATATCGGCATAGTTCCTATCATAGTCGGCTGCAGCCGCATATCCTACCAATTCCTTGTCTACTGACAAATTCCTTCCACTCCACTCACATCCTCAAATCCTAAGGCATCACAATGGACCTTATGGTCGAAGTGTAGCCCGTCCAAGACAGCCTTTACAATCTACCTCTACCTCTAGCCCTAACAAATAATAACGCCCTCGATACATTAATTAATACTTTTTATCATTGGACCAAATTGATCCATATTTTTCTCAGAAACTTTTACACCTTCGTAAAAGCTCCCAGTTTTCCGGTAGTCTATGTTACAATACCTACTAATCCTATTAAAATCTAAATTTTAGCTTTAGAAACCTAGGGGATTTGGGAGTGTGGACGTTCATTTCTAGTAAATTATTAGCTATATAATTAAGAACACTGTATAAAAAATTATAGAAGAACATTTATAGAACATTTTTAAAACCCTCAGAGCTAACCCCCTTTTAAATGATACCTCGCACGATAAATTAATTAAAACATGCCAGACCTGACATTAGGCCATAGTGAATATTCCTACATTACATAGTTTTCAAGAACAATCTCTGTGATAGACGGACACGAGAGTGATATTTTAAGGGTTCCGTTTTTCGTTCTAAGGTACGGAACCCTAAAAACATCAACGTAAACGAATAGAAAATTTTAAATTCGTTGGGAATAAAACTCATTTTATTTTTAATTCTAGAAACACAAAAAAGTTATAATGTCTTAAACAAATCCTTAATACCTGTAATAATCCAATTCTTATACCATTATTGTATAACATTATATTTAACTTATAAATATTAAATCATTTGTATGCATTAAACTGTTACGTTGAGATAAAAAATAAAATAAGAAAATGATCCAAAAACCTCTCTTATAAATTTTTTATGTGTGTTAAACAACATTTATTTTTTTGTATATTTCCATCTCTTATAGTTCAATATTTATGAAAAAAACAAAATGTATTGAAATAATATCCATTTGCAATAAAGAAAAATTATTTATAGTAGTGTAGACCCTTTGGGAACTTCTCCTCTCAAGATATGTTTTAAATGACCAAATGAGACTTGGTACCAAACATGAAACTATGCCCAACATGAAACGACAATTAAATTATGCCATCTCGCATTTATGACATATTTTTTTATACCATTCCGCGATTAAAAGGAATATTAATTATTTTATTGATTTTTCCATCTTTTTAGCGAATTTCCTCCAAAGGAAATGCAGCTATTGTTTTTGCCCCAATGTTGGAATTTCGTAAAAATTTCTTCAAATGTCCATCGATTCTACCTATTAGATGTTAAAAATCACTATCGCTAAAATTTATATATATATATATATATATATATATATATATATATATATATATATATATATATATATATATATATATAGACATATATATACATATATATATATATATGTATATATATATATATATATATATATACAACATATGTACTTTTTTTAAATGTCTGTGGACTCTCTAGCGGTAACAGTTTTATTCCGATTGGAATGAAATTTGGTATTTGAGTAGCTTTTGGTATTCCTAAGGTCAAGTTCGTTAATGGGTAAAATGGGCGATTGGAAAGGTGGTTTACAGGGAGGGGAAAACACAAAATATGACTATTTCTCTTTATATTTGAAAAATCGAAAAATTTATCAGGAGTTAAGTTGTAGGTACTGTAATTTTTACTGTAATTTTGTTTCTTATCATTTTTCTGTTACACTAATATTTACAGAAGTATTTACAATTACAGATTGAAAGTTAAAATTCTAAATATGTCTGTTCACATTAGAGTTTGAGAAAAATGATCAGGTAATGAATTGTAGCAAACTTGATTTTCTACAACTTTACTCCTTGTACATTTTTCGATTATTCTAATATTAAGACAGATATTTAATATTTTGTGTTTGTTTGACACGAATACATAAAATATATTTTAGTGTAAAAAATTTTGATTGTTGTTTCCATAGTAACTATAAACTATAATCGTTATATCGCGTTTTTTTTGGCTATTAATAAATTTAATTTTTCCAAATACTAAAGTCATATCAGATATTATATTTCATTTTGATCACACTAAATCTAAAATCTATATTCTAATGAAATTCGCTAAGTTTCTGCAGCTCCTGCGAAACGAATTTTTTTTTTAAATACGTCGATACGGGAGGTCTTGAAAGTTAGTCGAGTGAAATTCAGAGCATAAGCCATACAACTTGTTAGATGTGTGGTGGCCTCATTCTGAAATATATTTTTCACAAAGATACTAAGCATTTCATGAAACATTGCGAATTGCGTAAACATACTGAAAAGTAGTGCCTAGACGTTCCGTCAAAAGCCCTTCAGCGCCACATAGTACCTAACATAATCTCATTGTGAAATCCATTTTCACGAAGATCCTAGGTACTTCATGAAAAATTAGCGTATTATTTCAATGTAGAAACTTACACACAGACTTATTTTTTGTTCAGTATAATATTATGATATAAGGTCAAATAATGATTTCACTCCTATGTATTTTCAAGCGCGGATCCACCGTTGTGGGCACGATGGGCATGCCCACAACCCGGATAGATTTGTGACGTCACACTTTCACGGTCTATTGAGGTCGATAGTCTGATGATATTATATCAAATGCTTTAATAAAATAAAAATAAAACAACGAATCGTCCGTGATTCGGAACGCAGCGAAATACTTAGTAATCGTAGACGATATGCTGTCACGTTATGTCACATTTTTGACGACATGTTATCTGTTTCTTTTTAGCACATGAATACTTATATTCGTATTGAAAAAAAGAGATGACTATTCGCTGGGTGCGGATAGTTTAAAAGTACATAGCCGTCTACCAATTGAAAAGTAAGCGTGTGTTGTATGCACATATACATTGCCGCAAAAACTTCCGAGCCACCTTTCTTTTTGGTGACGTGGCGTGGCGCTGACGTTAGTAGTTTGTACTGTTTGTAAACATAGGTAACCTAACTTGAATCGAATAAAAGTTTAGTTTATAAAGTTTTTTGTTATTGTCAGTCAGTGTAAGTCTAAATGTGACACTGTGATGTGCAAACAAGCACACATTTACTTTTGTAATTTTCGTGAGCGAACAAATTTATTAATTTACTAGTGTTCGCCCCACGGCCTTGCCCACGTGGAACTATACACTGTACAAAATCTTGGTCAGGGCGTCATATATTTTGTAAACATCTCCTTTGTAGGAATGCACTATATCAATCATGAGCGAGTTCATACTCCGACTCGCACTTGGCCGATTTTTGGGTGGCTGTGACCACAACATTTTTTGAGACAGTTTCTAAAAAATTCCTAACGGAAAATGTGTAATCTAGGTGTGTAAGTGTTCGTATATTCGCCTCTGATTGGTCTCCTTAATTTAGAGAGAAAAAAACTTGTTTTTGTTTTAGAAAGAAAAAAAAATTTTATTTCCAGAATACTTAAATTATGAATAAACAATAAAAATTAACACGCATAATATACGAAAAAAAATTCGATATAGTATCTTATCGAAAATGGATGACTATTGAATAAATTATACGTTTATACTGCTGTTTATTTTGCTCACTAATACTGAAAAAAGTGACAGACTTATATATATTATGGATCACAAAAGTTGATGTAATTTTTTTTAAATTTTACTATCGATTTGTGCCTTATTGTTTCGGTTTTCGAAAAAATGTTTCGGATAAAATTTGTTCATTATGCATACATATAGTATCAAGTATTAATCGAAAATTTTATTCGAAAACGGAAAACGAAAGCACAAATCAACTATTAATTTAAAAAAATTACATCAGCTTTTGTGGCCAAGTGTACACATTATTTTTTGTTTATACTAAAGTTTGGTCAAATTTATAAAAGATATAAGATATTACTTTTATTCCATTATTTATGTATACATTTCTTTCTTTTCTTGAACGAAAAAAATTGTTAAAATAAAAAACCCAACAAAATGATACTTTATGTAATGGGAATTTATTTTCCAATTAAAAATTCGTATGCCTTGGTAGTGTATTCCTACGTAAATTTATTGATTTATTATTACTAATTAATTCAGAAGGTGAATTGTTTTATTTATTTTTATTTTATTTCATGATAAAAAATACTATAAATTCTTTTTTTTCTTCACTAATTCCTTAGTTTTGAATTGCTCATTAAAATCAAAATCATTTTAGCTAATTCATTAGACCTTTTCATTTTAAATAGCGTTTCGTTTTTGTTTCGGAATGAATGTCAAAAACAAAAAGAGATCTTAATTTAAAATGATAGGTCTATTGAAAACAACTTTTCAAAATCCAAAAGCATGTGAAGAATTACTTAAACCTTCAAGAACAGTTTTTGTGACAAGAAGAACCCGTCGTTGATCTTAGGTCACAGTGGTTATTAGTGAATGAAATAGCAAAACCGTGATGAGATAGACCGAAAAATGAAAGTAGATATATCTTCCAAAGAATCAGAACCGACTTCATGAATCCCAAAATCAGCCAGTAAACAATTCAATAAAGGAGGTTTTACAGACTATCAAAATATTTCATTGCCTATTGTAGACTTTCTTGTATCAAACGAGATTCTTTTCTTCTTTATATTAGCCTTATCATGATTTGTCAAAAACAAAATTTAGTAAGTGATAGGAATATTATTATTTTTTCATCTAAAATTATAATTTAACATAATTATTATTTTATTAATGAAAAAATAATAATATTCCAATCACTTACCACATGTTTTTCTAGCACTCCACTATAAGTGCTTTGGTGTTTATCATATCTTTGAGCCAATCATGAGTGGTCTTCGTTTGTTTCGGGGAGATGATCAATTTATCGATTTCTATTGGATGTTATTGGGGAATGGGAGCATCATAGAAAGAAATGGTGGCGTGTGCTATTATGCACCTGGTTTGATTGTATATTTACATATTTAGACTATAAAAGAATCTTCATTAGCTAACTTAGTAAATGCATGTTATTATCAGAGATGTTGGCAACTGTTGAATTTTGTAATAAATGCTTAACAAAAATCCGTCTCTTTATAGTTTATATTGTGATAATGGATTTTATATGATATTGAGGAAATAACAATAATCAAAGTATGCACATTTAACATTTGGTAAACACATTCGGTTGACATAAAAGGATTTATTTTTGATAAAATGCATATAACAACTGCAATAAAAACTAAGTACATTTTCAGAACAAATAATCAGGCATGAACCTGCATAGAGTACACATGTGGTTTTACCATAGAATGATTTATTGCAACGAAATATAAGAAGAAGTATTTTGAAGTTTCAATCTAGTTAGAATAGATTCTTCTATGAATAAGGATATACCTTCAAGTGCTAGTTCAATAAATAATTAATAATCAAATCCACAAGACTTTTTAATTCACAATCCACAATCACAAAGCCTTTACTCCCAATAGCAACATTTAAAATTTTTGGCAGTCATGAGTAAAACATTTTGCATTTTCACATGCAAAGAAAATACATGAATATTATATTCAAATTGTTAATTTAATTTTTTAAATTCAATAACTGCTGGAAGAAGTAAAAACTTTTTTTCGCGTTGATATAAAAAAAGAAATCAAGTAGTCTCAGATAACCGATATTTAAGTGATATTCAAATTTGGGTACACAAAACAAAATTATTAGTATCATAAAAATGTATAATACATCACTTCACTTCTATAGAATAACTCAAATTTTTATTGTATACTTGATGGTTCTATTGCAGTTCTTTGCAAACCAAATTGATGAAAGTCCAATGAAGACCATTATGAACAATGTTTCAATTGATTTATCTTGTAAAACATAAGTTCCGGTGCTCAAATTTCGATAATCTTAGCAACATTTTCAAATCATCTTCAATGTTTATCGATATATTAATTGCTCAACGCTATGACTTTTTCATACTCGACGAAACATAATTAAAATATAGTTTAATAACCATACTTATTACAGCTATGTCAGTTGAACATCTAATATAACATACACAATGTTTGAACATTTATGTTATAATGTACTACAGCCGTAATATGCAAGACGTGTGTTGACAGGGATTATTCATCATTTTTGGTGTCTTTGTCACCAGTGTATGGTTATAAGCTATTTGTTATAAATGTGTGTAGCTTACCTATTTGTAGTAAGTTTCTAAGTTGTTCGCGAATGGGCGAAATAGTGATGCCGCGTAAGACGAGAGAAATGAGAAGAGACGAGACGATAATAATAAGTCAGCGAGAGACGAGAATAAATGAAATTATAATCCTGATTTCTGATAAATATTCGAGAGACAGACGATAGTATCAATCCCTATAGATTTTTTTTATGTAAAAAATCACAAAACAGGAAATTATTTTGGGCGTGTAATGATTTAATTTTTCCTTAGTCTTTATTGTTTCTATTAAAAGTTTTTTCAAATTCCTATTGAACATGTCAACTGACAATAATAAATATTTTTACTTTTTAAGTTAAAAAAATAGAAGTTAAAAAGATGATAGAAAATATTTAAAAGTCAATACAATACAAGAAAATTGCTACTCTCGTAGACCGAATTCAAAACTTGTAGACCTAAAGGCATGTTACAGGGACTAAGGCAGAAAACATATATCTACGAGCTCTAGTTTCTAATTTGTCCACCAGAGTGCATATCAAAGTGCTAGAGCTTTCAATGAAAGTTTTATAGTTTAAAAAGTGATATACGCGAACTATTTTATAATAACATGCATCTTGAAAATTAATACTCTCGTCTCGTAGCGTCTCGCAGCATGACTAGAACGAACTCAAAACTTGTAGACTGAAAGGTATGTTACAGGGACTAAGGCAGAAAACATATATCTACGAGCTCTAGTTTCTAATTTGTCCACCAGAGTGCATATCAAAGTGCTTGAGTTTCAATGAAAGTTTACAGTTTAAAAAATGATATACGCGAACCATTTCATAATAACATGCATCTAACCAGTCGCAGAGCGGTCTAAGGCGTTATGCCTGCGCAGTATGCCTACTTTGAAATTGGGCGGTTATGGGTTCGAATCCCGACATCAGCAGTTTGTAAATTATTAAAAAAAAAAAAGAGGCGGTTAATTGACTAAACTGCCGGCGTATGGACAAGAACGAAGTAACCAGTTATGCTTGAGAAGGTTTTCTGCAGTTTCCTTCACGAACTCCAGGGCCACCTCTACAATCTATTTATCTATCTAACATGCATCATCGTGCATGTTAAAACTGATTACAAATATTTCACTTGGCAATCAGTTAAAACTTAAATAAAGGACATTAAGCTTAATATCATATTTCAATTTCAGCAAATTCTTGAGAAAAATTACTCCACCAGTAAACTATTTTAACAAAATGGAAACCCGACTTCATAAATCAAATATTCTATAACAAAAAAGGCACTAAAAAGTAAAAACATAATTGCATATTCTTGTGCAAATTTAAGTTCACCTAAGCAAAAATTTTTAAATATATATGTACAATTATTGTTATTTTTGCAGGCGGTGTCAGCTTAGAGAAATTTACATGCATTTTGGACACCACCTCCAAAACTAACAATAATTGGACATATATATTTAAAAATTTTTGCTTAGGTGAACTAAAATTTGCACAAGAATATGCAATTATTTTTTTCCTTTTTAATGCCTTTTTTGTTATAGAATATTTGATTTTTGAAGTCGGATTTCCATTTTGCCAAAATATGGTTTATTTCTCGCTTTATAGTGACTTTGATGTTCTATAAATGATTTTATTTGTCTAAATATGGGTAGACCTACTAAACGACCTACTAATTTTTAGTCCATTTTTTTATAACACATTTTTATTACCCGTTTTTTTTTTTTAATTTTTAGTGAATTTTTTTATAATAGATTTTCAGTTTTTTTTACATGCATTTTGTTTTTTTTTTGTACAAATTTTTTTTTTTTTGGGTCGGTTTTTTTTTGTAAAAAATTTTTTTGAAGTCGGTTTTTAAAAAAATTTTCTTATTTTCCCATTATGAATGAGTATACCCTTTCAAAAAAAAAAATTTCGCAGAAATCCGTTATCAAATGTAAAATGAGGATTTTCCTCGATCAGAATGCGATTTGGTGCCAATGGGACCAATGGGAAACGAAACCCTTTAAAAAATTCAAAATCGGTTCATAAATGACGGAGTTCTGAGGTAACACACATTAAAAAAAAATACAGATGAATTGAGAACCATCCTCCTTTTTGAAGTCGGGTTAAAAAGTAATTAAATTCAATTGTCTTCACTTATACCAAGTGACTTTATCAAATTCACTTTGCATAATAATATATTTGAAAAAAAGAGAAACATATCTGGAACTTTTTCCTCTTATATTATTCAATTTTTTAAACTCTTTACTAGTACAGAATAAAGATAGATATAGATATATATATATGTTAAATGTAGCCTCAATCATATTGTTGAAGAGTGCCAACATGTAAGCACTATGTATAACTTGGCATGATGCTCTATCGTTTATCAAGATAATGGTAGTAAAATGTGTTTACATGAGTGTACGTAATGGCATTAGCTTTGTGTAAACCATAGAAATACTACAAGTAGCAAGAGTAAACAATATATACAAATCTTCTTAATGACTCTCAGCTGGTCCTGATCATGATGACCGAATAAAAACCAAACGGTTGGGTGAATTTGTCTCTGATTGTTTATTTTCTCAGTTTGACTTATGAAGTCCACACGATCAATTTCCCAGTTTTTGTCCGAATGCTTTTCGTAAATTTTTTACGGTGTGACATTTCAACAACTTTTTGGCGAAATCGTTTCACTGATACACCGCCAATATGTATCTTAAAAAAGTAAGTCTTCAATAAAACTGTTTTCAATTATAACAGACATATTTCTGTTATCTTTCAATTGTTTCAGTTACTTGACAAAAATTAATAAATTACAATTACTATATATAATAACTCGCTATACTCGCAAGATGGCTCCGCCTCTTTACCCCCGGTTACGGCGTCCAGTCTTGGCCTCGCGTCCTAGGAAAAAACATATCCAGCGTAGTGTAAATTTGGGAAATGAAAGAACACAAAAATACGCCAGGTTTCGTCAAAGGGGGGTCAAAAGGAATCAAACGGGAAAGGGAGTCCTAAGACGGTCAAAAGGGAAGTTCAAAAGGTAAAGGGGGTTCAAAACCGTTAACGGGAGGTTAGGTTACCTAGGGATAAATTTTCCGATAGTTCCCTAAAGTATCTTCAAAAGTATTCCATTGAATTAAAAAAATATTAACCGTCTAGCATGTATAGAAATAAGAATGGTATTAATAATATTATAAGGATGGGATCCATTTTACGAGGGTCTTGTGTTGGACACGTTTCAATGTCTCTCGTACGTTTGAAAATACTTCACGTCGAATGCTAAAAACCGCAAGCCTTCTAGCAAGTAAAGAAGGTATTTTCGGGAGTTTTCTCCAATTTCGAAGAGGTTACGTGTTACACAAAGGGTTGTATATATTATAGATAAGATAGGAATATCTTTTGGTATACATGGCGATAAAAATACTCTTTTTCACAAATTTGAGAGTATAAAATCGGTTATATTTCTGATAGTATTAGAGTTATAGAAAAAATGGACAGTAGATAAATTTTATTTACTACAAATACACTAATGATAACTTTACCCATTTAACTAGTATTAAGAGAGCTATTAAAACTTTGTGATTCCCCCTATCTAAGACCATAGATATCTTTCCAAAATTAGTGTTAATATACTCTGGTGACTTGAAAATATGGAGATATGGAGAAAATTTCGATTTCGATTTTCGTACCAATTATTAAGCTTATTAATAATTGATAAGCTTTTTAATAAGTCTATCGTGAGAAGAAGACCAGCTGATTTTCCGATAAGGTAATCATACTCACGTTCTGCCCAAACTGACCAAATGAGGTTCATCCTCCTGACTAGCTACTCCTGACAAGAATTGTCAGGAGTAACTGACAATTATGAGTATCTGAATTTGTTATAAGACTACTCTAAGAAGAGCGTTAATTGGACATGATCAGGATAACTCTTTTCACAAATATCTTTTAATTGCAGAAGATTATTCTATATCTGTTCCAATATCATATTCATCAAGCTCGGTTTGCCTTAGAAAACTTAATGATAACCTTAGGTTCTCATGGTACGTCAAACAAATTGGTAAAAAAATATGTTATATAATGTTGTAAAATTATTTTCGTTGTAAAATTATTTTGTATTTTATTTTTTATTTATTGCCTGTTTCCATAATTATCTACGATAAGTTTTTTCAACTGTATCTTAAGGTATTTCCAAACTATATCAGCTGATGGGGTACCCACGCGAAAGGAACTATATAAAAAATTATATGTGTAAAAAAATATGTTGGTACTCCTGCGAGTTGTTGAAAACAGCTGTCCGTTGTCATCAGTGTTCCCATTCGTCACATAACATGTCATGCATATAGTAGTCATCATACATATACTAGTATATAATTTCAAACGACTTTTAAACAGCGCGCCGGTACTCATAATGCCAACTGAACCATAAAAAATAACCTTCTGCTGCGGACATGAAAAAACATGCACTTTTTTACGAATATTTCATCAATAAACTTAACAACCCGATGGTCATTCTCTCAAAGTTTTAAGGAAAAATATTTCTAATTGAGGAAAGTATGTATCGAATTTCAGAACAACCGTGACTATTAAATTGAGAGAGTTCGAAGTAAAAACAGTCGAAATCGTGAATTATATTTCACCTAGTTTATGAAGATGCATAGTAAATTTCTCCAACTTACATAACGCTTTTCTCAAAAACGCTATGGTGATCAATACTTCAAAAAAATGCAGCTGATTTCTGAGGATTCATTTTACTGTGAATTATTGTGAATTTCGTGAAGGTCTATAGTTTGGAAATATTATAATTTAAGCTAACCGCTTATGAAATTTATTATATTTTTTAGGTTTTACCAATATTTCTTTATTTTCATTCATAAAAATTGTTTTAGTATGCAGTTATTCATGTACCCAAATATGTTTACCTTTTTGATTAAATTTGTATATTTTAGTCATTATCATATATTTTCTGAAGGGACAGTGTTCCGAAAAAAAGTCAAAATAAAAGTATTATTACAAAAATCTCAAATACTTGTTTTATTTAATAAATATAATGGATTTTCATCAACTTACGACCCAATATAAACTACCTAAATTAAAATAGACCCAATAGCAACATTGTGTAGTGCATTCATCACTGCCTATGCACAGTATGCCATGATATGGTGTTACACTCACACGACAGACGACGGACAATAACGACGATGTATACATGTACGAGTAAGATGCAACCATATATAAATGATTGTAGTTAGAGAGTGATAAGTATTATATAATAGTTATTTATGTTATAATACAATACTGATTGTTTAAGTGTGACAAAGTAAACCATATCATAGTACATTACATATGGACAGCGATAGATACACTATACAGTATTCCAGATTGGGTGTATTTTAAAAAACAAGCTGTATAATTTTTACTACTTTACTTATTGATGTGTAGTATTTCTATGATTGCGAAATAATAAAAAAGATAATATCAGCGAACGATGAATAAAAATGAACAATAATGGAAAAGACGAAGAAAATATGAAGACGATGATTATTATAATAGTACTACATAACATGTATGTTGCGTCTCGAAAAATATTCTACATATTTCGATTCTCAGTGGTACGTTTTATAAAGTACACAAAACACATTTCATTCGAATACTTACAATTTTATTCGACGAGAACCGCTTCATTTTTATTTTTATGAAACGAATAAAATAAAAAGCTTATTGGTATAGAAAATAATTATTTTTAGTTTTCTGCTATAGGTACTTAATTCAATTAATTATACTTTTTTATGAGTAAATGGTTATTTTAAAGTAGTTTAATGGTAAACTCATATCTTAAAAATTTGATTAACTCGAAATGTGACAATAAACTCTACGTTTGCTTTACGTAAGGTTGTACACAAGGTTTGCGTATCAAACCTAACGTAAAAGACCTGAACATTCTATATTAACTTATAAAATTCATCCGGATCATCTGAGAACGATGAAATATTCGGGAGTTGTTGTTGAGAGACCGCTAGGATAGGTTTCTGTCCCAAAAACCAAATTTTCTCTCACTTCGCTAATTAAGAGTTAGATGAGAAGCGTAAAGACAACAAATTTTCCTTCTAAAAAGGAATAACTTTTGTTTGAAACTTATTTTCCCTCACTCCGCCAATTAAGAGTTAGAAGAACTGTGTAAAGACAACAAATTTTCTTTTCCTAAAAAGAAATAACTTTTAATAATTTGTTCGTAGAAAATAGAACTAGGAGAATAAATAAATTAATTTAAATAAATTGAACGTTTCGTCATTTATTTATGACTTCCTCAGCAACTAAAAATTAAAACCAATAAAATATTTAACAATGAAAAAAAAAGATAATTGTAATTAACATAAGTTAACGATCAATTTATTTAAATTAATTCATTTATTATCCTAGTCCTATTTCCTACGAATTATTTATTATTATACATTATGGATACGAATATTGAAATAACTTTTTTTTGAAACTTTTATAGATTTGCCATAATTTTTGTTTAAACATTATCGTTGATTATCGCGAAGCTTTTTTTTAAACCGAATCAATAAGGTACAAATCAATTATTATAAAATTTTATAAACTTACATCAACTTATAACGCTTATTATAATTTATAAAGTTGAGCTTAACAAGTTAATTTAAAAAATAAATAAATAAAATGCGGATACTCATATTTAAAGACGATAACATACAACGGCGGCATCAACGAATATGCATGGTCAACACATAGTCTTGTGTCGTGCAATCTAATAGGGTAGTCAAAATATTTTAAATTTTAAATATACAAATGTAATTACTAAATATAGTTAATAAAATGTAATTGATTGACAGAATTTATGTTTTTAATATCTACGAAATTAATACAAATATGAAGCTTTAATGTCCCTATTTCCACATCATTATTAGGTTGTCAAGAACTTCACGAAATTCACAATGTTAGTAAAATGAATCCTCAAAGTAAAATGAATCCTGAAATCTGCTGAATTTTTTTGAGAATTTATCACCATGGCGTTTTTGAGAAAATCGTTACGTATGTTGGAGAAATTTAATATGCATCTTCATAAACATGGTGAAATAAAATGCACGATTCCAACTGTTTTTACTTCGAACTGTCTCAATATAGTCATGGTTGTTCCGAAATTCGACACATACTTTCCTCAATTTCTTTTATGGTTCAGTTGGCATCATGAGTACCGGCGCGCTGTTTGAAAATCGTTTGTAATTATATACTAGTATATTTATGATGAAGTATATGTAACTTGGACCCAGCACATATCAAATGAGCGTGTATTAAAATATGCTGGTGTAAATAAACAATTAATAAAAACACTAAGATTTAGGCAGTTAAGTTTCTTGGGACATTGTGTTAGGAAAAAAGGATTTGAACATTTTATTTTGACGGGTAAATTGGTGGGTTCAAAAGCTAGAGGAAGGAGACGAACCTCATATCTAAAGAGTTTAAATGTAAGTTTAAGTATGTGGAAATCCTTCGTTTGGCCGACGATCGAAAAATGTGAAACAAACTTATAAAAGATGTTTGTTCATGACTGCGTGGAACGTCTGTCTCGCAGACATGGCACTATTGATGATGATGATGAGTATATGTATGATATGTTATGTGACGAATGGGAACACTGACGACAACGAACTGCTGTTTTCAACAACGCGAAGGAGTACCAACATATTTTTTTACACATAGAATATTTTATATACTTCTTTTCGCGCGGGTATCCGATCAGCAGATATAGTTTGGAAATACCAAAAAGTGAGGAAATGGAAAGATACTGCAGGCTGCAGATATATCAAACAAATGATCGCTGGGTATAAAGCTGCAAGGTCAACCTATCTTACTGACAAAAACCGTAAAGATATAAACCTTCTGATTGGAGGTGCTACCGGGCACTGCACGCTTAAAAGGCATCTATCTCTCATGAAGTTGGAAGACCGTGTGATCTGTCCAGACTGAAATGAATCAGAACAACTAAATTGACGCTCTGTTTTGACACTCGCAAAGAAGGTGGGTATTTTGGGTAGGTTACACAATGAACCTACCCGTCTAGAGGAAACGAACCAGATGTGGCAGAGTATAGAAGAGGTTGAGGGGATGGGTTTCTAAGGGGTCAGTAAAAAACGCCTAGAAAAGCCCACTTGCCAGGCTTCCGCCTCCCTTCCACTACTAATACTAAGTTTTAAAGTATATAAGTGTATAGTTAAAATGACGCCACAGTAAGATCTATTTAATTTATCTTTCCAGGAATAGACACCTGGTGGATGTGTTGAGTTTTTCATACCAATATTTAATTAAAAATTCAATGAGATGTTCGTCTATATAATATATAATAGTTCTTTCATACTATGTTTTCGTAACCTTAACGGAAACTGCCATTATTATTGTATTGTGACGATTAATTACACACAAATAATAATATGCTAGAGAAATAAGTTAATGTTGACTTCAAATGAAATTTGTCAAATCCAGCATCCGGCATTCGATACCCGGTGGATGAGTAAATTTTTTCAATATTTAATTCATATTAAAACTGTTTTAAATATTTCCCGAAATGGTTTAAAGTTTCTCCCTCTGAAGTTTCGAAAATATATTCCTCCAAAATAAGCATGTGCCATAAGGTATTAGCGCAGGTGTGCCGAATTTCGCACTTGTGTAATATCCTTTGTATACGCGTTCAATTCAAGGAAAACTCACGTCTTTAATGTCACAATAAATATTCAAAAAGGAAATCCTAAAATTATTTCTAAAGGTACAAAATTATATACTGGTTTTCGTGTTTCTAATGTCTATGAAGAGATTGATTTCAATGATTCTCGGCAAATTTTTGGTACAGTATTAAGAAAAACACCTTTGCCACAAGTTGTAATTAACAATGTTATTAATTATATCAACAGTTTTATGTGAACATTTCAACTTAATTGTGGCATTATGATTGTAGAAGTGTGTATATGCAGGTAGTGTGTATACTATACCAAAAATTCGCCGAGAATTATTGACATCAATCTTTTCATAAACGTTTGAAACATGAAAAGTAATACATAATTATTTACCTTTAGAAATACTTTTTTTTCTAAAAATATCTAATTGCACTACCTGGAAACTGCTCATCAATTTTTTCACTGTCATTGTATACAATTATTTCATTATAGTTAAAATTAAAGTTGACTTTTTACATGTATACCCGCATGTAGAACCATAACTTAAAATAAAAAGCGCGAGACAGCGAAGAGGTCGCCAGCCAAAAATACTTTACAAGTGTATTGAGACAATTTAGGTGAAAATTTTGTTTCAATCCTTTGGTAGTGTCAAAAATTTGGAACAATTTTCTGGCATCAATGGATATTTTACGATAAGATTTAGTGTAACATTAATTTTTTTACGGGTTTCATTTATCTTATAAAACATAGGGTGCATTCGTCTTGGACGCTCACACGCTTTCGGCTTTCGACTTGGCGCTTTGAGTGTCAAAAAATCATACTTGTGGCTGAGTTCATGAAGTACATCTCGCGCTCACACCGCTTACACCACAGAGGTAGGGCAGCAAAAGCGTAAGCACCAAATCTTACTATTTATCAAAACGAATGCCTATGTAAGCGTAAGCTAACCAAACTTTTTTCATATTTATTAAATTACTTAAAATTGAAATCGTTGACAAATCAGTAAAAATGGCTAACTATTACCCAGATTATTTTCGATCGATTTAAATGATTCAGAATCTGGTAAAACGTATACTATTTCTGTTACTTTCGACAAAATAAAACGTCGCCATGTTGATAAAAAACTAACGCTCACAACGTCTAAAACGAACGATATTTTCTGATCGATTCTAAGCGTTCCTAAGCCAACATGAACACCAATAATTTGTGCTTAGTAGCGTGAGCGCTCAAAGCGTGTGAGCGTCCAAGACGAATGCACCCATAGAGATGTATATAAATTTATTATTTAAATAACTTCTCTCAAGAATATTTTATCATTATTCTAGATAACCATATTTGTTTATTTATTATAAATTTTTAATCTAAAGTAGTTTCTTTTATTTTAAATGATACGAATATATTTTTACATAAAATGCCCTCTATATTTCAGGAGTGATAATTTTATTATTTACTAGCAATATAATAAACTTACCGATTTTAGCATTACCGAACGCATCCTTGAATAATGCTGGATGATGGTGTTTGATAGCATTCATTCGACGGTTGGCAGCACCATCTCCACGTTTTCTACGTGGTTGTTCAACTGGTAACACACGTCGTCGTTTTTTCGGTAACTTCGATCTAGCCTAGAAACAAACCAATTTTATATTAGTTATACAATTTTCCACAAGGTGGGCACATAAAAATTATTTTTTGTAAAATTTTTTGTAAAGTAAGAGTTACTATTTTGTTGCAGAGCAATTTTAATGTGACTACGTATATAAAGATGGCCCAAAGATCACGGGACTATTTTGAAATCCAACAACCTAATGCCATTTAGTATTTTCTCATTTTTCTCGTCAGATTTTGAATTGTTTTTATCTTTTCACAGTTTTGGTATGAATATAAGACATAGTCACGAATAAAAGTTGTCCAATTTTCTTCTCTACTATTATAAAACTGTAATTGTCTCTTTGTTTCTGTCGAGCATCACGCAGTGATTTTTTATGTTTAAAAGCTTATGATTAAACATATAAACTATGACGGGAGCCAGAGATATAACATGAAATCACGGCGAAGCCGTGGGTTTAAGCTAGTCAAATATAATAATTAATTTTCCAATTTTATTTATGATTGGGCCGATTTTAGTGTCAGACATGCATTTGCCTGAGGAGCAATGTTTTACCCCTACGGAATGTTCTTGGAATATCGTGCAAGAATAGAATTCGCATATAATTTTTCGAAAGATACACAAAATCTTATGTATTGTTTTAACAAACAATCACAGAGACATAATTGTTGATGCACCAATAACCTCCTGACAATAAAAGCGCGATATTCACCAAATCAAACCATGAGGGGGGCATTAAAAACGACACGTATGAAGATTAACTCCATATTGAATAACACATCAAGCTTCCATGGTAACATTTGTAATACCAATTATTATTTAGCATGTCAATATTTAAACTGCAATTATTTATGTAAGTATCGGAGTAACAGACATATGGACAGACAACACGTATCCGACAAAAAAAATAAATCAGGTGACAGAAGTTTTCGCACACAAAAAGTATGGATATCCCAGCAAAAACAAAAGGACCAAGTTTTTTTAACAAAAATGATAAAATGATTAGTATATACTTATTGGGCAGGTTCCTAAGGTGCAAGGTTTTCATATTTTACTTGGCAATTGGTCAGATTATTTCTTTGTAAATTAAGTTTTATAAAATCTGACCATTTGCCAAGTAAAATATGAAAGCTCTGCACCTGAGAGACCTATCCAATAAATGTATGCCAATTATTTCCTCATTTTTGTTATAAAACTTGGTCCTTACCTAGATTTCACTACTTTCATACATTTCTGGGTGGCTTCAGCCTATAACCTATCTGCCTAATAAAAACCAACTTTCTAGAACAATTAGAAATACCCTAGAATATTGATAAATCAGTCAGTCAGTCCCCAAAATGCCGATTTTTTGGGTTTAATATCTTGGACACTTGGGTCCTGAAATAAGGAGGCTTAAAAACTGTCTCGAATGCTTCCTGTAAACATACTTAGTACTTATACTTGATCAGACGTACTACCGTCCATTCATTTTATGTTTGCTCAAAAGCAAAGCTACCAATGTTCAGAAAAATGACAAATATGTCTGTCACCTCCGTTAGTTTAACATAATCGAAAGGAATAAAATTTCATGTTCGCCCTTTACCTAGATCAGTTTTTGTATTATAAATACGTATATCGGCTACAAAGTAGTCATCATCAGTATAAATAAGCTAGTCGTAATTTATTCTTTGACAATAAGAAATAGATATAAAATCGAGATTAATAGACAAAAGTAATATAAATAAAAACTTTAAAAAAATAAATTAAAATAAAAATATAATAAATTTAATTGAAATTACTCCTGTTAAAATTTCCTTCATTCAAGTTTACTCTTGTTAACATCACTCTTATTAAAATTACTCGTATATTGTCTCAGGATATGTTATTCGTTGCTAATTTGGTGACAGTTTCACGATATTGCTTCGCTTTACCTAGCTTATATATGTTTGGCCGACCTTTGATACTATTTTAAGACTAATTGGTGCTGAGTTATGCATTGCGCAGTAAACAGGTTTTTAAATTTGGCATGTTTAGAAAGAGAGAGACGAACATATTGACGATTAATTTTTCTTTTCCGTAAAATTTTGATTAAATCTGAATTTGGAACCGGTCCATTGTCTAAATTCAAAATATTACTTTTGAATTTCTAAATGTAAATGCTTTCGTATGCATCCAGCTTTGAAGGATTTTGTAGCCTTTACAAGTTTTAAATTGGATTTGTCGATTTTATAGTCATTCTCTATAATATGTGCAGCTACACAGTATTTTTCTAACCTGCCGTATTTCATATGAGCCATACGTTCTTTGAAATTATATTTCAAAAACCTAGAGTTCTCATTAATTATCATTTGATAATCTAATATAATGAATTACGAATAATTATACGAATAATGAATTATTTTTTACTTAATATGAGCTACTTCTCACGTTCTGTTTGAAAGAAGTTACTATTTTTTATAAACATTACAGATCAACTAAGAAACGCAAGCATATTTACTTACCTGAGTATGTGAATAGAACATACTGAAATTTGATACAATAACTGGCACAGGTAAAGCTATTGTTAATACACCAGCCAATGCACATAAAGCACCAACAAACATTCCTGCATATGTTTTTGGTGCCATATCACCGTATCCCACTGTTGTCATGGTAACAATCGCCCACCACAGTCCTTCCGGTATACTTTTAAAATTATTCTTTGGATTTTCCTAGAAAAAAAGAAGAAGAAAAAACGTAGAATACACATAGGAACATATATATCGTTGAAATAACGTATCAATAATAAAGCAGATATTATATGAATGAAGGAATGAATATTGTTATAATAAAAACTTTTTAACAAAAAATAGAACCGACGAAAGAAGAAAGTAACTGAAAGGCCAAAAATAATAACTTAGTAACAAAAATTTAAACCTTCGAAAAAAGAAAGGAAAAACTAAAAAAAGTTACTTTTTAGTGAAACTAAGTCCTACACTAATGTTAATACCTAAATAATTTTGAGTCGTCGCCAAAAAATCTCCATCGAAATGGGCGAAGGGTGAATCTGATTTTCGGTTAAAAGTAAATATTACATTTTGTAATATTTTGTTTGTTTGGTGCCGACTCAAAATTATTTAGGCATTTACATTAGTGTAGGATTAAAAGTTACTTTTTTATTTTTTCCTTTCTTTTTCCGAAGGTTTAATTTTTTGTTATTATTTTTGGCTTTTCAGTTACTTTCTTCTTTCGTCAGTTCTATTTTTTGTAAAAATTTTTTTATTCTTTTCTGGCTATAGTGTCATTAGAACTACATAATATGTGTCAAGTTTCAACAGAATCGGTTCACAGATGAAAATTCAGTAGTGAACAATCAACCATTCCCTATTTTTCTACCCTTAGGGGCGAATTTTTTTTTACAAATTCATATGGAACCAACTTTGAAGTATACTCTTACAACAAAAAAAGAATTATCGAAATCGGACTACTCTGTAAAAAGTTATGCGTGATCATACATAAAAAAAATAAATATAGGTACAGGTTGAATGGAGTACCTCCTTCTTTCGTCGGTAAAAAATGAAAATCTTTTTTGGGTAGACTCTAAGGTACACACACACACACACACATTTGTAACAATATACATACATAACGAGAAGAGTGTGCGAAAATTGTGTTTTACTAGCAATATTTTCCATATTTCCTTATTCTTTATTAGTTACAAAAATATGTGTGGTTGTTTGCCTCGTAAAGAATAACCAAATAGTATATTGCAGTATCAATATACTATCAACATCAAAATAGAAAAAAATCTATTTTTTTACGGCAATTTTCATATGTATATGGTAACACAATGATGTTATGAAAACTGATGAAATCATAATGAATATCAAATCAAATTACCATGGTCATAATACCATAAAATTAGTATTAGAACATTAAAATTATAAAATTTTACACAGAAATTATGGTAAGGTAAAACATATTTATGTATTTCAATTTTATTTCCTGATAAATTTTTTCATTTTACTATTTTGAAGAGAGAAATTAAAGATTGACTGTGTTTTCCTCTTTCTTTAAGCTCCTCAATTCACCGGATCAATTCTGGCCTTTATCGAACTAAGCCTTTCAAATACATGAATAATAGAAAAATTATAAAAATGACTGTAAAATTACGTTTCTCCCTTTTTTCTCATGTACTTAAATTGATAGTTTAGACCAATCCAAGTGGCCGAGCGGTCTAAGGCGTTAGGTTCGAATCCCGACATGGGCAGTTTGTCAATTATTAGGAAAACAAAGAGGGCGGTTAATTGACTAAACTGTCGGCGTATGGACACACATGAAGTAACCGGCTTTGCTTGAGAAGGTTTTTTGCAGTTTCCTTCATGAAGTCCAGATGAATATCGGCAAAATTCCTATCATAGTCGGCTGCGGCCGCATATCCTACCAATTCCTAGTCTATACACAAAAATACCTTCCACTCCACTCACAACCTCACATCCTCAGGCATCACAATGGACCTTATGGTCGAAGTGTAGCCCGTCCAGACAACCTCTACAAACTATCTATCTATCTTGATAGTTTAGAGATATTCCAAACTATATGTTCTCCTTTCTTCTAAACCCCTTTCTCCCGTTGACCGATTGTGCCCATTATTATACTTGGCGGTTTAAATACCACGTGCTCCTCATCAAATTTTAATCCGATTAGACAAAAATATACTTATATTGCAAACAACTAGTCCAAGTGGTCGTGCGGTTATGGCGCTCTGTTTGAAACAGGAAGTTTGCGGGTTTGATTTCCAACGGTGAAAGTTTGTCCATTAAAACTTATGGGACGGTAAATTGGTTTATAGTTCTATCAAAGTCTGCTTACAAATTTTTT
Source organism: Nineta flava (assembly GCA_963920215.1). Lineage (NCBI taxonomy): Eukaryota > Metazoa > Arthropoda > Insecta > Neuroptera > Chrysopidae > Nineta > Nineta flava. Next base: position 20,689,692 of record OY986043.1, on the reverse strand, counting down.
ATTCTCCACTCACAATATGTATGGTTAAAGATTAAGAAAGATTTGGAAAAATGATAATGTGGTCCGCATTTGTCATAGGCCGGGGAGTCTCTGAAACGAAGGTTAAACCATCATTGATCATTGTTTCAAATTAATCATTCTTCAAAGGGAAAATAATCTAGAAATCTGACTTTGTGGACTATGGAAGCCAAAAAAATGTTTTCTCTTATTAGTTTAGTAATACAAACCAGAAGTAAGCTTTAGGACCTCTACACAGATATTACGAAATTCAAAGTATAACAAGATTAAATTCCAGATATTATTTTTATGAACTGACAGGAAACTACATTTATGTAAAACATGCTGACAAGAGATTTAATGACAATGTGTGAATTCAACTTGCCTATGCCTATATTCCGAGATTGACCCTACCTAATCTGATTGTTTTGATGGGAACATATACGTTGTTAACCTTATAGTAGTCGCGTTCATTTTTCAGACAGTAGTGATCGCGCGCGGATTAATAGACCGCATATTTAACTTGCTAAATTCGAATTTGTAGTAAAAATATTTGTAAATTAAACATAAAGAACAACAAATAAGAATTATAATATGTTACCTAGAATAAACTTCTAATAAAATAAAAGGAAACAAGGCTTTAAAATTATATAATAGTAAATTTATACTTTTTTAACATTGTCGCGGTACCTTGGCTCTCTTTATTCATCAAAGGAGCGCTGCCCGAACCTGCAATAGATTTCGATACTCGACAAAAAAATTATATTAGTAAAAAGTTTTAATAAATATTTTCCAATTAGAATGACACGCACGTTTTTTTTTTTTAAAAAAATTTAATTTAAAAAAATTTTTACGAAACAAAAATTTGCTTAAAAAAAGGAAAGGTTTTATTTGCTTTAAAAAAAATTTCAATCCAATTTCTTTTTCAACAATCTTTTAAATTTTTCAACACAATGTCAAACTTTGAATTAATCTTTACTTGATCTGAATTGAACAACAGTTAAATATATAATTTGAACTGAATCAAACAATAGTCAATTTTAAACTGATTTTGATTAGCACTGGCCGCCGCTTTATATACCCGTCAAGGATCTTTCTAGAACATGGTTGTTGTTTTGAAGAAATATTTTTTTGAAAATATATTTTTGCATGGAGGTTTTTCGAACAATTTAGTTTATCAACAACCATGGGCGCAGTCGGTGGTTCAGATTAAATATAAAACTAATTAAAAATTATAATACTGTACTAGGCATCGAACCAGCGCGACACCCATCATGTTTGATATTTAACTGTCAATTTAACAGACACGGCCACAGATAATTGAAATTTATACACAAATTTTATGATACATAGATTATTCATAACAAGCTTGTTCTGTTTACTCAATCGTACCTGTTTAGACAAGAATTATTCAACAAAATTTATTTTTGCATGTATCTGCTTTTAAACAAAATCATACTTGATTTTTTTTATTTAAATTATATCTGATAATTTTTTCCAATTTTTTTGATTTTAAAAAGAAAAACTTTAAATTAAAAGCAGTTATTTTCTTTTCAATTTTCGACTTAAAAAAAACTTTGTTTAAAGAAAAAAAATAAATCGAACTAGATTATTTTCTTTTTGCACTTAAAAAAAAACTCGTTCTTTTTCTAAGGAGAAACATATTTTCTCTTTAATATTTTTCTATTTGATAATTAAAATATTTGCTGTATCCAAAAAGATTATTCTCAATAATTTTCAATACAACAAAATATATAATTACAATGGTCGCACGCGGAGTGACAGTCCGAACAGTCCGAAAAAACTTATACGTACTGATTGATCACGTCGGAACATACAAAAAGTGACTATATGAAGTTACAAAAAGCCTCTAGTTGATAGGGTGGGGAAATTTTAAATAGAAGATCGGCAAACGTTTTTATGGAGTCCACGTGTGACTACAGTAGGGTTAACTAAGTTTTGCAATACACTGTATAATGTATGACAGTTCTGTGTATTAACTTCATAATATATGAACAGGTGGAGTATAATAAATGCTGTTACCTAGAATTTTCATTCACAAGATTTAAAATATTAAAGAATTATTCAATGGAGATTTTGTAGTATTTTGAAAATTATGGAGGCATTGACTTATTATGTACTATAATAAATTGTTAACAAGATGGTGATTTGCAGTTCGAGTTTGAACAATGTTTATAAGTTCCGCAAGTAAAGGTCCCCGCACAAATCTTATGGGTTTTGGATTCCGATCAAATTGGCTATAATTATGATATATTTCACTTCATGATGTCCTGATTAAAAGTTCCAATAAGCACAAAGTCTTAAAATTGAGTTTTCGAGATATCGAGGTCATGAATATCAAGTCTTCTGAATATCAAGGGTCAGATTAATTTGAAAATTAATAGCTTTATCGAAAAACTTTAAAGAAATAAATTGTAGCTAAGTAGGTCGAGCCTTCGATGGTGACCTTGAGAGGGGCTTGAAAGTGACCTTGATTGTCAAACTAATTTTCCTCACAGAATTGTGTATTTTTTTATCGGAGAAGTGAAAAGTTTCAAAATTCTGTGTGTAAACGCCTTAATGACTTAGAAATCAGTGGAGCGTAACTTAAATCAGTTTAAACGCGTTAAAGGTTTTAATAACCTTAAAGCGACTGAACCGATTTTGACGTGGTTTTCACTAATCCGTTCAGAATTTAACTGAGAGTAACATTTGCTATAAAGTTCCATTAATCCGCGTCTGCAAGGTATAATATCTATCTTATGAACAAGATCTTTAGGGAAAATCTTTAAATACACAAAAATTTGTCTCAAAAGTACAAACAACTTTTGTTCGAAACTTTTTTGCATTCGTCCAATATTACTAGCGTAAATACCAAATTTTCGCCACATTTACACCAAAACTATGCATGTACGAAAAAAAGTTTCCAACAAAAGTTGTTGAAACAAAGAAATTCATACGTATAATCCTTTGAAAAGTTCCCATTTCAATATCTCTCTTAGAGTACTCATATATACGGTTATTCTTAGTTTTTAACTTAGTTGGAAAAAATTGTCTTTTTTTGGCCGTGGTTTTCGACCATGTTGCTTCACCAAATTATTAAGGTGCGGTACTCATTCCACGTATAATGTAATGTTCTTTAATTGGGTATTGCATGACTTTTTTTCTAGGATGCACCATCTAGACACAAAACCAAAAGTTGTCCGGAGGTCGCCCTTGTTAGCATTTTGCTTAATTACATGTTTGTACTCATAAACAGCTTGTTTTTTTAAATACACCCTATGTGGAATACTGTATAGTGTATCTATCGCTGTCTATATGTAATCTACAATGATATGGATTACTTTGTCACACTTAAACAACCAGTATTGTATTATAACATAAATATTATATTATACTTATCACTCTCTAACTACAATCATTTATATATAGTTGCATCTTACACGTGCATGTGCCCATCGTCGTTATTGTCCATCGTCCGTCGTGTGAGGTTAACACCATATCATGGTATACAGTGCATAGACAGTGATAGATGCACTACACAATGTTGCTATTGGGTCTATTTTAATTTGAGTAGTGTATACTAGTTAAAAAATAAAAATTACTACCCCATCTTTTGCAACATACCTCCAGTTTTGAGCCTGTACTGACGTACAACTCGCCATAACTATAGTTGCTTAAATATAGGTACACCCAATTTTCACAATAGCTAGGAGATGTATTCGACACATGTAATGTGTAATTAAGTACAACGTTGTCAAATTTACCAACTGTTCCAAACCAACCAAACCCAACCTTCTTATCAGTAAAACAATTTTAAATATTAAGGATGTACGCGCACTAGAGTTTCAAATAGATAAGGCTTTTGATTTTTCGTTGAAGTGCATATAAATCAATTGTAAAAGTTCCAGGAGGGGGGGGGGGTTATGGTCTCGAATTAATTATTTAATGTTATTTATTAATTATTTAAGTTCGAGTTTGAATGCCTTGCTCTTATGGAGAAACCCATATTTTTACACATATTTTGACATATTTTATTAATTTTCACTTGGAATAAAATTAGACGAATTAAAAAAAAACTACGCAATAGAAAATAGAAACATTAATAAAGAGATTGATCCAATAAAATTCCGGTATGACAGGCCTAAAAAAAGATATTTAAGAAAACAAACTGAGATTTCGGGTAAATTTTATTTCTGTCGGCGGTAGCTAAATTACCCGAAATCTCAGGTTTTTTTCTTAAATTTTTTTTTAGACCCTGTATGACGAGCCTAAATTAAATTTTAATTTTAACTTACGACAAAAAATAATAAACATTATTGTGGACTTTTATGAATGTAATACATAAGATTTTGTAGAATTTTATAAATGGACTATACATGAGTGCTCGTACATCCTTAAATTATATTGAATATTATCTGTATCTCGAGGCAATGTGTATTTTATTATAATATGTTTACAATTATATGACAGATAAGTAGAGTGCGTCAAATATTCAATTGATATAGTAACCAATTCTAACTAAACGGAAGTTAGAATTGGTTTTGGTCTATGATATAATAAAATATTTAAAAGTGTCCGTAGGTTATGAGTGGAAATTAGCCGTCGAGTTTGCTAAGTTTAATTATTCAAATACTAATCAACTATTTTCACTGGTTCATTTTACTGGATCATTCGAGGATCATCATATATGTAGCGAAAAAGTGCTTTTTATATACGTGAGTATATAAAAAGAGACAAAGATATGCGCGTATACGTAAATGTACCGTTCTGTCTTATTGTTTGCTTTTTCTAGAATTGTACAGTGTTAAATACAATGTATACTGTATCGCAGGTTCAATTTCATTGTTGATATTGATGGGTTAGATATGTGTATCAGCTATATGAGTGTGAGTCACTACATATACTACCCCCGTGCCAAAAGTCTTTTTTAATGTAAAAAAAGAACGATTAAGAAATTTTGAATTATTAGTATCGGTCAGAATACTGTATCAAGTGAAAGAAAATTCATAAAACGAATCAAACATCAATTTACATCAATTTATTTCAATTTCGAACGGAAATATTTACGGACGTAAACATTTTGACATACGGTAGATGGATAGAGATAGATTGTAGAGATTGCCCTGGACGGGCTACACTTCGACCATAAGGTTCATTGTGATGCCTAAGGATTTGAAGATGTGAGTGGAGTGGAAGGAATTTTTGTGTTTAGACTAGGAATTGTTAAGATATTCATCTGGACTTCGTAAAGGAAACTGCAGAAAACCTTCTCAAGCATAGCCGGTTACTTCGTTCTTGTCCATACGTCGACAGTTTAGTCAATTAACCGTTCACTTTTTTTTCTGCTTAATAATTGACAAACTGCCGATGTCGGGATTCGAACCCATAAGCTCCAAGTAGGTATGCTGCGTAGGCATAACGCCTTAGACCGCTCGGCCACTTGGACTGGTTGACATACGGTAAACAAATTTAATCTATTATTTTAATTTAATCGTACGAAATTATAAAACGATAATTTTAAATAATTATCGAAACATTTAATAATATTTACATACATAATATTAATTAATTGGAAAATGAAAAATAAATATGGTACTTCCGGATTAGAAGTACGAACATAATTGTGGATCATCAAGGTTGGAATTCCCAAAACGAAATTTCGCATTTCATATGACGTTGATAATAACGTACTGAAATAGTACATAGACTAGCAAATTTTCTCAGAGAAAGAAATCATAATGGATACCAAATCAAATTACGATGCGGGTAATAACAATTACTATGATAAAACATGAAAATTGCAAAATATTTCTGTAAAAATATACGATTGCAGAAAAAATGGTCAAATTGTAGTAAAATGTGCTGGTTATTTTCGCGATCCGTTGGGTTCGTTCGATGGATATTTGAAAAAAATGTTCAGAAATCTCATCATCAGTTAAACCAATAGTCTGTACGTTGAACATTTGTTTACCTAAATAGAAAATATGCATCAAATAGGAGGCATTATTATTATTTAATTTTAAAAGTTTTTTAAAATTATTGATTTGAATCCAGCAATTATCGAAAATTATAATTATCCAAATTTGTTTTTAAATTCCAAGAAATCTTGTAAAAAAAAATTATCACAATATTTTTGTAAAAATTTAAATTAATCATTATTTATTATTATTAAATAAAACAAATATTTGAAATTTTCGTAAAATCTACACATTATTTATGAATGATACTCGGTTCTCCAAATTTGTTAAATGTCAATAGTCAAGTAAGTGTAAGTAAAATTCCGGACTGTCAGTGTTTAACTTAAAATTTTGCGTGTGTTATGATCTGAGACCTTGTTTTTAAGGCTAACTTGTTTTGAAGGTAAAGAAATAATATATGATTAATATATAGCTAAATAATTAATACCGATTCGTATTTGGTAATTTATAAAATACTTGCTTATACCTGCGGCTTCGGTCACATTTTATTTTAACATTTCTAGCTCCCGTCATTTTAAAACTAAAAATCACAATGAAATTTCCCACCGCTTCCATTACCTAAAATATTTATCGTTCTCATTGTAAATATTTATTGGTTCCGGGCCGGCCAATGGCATTGGCTCCGCGTCCTTGACATTAAAAAATCCGCACCCTTCCAAACTGTATAGAAGTAAGAAATGGTATTTTTGGGCGTTTTTCCCCATTTGAGGGGAACTGCGGACCACTATAAGGGTCTCCCTCACCGACTTATTAAAAACTTTCTTTCTGAGCGAAAATTTCAAAACTACATAGTCCATGAGGTTACGTTGCAGTTTCCCGATTTAGGTAAAATTTTCAACATTTTTTTGATGATTGAAATAAGATTGGTTCGGAAGCTTAACTTTTTTAAGGTTTTCTTTTGGAAATACCCCAGCTAAGGGTAATCCTACCGACCGGCTCCATAAAAGACATCTGAATCACGATTTGGTATCTTGAATACTTCGGCAGCATCCTCCACATGTGCTTGTTCCTCAAATTTTTTAGCAAATTTAATTTTGCCTTTAGTGATGATGTTGTATCACAACCTAGACTTTTTGTGGCGTTGCCCTCTGGGTGGCTTTAAAAAACAGACTTATATTCCTTCTGGTGTTAAAGCGATTAGCATAACCAATACGTCAAGGCCCTCAGCTACGACAACATTGGAGGACGAAGAATCTAGTACCGTAGTAACGATTAATCTATCTGCATCGCTTTCCGCTAGTTCAGTTGTTATTCCAGCATTTGTAAGATGTGGTATTGATTTCGAAATAAATCTAGCTTTATTATTTTCATTTGAAAGAAATTTCTCCTGCGCAACTTTCAGTTGTATATCCTCTTCAAAAGCATAGTCAACTGAAGAATTCCTTAAAGAACGACGTTTTCTTTCTGCAGCTTTAGTAGTTTCTTTTTCATATCCATCAAATACAACTATTACATTATGACCATAATGTCTCCGGAGATACCTGACATAACTGTCGAATATTGATGAAAATTTATCGTTAATTTACCATTTAATGCGATGTAATAGCATCATCGATAATGTACGTATAAGTATAAATATCATTGACATTTTTTTGAGATTCTTCGAAGCAATTATAAAAAGTGGACTTTTGTGTTTTTCTCATTCCTCCTTCATCATACAAAGATAGTGGGTAAGGAGCTAATTCGTATGCCATGTTTTCTTGTAATTCACTTTCTGTTTTTTCAACACGCTTGTACGTTGATAAAGCATGAGAGGATCAATCGGAACGTGTAAATTATTTATTTTGATTTTACTAGTAGCGGCAAACAGAGGTAGAACATTATTTGAGGTTTTGAATTTAATTTTTTTTAAATTTTTATCTTTTATTTGCAGTGAGGCCTGTTGCTATACTAAAAATAGCATCAATGTCCGGAAAAGGATTATGACATTGGAACCATTCTTCCACTTTCTGAACATCAGCATCATCTCTAGTAATTCTGTGGTCTGTAACATCAGCATGTTAATGACTTTTTTTAAAAGACATGTTACAAAAAGATTAATCAAGGGCCACTATTAATCCACTGAAAATCGACACTATCTGGGGCACCACGTCTAAAAGGACCACCCACGGTACACTATGTGAGACGAATGGATGCCTAGAACTGAAAACTGAACGTGTTTATACCTGGCCTATGGTTGTTTTCCCACAATCTGCTCATTGTACACTCCCGTTCAATAAAATTGAACAGATCTGAATCGAATCAGTCTCTCTCAATTTTGATTATTCTTGTAGTATGTGTTTTTTACTATACTTCCATTTCTTTTTTCATACCTAAAATATACACTACTTATCTTTGTTTATAAATAAATCATTACACAGAGAGAACATTTCAGGTCTGTGTAATTTTATTGAACGGGAGTGTACGTACTTTTCTACACCCAAATATTTTCAGGATGGGTTTCACTCAACGATACTCTATGCACAAGGTCATTCGATGTTGTTTCCTTAATCCTATACTTCGATCAATGACGTTTTTTCATCAGTAATAATAATAATTGTTAAAAATTAATATATTAAATAAATAAACAAAGAGCGTCAATTTTTCATCTATAAAGGTTAAAACTTTAGTATTACACTTACATATATACACATTATCTGCTTAATTATGGGTTACTGTCATTATAAAATGGTTACATTTATAAAATGAATATATTCAAAAATTATAATTTTAGTGTTTTTCTACGTAGTTTTCACTTTAAAGTTGACGAAACATCTTTCGAGCAAAGTAGCATACAAAATCCTAGGAATTTATTGAATCAAAAAAATTATAGATAAACTGGACTATAATGATATTTCTAATATTTAAAAGACCTAGTGATCTCTGACTCATGATAAATAATTCTTAACAATGTTAACATACAATAATATCGATTATATAATTACTCATTTACAAACAATTTAATAAAGATATAAATTTAATATATTAAAAACATTCGTTAGTTTTCATCCATAACGTTTCATAATAATTATAATTAATTATTTTAAATAAAATGTTAACATTTAATCATTTTGTGTGCAAGAGTTTTATTTTAAGTATTTTATTAATAATATCTGTAAGTGAATCGACTTTTATCAATACGATCAGCCCGACTATTGATTATCAGCCTGAACAAATTCATATTGCATTTGGTGATAGTATTAATTATGATTTGTCAATCACATGGTCAACATTTAATTATACAAATCAATCAGTTGTGCAGTTTGGTTTAAATTTTAAAAGTTTGGATCGTATCGAGTATGGGTCATCCAAGTTATTTGTCGATGGTGGTCCAGAAAAACATTCACAATATATTCATCGTGTTTATTTAAAAAATTTATTACCAAATACAGAATATGGTTTGTAGTTTTTTTTTTCAATTATCATTTTTTTTAAATCATTATATTTACTAGAAAGAAATTTAATATTTTCAAAAAAATTAAAGTACACACCTTTATGGTTATGTAGACTCATTAGAATTGTAAACTCGTGTGGCACTTTGTGTTGACATTAAATGATAGGCGTCCCAAAATGAAATTGGTCAACACAAAGATAATCAACGTAAAATTCTTCAAAAAATTACTTATAAATATAAATAATTAATAGAAAATAAATATTTAAATGTATAATAGCTGACTTGTTGTTGAGCAAAAAGGTCAGTGGAGAGAAACAATTTTTGAGAATTTCGAAATTTAGCTATTGGTGTCGTACCAAAGTAAAAATTTCGCAAAAATTTCTTCAAATGTCTATCGATCGTACCTAGTAGATGTCGAAAATTACCGTCTCTAAAATTTGGATATATATAAGTATATATATATATATATATATATATATATATATATATATATATATATATATATATATATATATATATATATATATATATGTATGTAAATCTATGTAATGTATGTATATATGTGCCTGTAATCGCACTAGCGGTCACAATTTGAATCCGATTGGAATAAAATTGGGTATGTGAGGTGCTTTTGGTAATTGAACGGTCGAGTTCGTTAATGTGAAAAATGGGACGAAAACATTTTTCGATTTTTTGAATCTTAAGAGAGATATTTTATATTTTGTGTTTCCTTGACGTATGCCATTTATTAATAAAATTGGTCTGGCAAATACTAAAATCATATCAGATATGACATTTTAATCGTATCTGATCGAATCTAAAGAAGTTCGCTAAGTTGAAGCAGCTCCTGCGTAACGAATTTTTTTTTGTATGTTTACTCTAAATTAAAGTATAGTCTTAAAAATAAAATCTTCGCATTTGTAAAAAAAATATCCCATTCGATAATTTGATATTTTCACGTTTGGGACATTGCTCTGAATAAAGATCAAGGTTTTGCCCTGCGAAAATCTGATCTTAAGTTTTGTTAACGAATTTCGTTTTACCAACCCGAATGACCGAATATTTCGACCCGAATGAAATTTATTTAGATATTTTGAGTAGTTATTTATTTTTAGTAACAAAGACGAGTTTACCCAAATTCTAAAATAATCTTTGAACATCCCTCAACAAACTCCTGAAGAGTAACTACAGACTCTTTCATTCTTAAACTTTATTTTTTTTAATTACTTTGCAAAACCGAGTCTGTTAAAATAAGAGTTCATAATCATTTTCAGTTTATCGATGCGGCAGTGATTTAGGATGGTCAGGCCTATTTCGTTTTTTTACAACACCAAATGGCACTGAATGGAGTCCACGTTTCGTAATTTATGGTGATTTAGGTAATGAAGATAGTGTTTCATTATCATTATTACAACAATATGCCCAAAGTGGATATATGGATGGTGTATTTCATTTAGGTGATTTCGCATATAATTGGGAAGACGTAAGCTAAATCGATATTAATTCGTTGTGATGAACACAAATTGTTAAAATTGTTATATGTCAAATTATAGGATAATGGACGCTTGGGTGATGCTTTTATGAATCAACTACAATCAATAGCTGCTTATGTTCCATATATGGCTGTTGTAGGAAATCATGAATCAGCTTAGTGAGTATATAATTAGTTTGATACAATTTTTGACTACTAAAGAATTTGTTCAATCAGTGATCAAAAACTGTGTGGAAAATGTCACACAATTATGTTAACTTTACCCAGCGAGTTAAGCCAATCAGCAATCAGTTAGGTGTGGCCATATTTCAAATAAAATGTGTAAGTTTAGAAACTTACTTTTTTGTAACTTTTACAAAAAAAATATGTGAGAGGGTCCAAGTTCTCGCATAAAATATGTATTAATATCCTAGCAAAAACAAAAAAATTTACCTGCAAAAGTAGTGAAATCTATGTTCAAGTACCAAGTTTTTTAACAAAAATGAGAAAATGATTGGTATATATTTATTGGGTATGTTTCTCAGGTGTAAAAAACGCCTAGAAAGGTCTACTTGCCAGGCTTTTTTTTCTTGGAAACTTTTGAAATTAGGTACGTTCAGTCAGATGGTGAGTCTCACGGTGGGTTTCGAATGCCAGGTTCATGACTTTTTTGGATCCTGAGGTACAGACGCCTAAAACCCGTCTTTAATCCTTCCTGTAAAACATGGCACGATAGGCGTTTATGCATCATCTTGTTCTGACTACCCTTTGTGATACAACTGTGTAATAAAATATTTCTAACGTTCTTAATTATAATTGAATATTATATGAAAGCGAAGAGGGCAGACAGTTTTAGCAGTTCACGGCGGTTTTGATTCTTAATTCGACTCATCAAAATGAAATATCATATCTAATATGATTTTAGTATTTGCAAGGACAATTTTATTACTAAATGACATCGGTCAAGGGGAATGGTGCGCATAGATAAAAAAAAAAACACGAAATAAATAAAATATCTCTCTTAATATTAGAAGAATCGAAAAATGTATCAGAAGAAAAGTTGTAGTTGTAGTTGTAAATTATGTTTGCTGCAATTCACTTTCCGATCATTTTTCTGAAACTCTAATGTAACAGAGATAAAAAGAATTTTAACTTTCAATCTTTAATTGTAAATATTTCTGTAAATATAATTGTAACAGAAAGAATGATAATTTACTTCTTATAAATTTTTTGATTTTTCGAATATTAAGGGAGATATGCCAAATTTTGTGTTTCTCCCTCCCTTTAAATTCCCCTTTACCTTTGTCCGATTTTAACCATTCACGAACTTGACCCATCAAATATCAAATTTTATTCTGATCGGAATAAAAATGTGACCGCTAGAGAGTCCAAAAAATAAAATAAAATACTATTTTATACATATATATGATAATCTTTATATTATAAGACCGATATTGTACTGATCGGGATTTGTACAGATAATTTTGTACCATGTCCGATCTGTACAGGTAATTTTTTTTTTAATAAAACCGAAATAGTGTCTCGAAATGTGAAAATGCGTTAAGCGCATGATAAAATATGCATAAAATTTCACATTTCAAAACACTATTTCGGTTTTATTTAAAAAAATTACGTGTACAGATCAGACTTGGTACAAAATTGTCTGTACAAATCCCGATCGGGCTTGGTACGTAACATATGTCATATATAAATGACATACAAATATATAAACACACAAATTTATGATTGATAACAAATTTAAATACATCAGTGGTCGCACGTGGAGTGTACAAACTGAACAGTCCGATAAATCTTATAACAAACCTATACCGTCTGTTTTGGACAGATTTGCTAATAGAGAATCAATGTTAAATATTATTTACTATAATAATTACACAATGCTTCATAAAGAAATAAAAACAGTGGGGGTACTCTGTAGTCTGTAGTGTGTATGTACATACGTAATGAATAATAATATTCTAAATTAAGTGGGCATCACTAAATCCCCACTCATAAATGACATCAAACAAACATCAATTTACATCATACCACAAGCAGTCAGATGTTTGTAAGTATGTGTATGTATGTATGTATGGTTTTAAAGTAAATATTTTATTTATTTATTTACTATTAGAAATGCTTTTGAAAACAGATTGTATACGCAATGATTGATCACGTCTGACCATGCAAAAAGTAACTGAATGAAGGTACTAAAAGCCTCTAGTTGGTAGGGTGGGGAAATTTTAAATGGCACAGCGGCAAATTATGGACTCTGATTCCGCGCACGACTACAGTAGGATTAAACATCAAGACCATGTGTCTACGTATAGGTGGATTCTTTTATAGTTGACAGTGTTTCAATTTATAGATTCCTCGTCCCAAAGCACATTTCTTCGCCACTAATGTTTTTAATTTTTTTCAGTAACTTTAGTCACTATCGAGAACGATTTACGATGCCTGGTCATACAGACAACTTTTACTACAGTTTCAATAAAGGACCAATTCATTTTGTAGTCATATCAACGGAACATTATTTCTATGAAGAACTAAACTCAACATTACTTAAATACCATTACGAATGGTTAATCGAAGATTTAAATCAAGCACAAAAAGAACGTAATATACGTCCATGGATTGTAGTATTAGGACATCGACCAATGTATTGTATGAATACGCAGAACGAAGGTTGTGTCAATTATGAGACAGCTGTTCGCACCGGAGCCTTAAATCAAACAACTAAATATGCCCTTGAATCAGTATTTTATAAATATAAAGTTGATTTAGCAATGTGGGGTCATGAACATTCCTATGTACGATATTGGCCACTATATAATTTTGAAATATTCAATGGTACAGATAGTGATAAACCATATCATAATCCAACTGCGCCAGTACATGTAATCTCAGGCGCAGCCGGTTGTAAATATCCAGAAATTAATGTACCAAAAACAGATATATGTGCGTACCGAACTGTTGAATATGGATTTACCGTTTTGCAAGCGTATAATAACACACATTTATATTTTGAACAATTGTCAGGAATAAATGGTACAATATTAGATAGTGCATGGATTATTAAGGATTCACCGAAATTCGAATACATGGTAATTAATTTATAATCTAATTGCTTTGTAGTTTACATGCAAATTCCTTTTACTTTAACATTTGATGAAACTGAAATATGACATTAAGGTAGTTCCCGCATTAAATCACTTTTTGACAGATTACGCTCATTTTTTTTTCACAGACTAAAAATAACGTTTTTTAATAAATCCTGAAGTTTTAGTTTTTTTGACCGTTTAGAACGCGAGATTATTAATAACAAAGTAATCATTCTCTCTCATTATAAGCATGTAATACTGCATGCCCGCCCAACTATCTGCTGTATTAAAAAAAAAATACTCGACAGAATTTAAAAAAAAGCTAGGATAGTAAAGATAAATTTTTACGAAATAAATTTACTTAAAAAAATCACGTTTTCCGTTTTGTTTTCGAATCAGAATAATTAAAAATCTTTTCTATTTCAAAATTACATTAATTAGCGAATGTCCTCCAAAGGAAATGCAGCTATTGTTTTTGCACCAATGTTGGAATTTCGTAAAAATTTCTTCAAATGTCCATTGATCCTACTTATTAGATGTTAAAAATAACTATCAGCGATAGTGATTTTTAATATCGCTAAAATTTGTATGTATGTATATAAACACACACAAATATATATATATATATATATATATATATATATATATATATATATATATATATATATATATGTGTGTGTGTGTGTGTTTATCTACATACATACAAATTTTAGCGATAGTGATTTTTAACATCTAATAAGTAGGATCAATGGACATTTGAAGAAATTTTTACGAAATTCCAACATTGGTGCAAAAACAATAGCTGCATATATATATATATATATATATATATATATATATATATATACAACATATGTAGTTTTTTTAAATGTCTGTGGACTCTCTAGCGGTCACAGTTTTCTTCCGATTGGAATAAAATTGGGTATTTGAAGCGCTTATAGTATTTTAAAAGTCAAGTTCGTTAATTGGTAAAATCGGACGAAGAGGAAAAAGGGGGTTTGAAGGGAAGAGGAAACTCAAAATCTGACTATTTCCCTTAATATTTGAAAAATCGAAAAACTTATCAGGAGATAAGTTGTAGGTACTAAGTTTTACTGCAATTTTGTTTCTTATCATTTTTCTGTTACACTAATATTTATAGAAATATTTACAATTAAAGATTGAAAGTTAAAATTCTTAATATCTCTGAATAAATTGTAGCAAACTTGATTTTCTACAACTTTACTTCTTATACATTTTTCGATTTTTCTAATATTAAGAGAGATATTTTGTGTTTGTTTGATACGAATACATGAAATATATTATATTGTAAAAAATATTGATTGTTGTTTCCATAGTAACTATAAACTATAATCGTTATTTTGGCTGTTAATAAATTTAATTTTTGCCAAAACTAAAGTCATATTAGATATTATATTTCATTTTGATCACACTAAAATTATGATCGCTAGAGAGTGATTTATGTATTCTATGTAAAATTCGCTAAGTTGACGCAGCTCCTGCGTAACGAATTTTTTATATATAAATATATCTATGTGAGTTTATATGTGTATGTATATTTGTTCTATAATAAAAGCTAACCAGTTTTTTGTCCTGATTATATAAGTCAATGCTGGAACTACCTTAAGGTAGTTGCCTTGATACAATACTGCCAAAAAGTAGTGAAAAGTATGCGTTTAGTATCTGTCTATACCGGTAGACACGTTACGCATATAATACTTGCCTATACGTATATACAAATACTACCTAAAGTCGTAAATTTATTTCTAGAATATTTCACTAAGCATTATTATAACTAAACAATGAGACCGTCAATAATTATAGTTTTTTTTTAAATACGCTGCACAAATCTAATAATTTATTGCAATTAATAAAAAAAATTTTAAGTATCGTTTTTTTTAATGAAAAACTGGTTGAAATACTGCTTAAAATGATTTCCATTGCTCCCCACGCTCCTAATTATTCGAACTTCAATTTAGTTTTTCTTGAGACGGTTAATCGATTTCAAATTTTAAGTATTCGTGTAGACTAGTACCCTTAATAAGTATGCAAAAATTTGGAACATTCTATAATTATGCCCATTAGCACGACAATAACCTTAAGCCCAATTTTTTTTAGAATCAGGTTATTTTATCGATTGTGCCGAAAGATTTTCATAATTAAAGTTGGAATTTTTACATGCACGGTATACGCAAATGGATAGGGCATACCCTACTTTTTATTTTAAAAAAAACCTTTCGACAAATTCCTTTCAGAAACAAATATCTTAAGTTGAACCAGGGGCGTATCCAAACGCATCCAAACTGCGCCCCTTTCCCTTTGTAAATTATTATAAAAACAGATATCTACAAATTTTTTCACGCGGTTCACGGACTTCAATTGAATTTGAATTGTTTAATAGAGGTATATTTTTAAGCTCGACTAACATTACTTACAAAATTAATGGCATAAAAAGATTAGTTTCACAAAACTAATTAGGATGAGAATTTCACGTGTAAATATTAAGTGTTACAAATTTTACTAATTTTGTAATCTAATGTATAAACTATACATAACATCAGAAGTCTGTTCTGGAATTCTGGAAGAAATGTACAATAAGAATTTAATGATCCTCAAAAGACTTTTATTTCGCCATGTTTGCGAATTTGAATTTGAGCCCCCCCCCTTGTTGGTGCCCAGGACACGTGCCCAGCCTGCCTCACGATAGTTACGCCCCTGAATTTAACAAATTAATTTAAAAATAAAATGTATGGTTACTAATAATTTGCAATTGGACTCAAAATAAAGAATAATCGATATCAACACAAGTCTTGCGTAGAAAATCATATAATACCTTGTATAATAAATGTTAAAACACTATGGATGTCACACTAGATATGTTCATAATGGGCCTGGATATAATGAGTTTAGTATACTGTATTTTATACTTTTTTGCTTCGACTATGATGAGTGTTCTACCTTAATCCATTCCTATGATTTATGAATAGCAGTAATGGTTAATTAATTTTTATGGCATAAAAGTTTAATATCATTTTATATGTTCATAATTTTTTGTGAATAATTCCGTCTTAGAAAAAAAACTAAACGAAATTATCTTTGCTTATTGAAGCACTAAACAGTGACTTATTTATTTCATTCATATGGTTTATGAATATCAGTAACGGTTAATTAATTTTTATGGCGTAAAAATTAAATATCATCATATATGGACAGAAAATTTCGTGAAGAAATTTCGTTAAGAAAAAATTCCAAAATTATTATGTACAAGACGACTATCTTTGGTCTAACCTTTGATAACCTTTTGTCTGACGACAAATTATCGAGCAAACTTAATTATTGATTTATTTTTCAAATACTAGCCTTTCTGCAGTTAAGCTTAAAGCTTTTGGATTTCTGAAAATATGTCCCAAACAAAAGTTTTTTTTTTAATAAAACAAACATTATTTGTGTTCAAGATTTTTTTTATCTAGCACTATGTAAAAGTTGCCAATAAAACACAAATTTTGTACCATTCGTTGAAACTTCATCAAAATCGGGTCGATCCTTTTTTAACATGATACGGAAGCAATAAAAAGCGAGAAAATTTACATAGACAAATTTTGAAATCTTAAAATCTTGTTTTCAGAAATTAAATTTTAAATTTTGCTCCAATTCCTAGAGAAATTATTCGTATTTTATATATACGTATTTCGACTACTAAGGGGTCATCATCAGTATGAATTAGCTTATCGTATCTATGCGTCACGCACCAAATTAGCAACGAGTAACATATCTTTGACTTCATATCCCGGAGATAGTTACGATTAGCCAATTCATATTGATAATGACTACTTTGTAGTCGAAATACGTATTTATGAGATCAGATAATAAGCTTCCTTGATATTTGTCGAATTTTAATTTCGTTTTTAAATATTATTACAGTATTAACAGTATTTTCATATTCTGAAAATAAATCTGAAAAAAAATTTTCATGCATATTCCCTATTCTCTGAAATCTCTTTGAAATGAGCTGCTATAAGAATAGCAGCTAGAATTTGTAGAACTGCAGTAATAAAATTTGTTAACTATAAGGTAATTTTGAGTGGCGAAAAAGGTATACGCCTGATTTCAGTTCTTGTACAAACTCTGTTACTATAGTAGCCAGGAAATATTTGCGCCACTGTAGAGATATTGTATTTAGAAATTTTGATACTAGAAGATTTGTTATTAAAAAGCTTTTTGTTATAAAAAAGTTATTATTTAAATATTACTGACAAAGCTTTTAATTTTCAGGAAAAACAACTTTAAACATTTTATATTTTGTGGAAATATTTATTACGATGTTTAGTTTATATCTTTTAATACGAGTAAGTTGTTTAATATTGTAATACGTGTAATAAATCTGCTACTTAATGAATAATATTTACATACGAAAAAATGTTGGATGTTGTCATCCTGCAAACCTGAATAATCTATTGTGTTTCCCATATCATGTACAAGTCGTGGTAAGTCTCGGCAACAGTACATCTCTCAGACCTGTTCCTTTTTAAAGTTTTAGGACTTCAAGTGGAACTGCATGTTAATGAAACATCTGGTAAGCTTCCAGGCATACCAGGCCAAGTAGCCGAGCGGTCTATGGCGTTATGTCAGCGCAGTATTCCTACTTGAAAACTGGGTTCGACTGCCGACATCGACAGTTTGTCAATTATTAGAGAAATAAGGGGGCGGTTAATTGGCTAAACTGTCGGCGAATGGACAAGAGCGAAGTAACCGGCTATGCTTGAGAATGTTTTCTGCAGTTTCCTTCACGAACTCCAGATGAATATCGGCATAGTTTCTATCATAGTCGGCTGCAGCCGCATATCCTACCAATTCCTAGTCTATACACAAAAATTCCTTCCAATCACATCCTCACATCCTTAGGCATCCCAATGGACCTTATGGTCGAAGTGTAGTCCGTCCAGGGCAGCCTCTACAATCTATCTATCTATCTAAGTTTCTAGGCATCTGATTATTTTGAGTGTATTAACAAATATCCTTCGACTCCCCATATAGCTAACAATTTTAGATAATGGTGGGTGGTGCCATCAGTTTTTATTCCCTGCTTCAGAAGGTATTCCGAGAGTTTAAACTAAGTACCCATAATCAATTTTTGTTTAAGCTATCGCCTTAATTTGGATCTGATTCAGATTAAATTTCGTCGAAAAATTAAAAAAAATTATCTTATTCCTGCACTCTTAAAAGATGTGATCATCAAGTCTACATTTCGTTCATTTCACTCTGTCTCTGGTACCCAAAAGAGTGTCTAGTAAATTTTCTATATCCGAATTTTCTACTGTTTTGAAAATCGATAGGTATAAATTAGATTGTGATGAGAAATATTCTTAATCATTGACGATTTTTTTATTGACTATTTAAATATTTGGTAAGTAAATATATTCATAATATTTGGTGAGTCAAATCAGCTTCAAAAACGGGATTTCAGTAGGTTGTTGGGAACCGAATTTGTTTTAATCGATTCATTTTGACGTCTTGAATATGAGTTTTTACGTTACGACTCGTGACGGAACGGGGTCAAAATTGAATTTGTTTGTAACAAAAAAGCGTTTTTTTTTATATCTTTTTTGTAAAACTAAAAATTATTAAAATGACAAAGAATATTAGTAAATTCTATATAAATAAAAAAAATAAATGAGCCCATGAACATTAAAATCAGTTTATTAGAATTCGAAAAAAAATTCCCAAAGTTTGAAAAACGCAAAAATTTTAAATAAAAATAAAAAACCTAAAAACTACTTCATTTATTTTTAACAATGGCAAAGTATCTCTAAAAAACCGTGCAATCTCGTTCCTTTAATAAAATTATCAGCTAACAATTGTTAATCTCTGTATCAGGTATAGATTTGACGCATAAATAATAAATTCTAAAAGCATATTTTTCTCGGAGCACTACATCATGTTCACACATTTTGGTCATAAATGTGTTATTAGCCCCCATAAAAACGCCTTATTACAGTTTGGAACTCATTATACTATATTTAAAGCAGAAATAATTGTTTACTCTCCGAAAACAAAAGAGGCTTTCCACAGCTTATTTACTTTACATTTACTTTTCAAATATTTTAATAATTAATGAAAACATTACTAGAATATTTTCCCTCCGTATTGAAGTACAAGAAATGGTATTTTAAACAAAAATAAACTTACATTTTCCAAAAAAAATTAGTGTATAAAAACTGTATATGTATGTAATCGGTTTGGTTTTTGTTTTCTTTTGTTCACAGTAAAATCAACAAACACGAACATTACTGTCAATACTTACCAGTAAATAATGTCCGTAATAAAATTTTTTATTGGTTGACTTACTATTAAACTTCAATAATGTTAAACTAATTAAAATTCATTGAAATATCAAGGATGAAGATCAAGGCTGTTTATACACTGTTTTTAAGTGCAGTACATAAAAGATTATGATTTTTCCATCACCGACTCATCAAAACCATAAACAAAAGCGAGGTGAAATTTCTTAAACGTGTTCTTGATCTAAAAAATTACGCCAAGTTGGATAAGCTTATATCCTCCCCCGACAAGAAAAGAAACTATTATTATTTTTTTTAAACAATCAATTTTTGTTTGAAAAATTTGTTTAAATAAATTAAAGTTTTGTCACAGCTAACTCAGTCCTAATGGAGGTTGATTTTGGAAAAAGTCTCTGCTTTAGATGGTATTTATACGGGTAGGTTGTATATTTAGATAACTCCTCATCCATTTAGTTTATTAGAAAATAGTAGATCAATTTTATAAGAACATTGATTTCCTACAAAATTTTACTCTCATAAGTATAGAACTTTCCACGGTTATTGGGCTATTACGAAAATTAAAAAGTTCACCCCCGTGACCTAGACATATTATACCATGTTACGCCATTAGCCACAGTATTGAAGCGCTCCTCAACTAGCCAAGAGGCTATGCTTTGCTGCGCCTGCGCGCCGTTTATTTTAGTATGTATATGAGGTGTAATGGATGTATGGTTGTGACATATATTATCACTACACGCATAAACTTTTTAGTCACGCAAGCGCACTGACGGAAAATGTAGTACATTGGCTAATTGAGGCTATTAAAGAGCGCTTGAACTATGTACGTTATTTCACGTTTATACCCATAAGGATACTCTGTTCAATTATAAAAAAAGTCAGTGGCTCCCCCCTATAAAAAACCTTGGCTGAGATTTCGAAGTAATCTTCATTGTGAAGTGTAAGTGATCTACTCTTTACAGCGAGGCATTAATTGACATCATAGCAGAAAGTGTTGCAACTTACAAATCGTGAGATTTGTGTGGCATCTCATTTTAGAAGGCACATCAAGAGCTTTAACATTATTCTAATAGAAGAAGAAAAATAATTTTGAGTTAATTCAAAAGAAAATTTTCATTCACCATTTGCAATCTTTTGGATTCTTAACAATAAAGCTCATTGTGTTCAGGAGTGTATATTGAACCACTGCAGGATCAAGGTCATTTTTCGTAGCCAAGTGGGGGGTAAGGCCTCACCAAAGTATTTGAGTATGTGTTTTGATCTGCAAGATTTGCAAAGGAGCTTGGTTGCACAATGGGATGTTAAATAGTTAAATAGGGGTGACAAATAAGAAAATGAAATATTTTTGGTAAAACATTTTTTTCTAGTACTCATTCTAATAAATAAGTTTCTATTAAAAAACTATTTTTAAAAACAAGGTTTTTATAGTACAATTAATTTTCTACAACTTTACTTCTTGTGTGTTTTTCGATTTTTTCAATATTAAGAGAGATATACCAAATTTTGTTTTTTCACCTCCCTCTAAACTCCTCTTTACCCTTATCGACTCTTGTCATGCTTATCATAAAAATGCATTGTCATCGGAACTGAACCAACATGTAAAAATTCAACTTCGTATGATAAGAGGAAGTGGTTCTAATTCAGTTTGCAAGATTTGACCCGAACATACATACATACATTGCAAGTTAAATAAAAGCTTGTAAAAAAAGGACTTTTTAAGTGCTATTAGCATTACCCTGGTAAAAAAGTATTTTTTCGAAAACTTTGAGGATGTTTTCTGGGAAATATATGGGTTTTACAAAACTTTTTTTGCATAGAATTAGTCAATATGTACACGAAACAATTTTTTATATTAACCATTTTGCTATAAAACACCGCAATGCATCATTGAAAATGGTATAAAAGCGTATTTTTTGGAGAAATAATTTTTCCGGGTAGACTGTTAGTTTATCGAAAAATGTATAGGATACTTTTTTGTTTAGATAAGTCAAAATATTAGAAAAAATTACATGGTGCAACCTTGAATCGACTACGAAAAGTGGCCTGGCCCACAGAGTGCAGATATTCTTTGATTGTTTCCATTTATCTACATCTAGTTAGACTGGAAGCTTTAAAGATGACACAACATATTCGATTGTTTATTTAGTCTTTGTTAACAAAAAATAAGATTGACGATACACAATTTATATTCATTTTGCAAACAAATGTTGTAGATTTCAAGTATAACATCAAGCGTACAAAAAATAAAACATAAATGTTGTTTATTAATTTTCAAATATATATTCAATAAAACCTTCCTATCAACATTCGATAGCTGTTTTTATTATTTGTCAAGTATTGTTGTATAAACACACCCACCCACCTCATGTTGAAAATAATATAATTAATTGACATTATTAATTGATATTATCGATAGGTAGTGAATGATTCAATAAGGAATTAAAATCGTTTATAAATCCGAAACATGTTTGTTTGTCCGTTATTTCGAAATTTCGTTATATTCATATTTATAACAAAATTTATGACAAAAAAACAAAAACGATAGAACGAAGCCGATCTGTGCAGTGCATCTGTTTGCTTACACCGAGCTATGGACTGAGCGAAGTTTGAGTTTACTATAGATCCTTTGCATCATGCATCCGATATTGATAAATGCTTGCGATTCTCGTTCGAATTCAAAACACAAAATTGGTAGCAAATAAAAATGTAGATATAATTTAAATAGACTCAGTAAACAAAAATCGCCGATCTATCATAGAGAAAATCTGGAAATATTCATAGTTATGGGCAACTTCCAGTGAAATATAATATTCCCAAATTGGCAAGACTATGCAATATTATTTCACCATCCTGTGAGCAGTTTCCTTCACGAACTCCAGATGAATATCGGCATAGTTCCTAATATAGTTGGCTGCAGCCGCATATCCCACCAATTCCTTGTCTATACACAAAAATTCCTTCCACTCCACTTACATCCTCACATCTTTAGGCATCACAATGGATCTTATGGTCGAAGTGTAGCCCGTCCAGGGCAGCCTCTACAGTCTATCTATCTATCTATCTATCTATCTATCTATCCTGTGATGGTATCAATTTCTAAAGGAAGACAACATTATAATATTCTAAAGGAAGACAACACATTAAGGAACCAAACGGCTTGTGACCAAACAGCTCGCATTTCAAATGCGTCATTATCATTCGCCAATCTCTACATCTCTTCACCTTTATGAATTTAATGTTTAAAACGAAAGTTGCTGCAACGGTTCTCAAACCAAATGTACACGTGAACTAATTTTAAATAATTACTTGGTTCATTGTTCAAAAATAGTTTTTTTTATTATCAAGGTGCATGGAAATTTAGAGATTTAATGCAACACCAACAGTCATTTTGAGATTCGAAACCAACACGCATATTACACATTCTATTAAATATATCGGAAGAGACTGATTTTAATTCTATTTTTCAACGGGTTTAAAATTAGATTCGATTCGAAATAGGATCAAGTCTTATAAAGAGCCTGTGTTCTAGGAGTCTTATGGTCTTGATAAAAGTTATGGTATCCCTTTGATTTCTTTTGGCTGGAGATCTATCGATCCCAAATGACAGTGGCTTTTGAGAGTGCGACTTTCGCATTCACACAGAATGTGAATTCCGGTTACTTCCTCTTTATGACAAAATCGGGAGAGATCACTCCCTGTGAGATGGAATTTGTGTTTGCAGTTATTGTGTGGCCAACAAAGAACAGTAAGTATCCTCAATTGGTTATTTCCTAGTTTTAAACGCTCAGAGACCTTTTTCCATGAGAAGCTTTTTATAAGAGCCTTTGCATGATCTTGACCATCAGTATTTATCCAAGAACGGTTGGACTTTTGTACCGTCCAGTCTTTTTTCAACGGTTTTTAGTTAGTATATGAAATAAAAGCTATTCACAATTACATTTTTTTATAAATTTAATTAAATATTTCATCGAACAGTTTAATGTGGTTACTGATTACTGTTTTGACAATAGCAATGTCCATTTAATATCGTATCGAACATGAATGAGTTTGATTAAAAATCAATTGTGATATAGCGAGACTAACACAAAAATGTATTTGAATTTCCTGAACAATACAAATTATTGTGGTCTGTTTCTGACTCAAAACATTTATTCGCTCGTTAGACTGGTGGTCGGTCAAACATTTTTGTTGTTTTGAAAAAATGCCATCAGATTTCAATCGGTAATAACTTCGACCCTGATAATGCGTTTACAATGGTTGCGCCCACAACAGATAGGTGATGTCTTTACATATCTACCGTAATGTCATTGTTTTGTCCGTAACGTCATCTTACTAATGTATGCGTGTGAATTGTTACAAATTTGCTTTATGTAAAGATATAATTTAGTGTAGCGCAGAAACGCTAGATTACAGTGATTCTCAACCTTTTTTTAGTCGCGGCACACTTTTGACGATTTCAAAATTTGAAGGCACACAAAGAAAAAGATAAGTTTAAAAGTTGTTTAATTACACATAATACACTGTGTATACTAGTTTATGATAATAATTTTGAATGTAAAACAAAATAATATGTACTACAAAAACAACAGTACGTTTATTAAGGGATTAATTACAAGTTAATTATAAGAATACTTTTCATGAGAAATTTGAGCTTGATGTTTTTTGATAATTTCATTTATATTTGGTCGTAAAAATGGCAATGCTACTCTCATATCGTCTTCTACATTTAACAGTCTCGATCTTTTTTTTTCTCGATGTTGGTTAATACTTTATTATATACATTTCTAAAATTTGGCGACACACAAAAGTACCGCGGCACAATTGTTTTTCATTTAATAAGCGATACTTTTGCAGCCGATTGTACAATAGATCTTATGCTCTTTAAAAGACTTACTCCTAATTTGAATCTAATCTACGAGAAAACCTAAAACACTAAAGTTTCATGGATTAGTGTAATACAAGAGATTGCAAAAACAAGGCACAAGTAAGGAAATTTATTTTCCTGATTATATTTCCCGAAACAGTTCGATTCGAAGTTGTTGTGATGAAAATTATTAAGTATAATTTTTTGGACCTCACACATGTTTCCTAAAAAGTAAAAGCTCTAAATACAAGAAAAAGTTACAAAGAAAAATATTTAAAATGAGACTATTTTTCTCCTCAAGAGAGGAGTTTTTTTTAATTAAAATTGCAAAAAGAAAGTTATAAGATCTTGGTTCATTTATTTATTTTTATTTTTAAAAGTTTTTTTTTTTAAATCAATTGTAAGGAATTGAAAATGGACTCTAAATTTTTTTTTTTCAAAAGAAGGTATTTTTAAAAAAATCATAAATTGAAAAAAAATTGTATAAAATATATTGGATACATATATTTTCATAGATTCAATTTGGTTAAATAATTTTTACATAAACAAGTAAACACAGTAAGCTAGCTTAAGATGAAATAGTATATATACAAATTCAAATTTGTCAATTAACATAAATAGAAAGTCAAATCCGTAAACACTCTTATTGTATAACTTACGTAAATTTTTAGTTGGGTACTAACTAAGTACTAACTATTCTCTAAGTTTTATTTAGAGAATTCTATTGTTTTTAAACAAAATTAGTTTTTTTTAAACAATGTTGTTATTCGTCTAAACGTGTTCTAGCGGTATATAAAGCCGGAGCCTGACCTAATTCAAAAACAGTTAAAAATTGACATTTGTTCGATTAAATCAGATTAAATTTGACATTGTCAGTTTAAGATTACCATTCTTGGATTAAAATAATTAAAGATGTTAAAACGCGAGATAAGAGACTTCATTATAAGAAAAAGAAATTATCAAAATTCAAATACTTTTTTTTGTTCAAATCACTCAGGTTTGGAGTTCAAATCACTCAAGTGCGTGCTATCCAATTGACTATATTTAGTAAAACTTTTACTAATATGGAAATCTGTTGTAGGTTCGACAGCGCTCCTTTTTTGAAGGTTAAATAGAGTCATGATACCGTGACAAAGTTACAGGCCGATAAATGTATAAAAAGAATTTCGGTAAAATAAATATATTTTCTAAATATATTAATTTACCATATGTTTTGATTGGGTGGATCGATTGCCAGAGAAGCAGTTTCTATATACAAACTGTAGTCTGTATATAGCGGTTTATGAGTATTCGCACCTCACTTTTGTTTAATAAAATTATTTATTCCGAACATAAAGTTACATTATTTGAAAGTATTGTGTAACGTGTTCAATAAGAAATATTGATTGAAAGTTGGTATTTTTTAAGCCACAATCCCTACGGTCAGATTTATAAGATAATCAAATTTTTGTTCAAAAAAAGAAAACCTTACATTATTCATTCACAATGCAATCAACCATTCAAACATATGTATACGTTGGTGGTCATTTCCTTTTAAAACTTGTGTTAAAAACTTTCATGAAGCATACAATATTTTTGTTGTTGTATATGTGCCTGGTGTTTCAATTCACAAAAGAAATAACAAATTTGTGTCGTTCACCTTACTTTTACTTTATTTTATAAATCAAATAAATATAAAACAAACTTATGTCGCGTCACAAAAGAAAAATTACATCCTTACAAATTAGTGATTTTCCAAACTCCGAAAAAAGAATTCCAAAATTATGTTGGTCCACCTGACAGCGCTCTGAAAACTATTTACAACTTGCCAAAGATATGTCGCGTCAAAAAACTATACATATATATTCTTCCCTATAAATTTGTGATTTTCCATTTTGTAGAAACCGTAGAAGGAATTAACAATTTTGTTGACCCACCTCACAAAACTATTTTCATCCTGCCAAAATAAAAATTTTGGAACATGAAAACATTAAATTCGATCCCGTTCATAAAAATTGTACCAGTAAGTCACATTCTAATGTAAATATTACTCTATATATATATAGAGTAATATATATACAGTAATACTTAGAATATTTCAACTGGTTCAATTATTATGAACGGGAGTGTATATTTGTTTCATTTACAATCACAACCAAAATTTAATCTTAAGGTAACACTTTTTTTAACAGCAATTGAAAATTTTAATCTGTAAATTAATTATTTAAATTTAGATAGCGTCTTATATCACTAGCAGTCAGATTTATATAATTATTTCATTACTAAAAATAATAAACAATCGTCTTTTGACGATAATTTTGAAGATTTGACGAAAATTTTCGTGAATTTTTTATCTTTTAAATTAAATTATTTACAAAACTCGTCAGAATTTTTTTATTTATTTTAACGTAATGTCGAGATTTAATTTATAAAAGAAGAAGTTTTTTACTTTTTAATCTATAGTCGGTGGAGCAACTTTATTGAAAACGTATCCGTTCATTCAACATTTGCTATTCACAACGTGTTAAAATGCCTATTTTTTATGAGTAATTACATAAAAACCCTTCGTCCGATTTTTTTCAAAAAATTATTTTTTACGTATGAGATAGCAATTAATTGGATATCAAAAATTCAGATTTTTATCTATACATTGCCGATTTTACGTATACACGTGTCCGATCAACCTTAAATGCAAAATTCATAAAAGATTATACAATTTTTGTCGTTACGCGCTTGGCATGTTACACCGCTTTGGCGGTTATCGTAATCATAGTTGTCCAGCTACCAAACTTTTTTAATTTACCTAACAGGCTATTTTAATGAAGCAGGTAAAGTTTTTGTTTAAGAAGATATTCTCTGTTATAAACGCTTAAAAGATAGTTTTTGGGCAAGTCCACTCGGACAATGATGCATAGAAAGCTAAATTTTTATAGCCGGTATATTACTTGGTAAAATTCTGTACCGTTCGTCCGTTACTTTCTTAGTAACCTGTTTGGATTTTATAAAGCGAAAGTAAGAAGATGTGAATAATTTGTTACCCGCTTAAAATATTCGAATTTTATGGGGTTATAAATTTTAACATAAATACGTTATTCCTGCTTTTCAAATTTTCACTCAATTCGGCCGCATGACTTCCGTGAAAAAAAGTGAACAATTTCGTTGATTTTGGAAATTTTTCGTCATTAGGCCTACTCGTACATTATTGAGTATAATCGGTTGTGAATTTATAGTAAGCTTAAGGTCAGGGCCAAGATGGTAAAAATTTGTTGGTAGCTTAATTGAAATTTATTGCGGGCATCCAAGGAGAGAAGAAAAAATACAAATGACGTACCGTATTGAAGTTTTTAAAGATATATATGAGGAACTCCTGTGTAAGTCATTTGCAGAGTTTTTTTTCTTGTTATTTGTAAAGGGAAAATAAATCATTATTGTTTTCTCCATATGCGGACATTTTGTTAATGTATTCTTTATCCTACGTTCATGAGATGTGCTAACAAACTTGAACCATGTTTCTTATCATTTCAAGACCAATCATGACTTTTCAAAATTCATAAAGGCAAGTGAATAAAATAGAATAATATAAATAAGAACAACATTTTAATTCTGTTTTAAATTAAAATAAGTTTACAAAACATTGTTTTTTATGAAATTAAAGGCATCAAATTAATATTTATAATATTTCTATTAGTACAACTGGCCACAGAAGTAGCGCTCTTATTTCAAAATTTTATAATTTATATGTGTCTTCTATTCATTCGGTTTTCAAAAAAATGCTTCGGATAAAATTACTAATAATTTTTACGCGAAACGTTTTTCCATTCACCGAATGAATAAGGCTACTTCTTAGCGCTACGAAACTAGCTCTTCTTTTTTAGTCCATAATACATTCGACAGGAAAGTAGGCGTCCTATTTTAAAATTATAGAGTTGATTTGTACCGAATCAACTCGGTTTTTAACACGCTCTTATAAACTTGGTATGGTATCTATGTATCTATATAACGGAATCTTTAAAGTCAATTTTAACCTACTTCTAATTGTCGTATTGAAATGAAACTTTGTGTGTATATGTAGCTCGGATGGCAATGCATTTTTATGTAGCACGTCCGGAATCGGCAAGGGGAAACACAAAATTTAGTATATTTCTCTTAATATTGAAAAAATCGAAAAAAAAACATAAGAAGTAAAGTTGTGGAAAATTAGTTTTCCACAACTATAATTAAAATCCTGATCATTTATTTCTTTTATCAACAAAATAGTTAATTTGATTGTAAAAAAGCGTGGGGTGCTTTTTACTATACGTATATATATACGTATATATATATGTATATATATATATATATATATAAATATACATATATATATATATATATATATATATATATATATATATATATATATATATATATATATAATTATATATATATATATATATATATATGTATATATACACTATATACACTATTATACACGTGCAGCCGACTATGATAGAAACTATGCCGATATTCATCTGGAGTTCGTGAAGGAAACTGCAGAAATCCTTCTCAAGCATAGCCGGTTACTTCGTTCTTGTCCATACATCGATAGTTTAGTCAATTTAGGCAGTTTAGTTAATTTTTTTAAATTAATAATTGGCAAACTGCCGATGTCGGGATTCGAACCCGTAACCTCCCAATTTCCAAGTAGGCATACTGCGCAGACATAACTCCTTAGGAAGCTCGGCCACTCGGACTGGTATATTGAAACTAAGGAAGTTTCACTTCATTTGGCGAAGTTTACAAGTTTTTTTTCTTAAATACGTAATAAATATTATTGCCATACCTCCGTTTATACGGAACCCTTATAACAACACCCTTCACTTTAGTGTTGTCGATCTGAAGAAGTTTACAAGTTTTTTTTTAAATAGGTAATAAATATTATTGCCATACCTCCGTTTATACGGAACCCTAATAACAACACCCTTCACTTTAGTGTTGTCGATCTGAAGTTAATATAGTGTTTTTTTATTTTTTTTTACTGAAAATGTATTTGGCATATAATTATATAATAGGCAATATTATGTGCGCCCATTGCAATAACACGCTGGTAAACTTATGTGTTTCGAATATCTAATAAACATTATTATTACTCTCTTTGTTGACAAGTAAATATAGTAGAACCATTTTAAGTCGAACTTCAATAAGTCAAAAACCTCCAAAACTCGAAAAAATGTAGTTTTACCTTCCCTCCAAGCCCCATAACCACCTCCATTACTCAAAATCTCAACCCTGTATAGGTGATCGAAATAATCAGTGAGTCCTTGCAAGCCATTTTGGTACCCTCTATAACTCGAAAAAATAAATTGGACCTCTGTATCTCGAACAAAGAATCCGAAAGTCGAAATCCTTTATAAGTCAATAACTCTATAACTCGAATTTTTTGGCGTCTCCATTGAAATTCGACTTACAGAGGTTCTACTATATTATTTTTTGTTACCGTTCGTTTGTATGTATGTGTAAAACTGACCTCCATACATATGTACTGACCATCCTATAATCTACTGTTGTATTTTCTAACAAATCAATTAAATTCATTTCAGAAAACGTCAAGGTTATTTCAAATTAGTAAAATGTATTTCAGAAAACGTCAAGGTTATTTCAAATTAGTAAATTGTATTTCAGAAAACATCAATTGTATTTTAGATCATTATTTTATTTTTCAGAAAATGTCAATTGTATTTCTGTATACAGAAGGAAAAAATTCGTATGTACGTACGGCGTTAAAAGTCGCGCTATCAATAGTTTTTGAGTAATTTTCAAAAAAGTCGACCTCTTTTCTGTGGAATCTTTATTGTTTCCAACTTTTGCAGTTGATTATGTGCGGGTTTGAAAGTTTTGCACATTTTTCTAGACGTCATAACGAGTTCAACGAGCTATCGCAAGTATTTTAATTCGCAATAGCAAGAATTAACATGTTTTTTAACTTGTTGACTAGACTGTATAACAACAAAATTGTTAGTTTTACATATTAATTGTATGTACTATGGACCATTAAAGGTCATTTTTTGAAATTTTATAATTTGTTGTGCCTTCGGTTCATTCGTTCGGTTTTCCAAAAAATTCTTCGGTTAAAAGTTGTTATTAAAAATATAGTAACAACTTTAAGTTTAAAATAAGGTATATTTGAGGAGTTATACCAATTTTCGAGGGGTTGCGTTGGAAAAGTTTAAGTTTTTCGTGTCGAATGCAAAAAAAAACGCAACCTTCTAGCAAGTTCAGAAGTGGGTCACAATTTGTATACGTGAGTCAGTGAGTTAGTTACAGAAAGGGCTGTTTATATAAAGAGACTCTCTCTGCTCTGCTTGACCCCAGGGGTGTTCTTCGGCATTGGCTTCACGACCTTCACATAATGCAAAAAACCGCACCCTTCTAGGATGTATATAAGTAAAAACGGTAAATTATGTGGATTTTTCAAATTTCCAAGTTTTTAGAAAGTTTTACAATATGTAAACGTGATTGAGTCAGTTACACAAAGGGCTGTATATAAAATAGGATTTGGGAAACTTTTTTTTCTACGCCATATAAAACCGCTGCCCATCTATAGAGGTCAGTGTACTATGTACTTACGTGTATAGTAAACAGTGAGAATATGTGTAACTGTGTAATGACCATCAATACTTAAGAAAAGCACATTAATTGAGGATTACAGAAGAAAAGAGATAACTTTTTATTTCTTCGTATATAAAATAATAGGTGGGCGTAATCTCTATGGGAGAATATTTTTCGTTAAGATGAAAAGAAAAAAAACAACATTAAACAATTAAAAGTAGTAAACTTTACGAAAATATCATTTCATCATTCATTAGAAGAACAGAAAATAATAATGTTATTCTGTAAGATATTAAACCCTTAGTGACAGTTCGCTCACAGTTTTTAAGATACATATTATAAGCCTCTTTTTTCGTTTTTTATATATCTATACCCAATTTTTTTCTATGATCCATATTAACTGATACAAACTTCGGACTAAATCTATCTTTTATATTTATTACAAATATATAGCATATGTTATTTTAATTAATAATAATTTGTAAATTTCTTTAATTACTGGCCGTGTGCCCGATGGGAATTTCCATCGTCAACATTTTAGGAGCCATCTGACTTTTCTCCATTGTAAAAAGTCTAAATACCGATTTTTACGTTTCTAACCTAAAAAAGACTCACTTTTCCAACAAACTGTTGTCCCTTTAATGGATTGGAGAATGGATTTACAAAAACGATAATAAAACTGACTTTTATTTATAAACAAAAGCCTAAACACCAATTTCTAACTTCAAAAATGACGAACTTTCATACAGACTTCTTTCCCCGAATTATCTCCCTTAGAGGATGAATTTTCAAAAACCCTTTCTTAGTGCTCACCTATGCTCTATAAGGAACCCTGTACATTTTCGTGCTTCTGGACTGTGCGTTATCTGCCAGTCATTCAGTTTTATTAAGGATGTTTCAGCATGAAATCACTTTTCGACAAATTTTGCTAATTTTTTTCACAGGCTAAAAATAACGTTTTCTAATAAATCCCGAAGTTCCAGAATTTTTAACCGTTTAGAAAGCGAAATAATTAATAGAAAAGTAATCATTTTCTCTCACTCTCTCTCTCATTAGAACCATGTAAACCTTCATGCCCGCCCAACTATTATCTGTTGTATTAAAAAAATATTCAAAAGAATTTTAAAAAAATCTAAAATAGTAAAGACGAAAATTTTTTATATAAATTATTTAAAAAAAATCGCGTTTTACCGTTTTGATTTCGAAATATAAAAGTTTAAAATTATTTTTTATTTGAAAATTACATTAATTTTTATAGCGGTTGTTTAGTTTACATCTTCGCATAGTAGATCTCCCACGAGTATGAGAGAGTACATATGTATACATTAAGCAATGTGTATGAGTAGGAGGTTTTACAGGTTTTTTTTATATTTTTATTACATATTATAGCATACTGAAGTCTGAACAACAGAACAAATCATAACAACTGATCTGTTCACATAAAAAAACCCCATACATCACACAAAAGTTTAACTTTAAGTAAGAAAACAAACCTATATTAGACCTCCTTCTCATACACATTGCTTAATGTATACATATGTACTCTCTCATACTCGTGTGAGATCTACTATGCGAAGATGTAACTAAACAACCGGTATATGAATAGTGAAAATATCTATGTGTTGTATTTGTATATGTATATGTATTTGTTCTATAATTAAACCAAACCGGTTTTTTGTCCTAATTATATAAGACTGTGCTAGAACTGACTTAAGTACTGAGCATCACCATCTCCTCAATCGACTTTACATGATTTAAATTTTTATAGACTCATTAAAATTTTACATTCTAGGTGCAAATATAAATTTTATCCCAAGCTTCGCGTGGGAATACATTTTTTGTTTTAGAATGAAACAATTTTTCCTTCGTAGTATACTGTATTGACTTTAACGTGCATGTTTTATTTCTTCATTTCATCCATGGTTTGAAAATAAAAATTTGTCGGAAATATTTTTTGTAGTTTTTGCCTCTGAGGCATTTGATTTTATCTCATATGTATCTATCGTGAGCTAGGTTTTATTTTCGAACAACATTATTGTGTATTGAAGGCATATAGAGTCAGTAATAGAAAAAACAAATTTAATCGAAAATAATAAAAGTTTAAAAAACTATAACAATACGTTTTTCATAAAATATGAACTAAAAAACGCAATTTTTTTAATTTTATTGTCATCGATGCTGACTACGTCTGCAAAATTTCAGAAGTCCCAAAACTGGGTGAAAAATCAATTTAAAATTGAAATGACCCGAAGAATATCCAATAATTGAATGTGTAGAATGCCATTGCTTATAGACTCTCATCAATTAAAAAACATCGTTCGATAAACTTAATATTTTAACGATTAACTTAATATTTTAAAACTAACATATTTTAAAATAGCAACGTTTATGCTCATAAAACTCTTAGTTAGATTAGATTCGAATCATGAGTTAGTCTTATCAAGAGCTTTTGGACCGCGTAAAATTTGATATATTGCACCTTTCCTTCAAAGGTGATCCAAGAAATCTATAGTCCTGGCAAACGTTACGATATACCCTGGTGGCACTCCATTGATTAAATTTGATTGAAGATCAGTCCATTCCAAATGATAGTGTCTTTTGAGAGAGAGCCTATCGCATTCACACAAAATGTAAATTTTGGTTTCCTCCTCTTCATCACAAAATCTGCAGAGAACATTCCCTGTGGATTGCTCAAAAAATATCAATTTGACTTATTGACCAATATAAAACTGTTAACTAACAATGTATCTTAAGGATGTACGAGTACTGATGTATAGTCCATTTATAAAATTCTTCAAAATATTATATGGTATATTGATAAAAGTCCACAGTAATGTTTATTATTTTCTGCCGTAAATTAACATAAAAATTTAATTTAGGGCTGTCATACCGGGCGTAACAAAAAAGATAATTAAGAACAAAACCTGAGATTTCGGGTAATTAAGCTACCGCCGACAGAAATAAAATTTCTCTTAAATATCTTTTTTTTAGGCCCGTCATACTTGATCATTATTATTATTTCTCTTTATTAATATTTCTATTTTCTATTGCGTAGTTTTTTTTTATTTGTCTTATTTTATTCCAAGTGAAAATTATTAAAATATGTCAAAATATGTGTAATAATATGGGTTTCTCCATAAGAGCACTGCATTAAAACTCGAACTATAACATTAAATAATTAATGCAAGACCCCGCAACACCCCCTGAAACTTTTATAATTAATTTATATACCACTTCAACTACATGTAAACAAAAAATCAAGCCATAATCATTTCGCTGCTTCAGTGCTCGTACATCCTTAACTAATAAGGATTCTTAAACATTTTTTTTGTACGCTACACAATATTAATAATTCAGGAGACCAATATACTGTATGTTTGATTTCTAAACATATTCTTGCAACAAATTATCATTCAAATCAATTTTTGTGAGAAGAATTTACTGGAAACTTAGTCCGTTTACATTTAACATTTATTAATTTTTATCGATAGTGGTGAGAAAAATGGCGGGCAGCATTTTTATATTCATGATCATAAAAGAGGTTGGTATAAATTACAATTTAAAATAGTAATCGACTAAGAATTTTATAAATAGTAAAATAGTAATAGAATAAGAAGTAATAGAATAAGAAAGACATAAACCAGTAAAGTTTGGTCACATTTCCAATAGTCTATAATACACCTTACTCTATTATGGCTATGTGACCATAAAATTATCATGCGATTACTAATTTAGATTTGAATTTGTTCAACCCCTTTGATAATTATGATAATAGAAATTCTTCTTATGCTGCTATCTTACTCCCTGCTATCCGGAAATGATTGAACAATGATTGAACAATGATTGTTTTTATTGTGTTATTGAAAGGAAGTACATTAGATAGATCTATTATAAGACTGGAGATTAAAACAAAAGTATTAATGCAACTGAAGGAAATCTAATAATTAGTTGGTAATGGATCATATTATGTACAAGAAAAGTAATCCGTGATGACAAGAAAACAAACAAATCTGAAAAAAAAAATAATTTGAAATAGAGTTTCACAAAGTTTTCAGTTCTTTTAATTTCAAACTTAAAAAAATAAAGTTATTTATATAATACTAGCCGCTCATATTTATTCTGAATCTATTGAGTGCAGGTGCGGATTTAGTGTTCAAGTTTATGGGGGGTTGTTCAGAGACTAAAACAAAAAAAATTAATTAGAATAAGTAAAAAATCGTGTTTTCTGAAATATTGTACCTAATAAATTATCCATTAAAAAAATTTTCGATTATGAAATTTGTATTATTTCAATTACTGAAGCACTAGAAAAGAGTATTAATCTTGGAATTTTTATTATTATTCTTCAAAAACTTTCAAATTAAGAATTAGAATTAAAGACAACTAGGTTTTTTAAACTAATTCAATAGCAATTTGACTGGTCAATTTTTACAACTGAAAATTTTTACAACAGGCAACTGGCAACGCCTCCTTACACTATGCGCTCTGTGTGATTGGTTGAATTTATCAATGTAATACTTGATTATATCTTAAAAAATAAGCGTCAAATCGAAAAACTTGATTAAACTTTTTGGTTTGTTTTATGCAGCTCTACACCGTGGTATAGTTTTCTGGAATGAATTTCAGCACAGCCTGTATATATTCATAGGTCTTAAAAATTATATCTTTTAAATGATCTTCAATTTTTTTCAGACAATATTGTTTTACTGTATGTCTCAAATGATAAATTAATTGTACTAAAACGAAATGTTTCGAATAGAAGTTATAATGAACGACTTTTATCCCATTTTTTCGAAAACTCAATGAATAAGGTGCAAATCATTACAAAATTTTGAAAAATGAGCGCTACTTTTGTGCAATAATTTTAACTGTGTATTTATAATTAACTGTCTCAGTTACTGTCAACATTTACATCGAACAACTAATGAAAGACGCTCTAGAGAACATCGACGAAGGCATTAAGGTGAATGGGTTAAAAGTTAATAACGTAAGGTACGCCGATGACACAGTTTTGTTGGCCAACACGGAACACGGTCTACAAAATTTACAAAACTGTGTGGTAAATGCTAGTGAAAAAGCCAATTTTAAAATTAATAATAAAAAGACCGTCTCAATGGTTTTTTCGAAAAAAAAAAATGGAATCGTAAATTTACAATGCATCGAATTTTAAATACTTGGGTGAAACATTGTGCACAACAAATAATCAATCGTCACGAGTAAAAAATAAAATAGTTCGTGCTAAAAGTTTATTCTTTAAACTAAAAAATTTCTGACTAACAATAGTTCTCTATTCCTGTGAAACTTTGACAATAACGTCCGACGTCATAAACAAATTTATTGCTTTTGAGATGTGGTGTTACAGAAAAATCTTGAATGTAAAATGGTCATCTTACACATCAAACGAGAAAGTCTTACGAAAAATTGGTACAAGAAAACAACTAGTGCAACTTATTAAAAGAAGAAAAGTCACGTATTTCGGACACATCATGCGTTCAGATAAATATCGTGTCCAATAGCTTGTATTAATAGGGAAGTTAGAGTCACAGCGACAACGAGGTCGAAGGCGAACATCATGGCTCGACAACATTAAACTGTGGACTAACATAAACTTAATGCAGCTGAGATCAATTATTCATGATAAAAAAAGAGGGAAAAACGTGGTTGCCAACGTCTTCTAGGAGTTCACTAAGAGGTACTTATCATCATCAATTATAATTTAAAAAAAAAAAAACAAATTTTATTAATTTTTTTGAGATTTAATCTAGGACTCCTGGAAAACTTTTTTCATTTGTATAATGTTGTTCCATTCAGATTCGTTAGTTGTAACTATCTTTGTAGTTCTACATTTGTCATCTATTAATTATTGAGAATATGAACTAATTACGAACAATGAACTATGTTGTTAAAAGTTTAGTCTATTTTTTCCATCAACAAGGAAAATTCAATTTATAATAGTTAAATGTTTGTGTATATTGCTGCAGGAAATTATATCGTCTGCAAACTATAGAAACATGCATAGTAACAAGTCAAATAGTATACTTTCATGATAATGTATCTATAAAATTTATTCATTATAACAGTGTTACAGTATTATACAGTGTTCCAATCCGATTTTAGATGATCTATACGAAAACCTAATCTTTTATATTAACATGCTTTTATGAGTTTGACTTGTATTTATTTATGTATGAATATAATGGCATTTTTTAAGTGAGTTTTTGCCCACTTCCCGACGTCTGAATATTCTGAAATGCAGACGTATTAAGAACCGGTGATAACACATTAATATAAAAAATTTACTTTTTTAATTTAAAGTTATTAATATAACCAAAATCAAAATTTGCATATCTCTAGCTTATATATACGCTAGTAAAGTACTGCGCCATCTGGTATTTTTTATTTTAAGTTGTGATTCTGTCAAAACTCAACATACGGATATACATGTAAAAAGTCCACTTTAATTTTAACTACAAAGAAATAATTACATACAATGCCAGTGATAAAATTGATGAGCAGCTTCCAAGAAGTGCAATTAGATATTTTTAGAAAAAAAAAGTATTTCTAATGATACACAATTATGTACTAGTTTTCATGTTTCTAATGTCTATGGAGAGATTGATGGCAATGATTCTCGCCGAATTTTTGGTACAGTATTAAGAGCAACACCTTTGCCACAAAAACATTTGTCACGAAGTTATTGTTGTAATTCGTTGTAATGAACAATGTTATTAATTATAACAAAAGTTTTATGTGAACATTTCAAATTAATTTTGGCATTAGAAGAAGTAGATTGTAGAAGTATGTATACGCTAGTATAGTGTAAACTGTACCAAAAATTCGCCGAGAATCATTGACATCAATCTCTTCATAGACATTAGATACATGAAAAATAGTACATAATTTTGTACATTTAGAAATACTTTTTTTTTTCTAAAAATATCTAATTGCACTTCTTGGAAGCTGCTCATCAATTTTTTCACTCGCATTGTATGTAATTATTTCTTTATAGTTATAATTAAAGTTGACTTTTTACATGTATATTTGTATGTTTACGAGTTTTGAAAGAACCATAACTTAAAATAAAAAACACGAGACGGCGCAGAGGTCACCCGCCAAAAATACTTTTCTAGTGTATAACCATTTATAATGTGATAGCATAGGTTATAGTATCTATGGAAATGTTATCAACAGAATTATAATAAAAAAATTAAAATTTCCAATTGTTAAAATTTGGAAAAAATTTATTTTTTTTGCATATATATCCTAAGCTATATTCGATATATATTTTCATTGTAAGATTTGGATGCATTCCACCTCGTGGGAATAATAATGAAAAATGAAATAATTTTGTTCAAAGATTAAAATAAGAAATAAAATTTAGAGTTTAAATAAACTAAAAAAACATGCTTTTATTGTAATATGAACTAATAAAATAATTTGAAATAGAGATTGAGAGAGATTGACATCTTTTACAATAGTAAGTAGAGAGCATTCGATGCTTTTGTTTACATCAAAGTTAATTTTGTTGCCAATCTCTTTATTTGATTTTAAATTATTTTGCATTTTAGATAGGAAGTTTTATTTTAATAAATAGGAACATACTTTTTGAATTAATTCACGAAAAAAGAACGTTGGATTAGTCGGTGAAGTGAAAAGAAGGCAACTTACCTATTTCGGTCATATACTTCGCTCGGATAAATACGCAGCCTAGCAACCTATTTTGTTCGGAAAGCATCATGGAAAACGATTCAGAGGAGGAAAACGAACATCGAGGATTGTCATTACCAAACAATGGTCCAAAATGAACTTTGAATCCGTCATTTGCACCGTGCATGATATATCACACTGTGCATAAAGTCTAGAGGTTCAAGGTTTGATACCTTTTTTAATAAATATTAATAAAAATTCAATAACATGTTAGTCTGTACAGTATCCGTTTGTTCTTCCATACTTATGGAAATTAACTTTAGTATAGCGGGTTCTGTGTCGTTTTAAGTATCTCAAGTAATGATTTTTATTAAACAATTCGTTCACATTTTATTGAACCACTCTGTAAAAATGCCAGTATGATTTTTAATTTAATAACTTAAACAATTAATGGTTTTGATTCCATATAATGTCTTAAATAAACATTAATTTCCATGAGTAACTTATACAACCTGAAGTAATATAATAATCATATTGTTTTGATAATAATAACCAATATCAAAATATTAATTTTATATTGAATTTCATATCTTCTCAAATCAATTATTGAACGTGACAATTGTGTCGTAGGAGTAAAGGATATAAGTTAGACATAAACATATTCATGGTAATAGTATACACTATGTTTAATTTACATCTTCGTATCATAGATCCCACGAGTATGAGAGAGTACATATGTACATATACATTAAGCAATGTGTATGAGAAGGAGGTCTTATATGTTTGATGAACAAGCATATTTTTCATAACTGTTTGAGTGGTTACCAACCACTCAAACTTATAACACCTCCTTCTCATACGCATTTCTAAATGTATACATATGTACTCTCTCATACTCGTTATGAATATAATTCACTATTTTGAAAAATATTCTTGTTTATCAAACCTATAAGACATCCTTCTCATACACATTGCTTAATGTATATGTACATATGTACTCTCTCATACTCGTGGGATCTATGATACGAAGATGTTAACTAAACAGACGGTATATTATTATTTACTTATTCAAGATAGTATTTATTACCTTTTATTTTAGGAATTCAATTATATCCTGTAGTTTACTTTGTTGATGTGCTGTTTTCTAGGTGCCTAGAAGGCAACAGACATAAACGTGTTGTAGGCCGTGCAGTTAATAAATTTCGTGATGCAATTCAGTAAACAACAAACCGTAGATTGGGTTTGGCCCCAGTCTAAGTGGCCGAGCGGTCTAAAGCGTCATGTCTGCGCAGTATGCCAACATGTCAACTGGGAGGTAATGGGTTCGAGTCCTGACATCCGCATTTTGTCAATTATTAGGCAAAAAAGA
Organism: Nineta flava; assembly: GCA_963920215.1. Classification (NCBI taxonomy): domain Eukaryota; kingdom Metazoa; phylum Arthropoda; class Insecta; order Neuroptera; family Chrysopidae; genus Nineta; species Nineta flava. The sequence goes on along the minus strand of OY986043.1, from coordinate 20,649,029 downwards.
AAAAAATTGAGGTTAATGGACTAACCTGTCGACGTTTGGACAAGAACGATGTAACCGGCTATGCTTGAGAAGGTTTTCTGCAGTTTCCTTCCGAGCTCCAGATGGATAGTAACCGGGGCGAGGCGAGGTATATTGTCCCAAAAACCTCGCCTCGGCCGAGACAAATTTACAAAAAATAAATTGTTTTTCATAAAATAATTTAGTAACATGTATTTTTACAAAAAACATGAAGCAATAGATGCATTTTAAAGGAAAAAGAAATTTTAAGCCATGATTACTTTTTATAATAATAATCATAAATTTGTTCATCGCCGTTTTGCAAATTTTATAGAGAAAAGTAAATGTATTATTTTTATTTTTTTGATCGACTGCATATTCTTATTTTAGAGAGAAAAAAACTCTAAACGTCATTAATATGTAGATTTCGATTGATTATATTAGTGTGGTTTTGTTACGCCAAAAAGAGCAGCCCTCTGTTATTCAACTCTCTCTCTAATTTGAAAATTTTATTTTATTTTAGCAAATTTCAGGAAGGGAAATAGAGCTATTGTCTCCTACCAAGGTCAAAATTTCGCAAAAATTTCGAAGATTTCTAACAAGTTTTTTTTAACCATATTATGTCCATTCATGCAAAATAAGTCAAAGTTCGAAAATTTTAACCTCAGCCGAGGAGAGGATGATAGCTAACCCAACCGAGGCGAGGCTACTCAACATTCTATCTCGGCCGAAGCCGAGAAGAGGCGAGGGTGATATTTAAAAAAGCGAGGCGAGTCGAGGTGATACCAAAACCTCACCTCGTCTCGTGCCACGCGAAACACTAGATCAGATTTTCATAAAGCACCAAATGAAGTATAACTTCAAAGAACAACTTTTATCCGTGTCATTTTTTTTTTCCAAAAACGTTTGCCTGAAGAAAGATGAATTGTTTAAAATGAACACCCTTATTTTATGAACTAAATCAGAACAATGTTGAGTTCAATTGGTTTGATTCTAACAATAATTACAAAACATTTGCATTTTTAAAATATTTCATTAAATTTAGTGGTGGTTACATTTTTCCATCAAACCACATTCAACAATTATATCTGAATTTATTAAATAAAAATTGCATGTTGTTGCTGCATTGTAAAACGGCAACATTTTAACAAGGAGTTTGTATGTTTTAATTATTATTTAATTTTTGTTTCATCAATAATAAAACATAAACTTTCATATAGTATGTAATGGGTATTTGAACAGGGACGGTAATCATGAGATAATTTTAATAATTTGGCATATTCGTGTGTTTTTATTACAGAACTATCCCTTTGGAGGTGAATGCAATTTTTTCTAATCGCACTCAGTTCCATAATTAGCCTTTTATGTGCCCGGTGCGAGCTTCTATAACTGCGGCTTGAAAAATTTTCTAATATTACCCAGTCCTGACAATAAGAGGATTAGGAAGATTATGTTTATAAAAATAAATCTATCATGTAAAAACTACATTTATGTATACTTAATTATGAGTACTTTTAGTTTTGAATAAGGAAGTATAATATATAAATTGCGTTTATGAATTAAATGAAAAAACGGTTATTCGAAAATATTTGCCAAAACTCACAATTATGCAATACACAAATGACACCAAATACTGATTAGTACAGACAGATAGTAGAGATTAAAGGAAAAACATAAATTTACTTAAAGATTTACTTTAAGCACTTTCTTCATTGCGAAGTCCTTGATTACTTTTTCATACGACAGGAGTCGAGCTATGTCACATTCAATCGACAAAATCACTAGGCCAGACAATCTTTCTTGGCCCATCGTCGAGCGCACGTACGTCTTTATCAATTTGAGTTTACTGAATGATTTTTCGCAGGGACCTACAGTCACTGGCATTGTTAAAAAAATCTTTATAGCGACTACTATATTGGGAAACATTTCCTTTAAATCTAGTTCCACTATTAGAAAACCTAGACCTGATTGACTGTGCACACGGTGCCCACACGCAGAAAAGGAAGGAGAACCGGAATTTACCAAAATGGTACATGCGAACTAGACTAGCAGTCCGAATGCCAGTCGCAACTCGTAATGTCAATATTTACGAACGATCTCATCGTCTTTTATATTTTTAATGTTATTTACTTCTATTACTTGTAAAAGGAATACAATTATTTGTGGTCCTGGTTAGGTCATTTCTGCGCCCCTCCAGGGTCTGCGCCCTGTGCACCGCCCTAGTTACGGCACTGATCGCACTACTGAACCTTAAATTTTCCCCGATCCTCTATTAATTATACTAAAACAGAACTCAGACTTTTATTAGACAAATATAAAGCTTGAATAGTTTTGGAAGTTTGAAAATTGTACAGAAGTACAATAAAAGATTTAAAAACTTTTTTTTTTGTATCTAAATAGCCAATGTCTCTATTGTCCCAGAGAAAAGTTTATTAACATTGTTTTGATATGAAAAATCATATACATCTTGGCTGGAACCCAGAACCACTGGCTTCTCGGACTAGTGCTCTACCAGTTAACCTACCCAAATACTATGATAGGGCGCACATATTTGGTCAATACCTGATGGAGATGAGTTTTTATTACTTGTAATTATTTTATAATATTTATATAATAGGTGTAATAAAAAAAATCCATTATGTTGCATAGATTTTAACATACTTAGAATGATCCGATTCAGGTCAAATATGCGCCGTTTTGTTCGATAACTTGTTGTCATTTTAAGGGTAATTCCATGATGGCTTTCTCATAGAAGCTCTTGCCCCTAGTGCCAAAAAACTGGAACAGTCGATTTTCACAAACCTCTCTTGAGGCGAACTTTTCACCAGCAAAGTAGTTCGCCATGGATAGTAACAGAGAGTAATCACTTGGTTCCAGGTCCGGACTATAAGGTGGATGTCTAAGAACCTCCCAACCAAGCTCCCGGAGCTTGGTTGGCCTTCTATGAGAGTGGCATAATGGAATTACCCTCAAAATGGCAACAAGTTATCGAACAAAATGGTACAATATAAACTTTTGACTATATAATTGTGTTTGTAAACTTCTCTCCATCCATGGTTTCCTATCGGTTATATTATTCTAACAGAAGTGACTATCGTTTCTTCATTTGACATAACGTAATATGTCTAAGTATAAGTTACATTATTTTCATCTATGTTTTGACATGAAAAATCCTTCACATCTTGACTGGGGATCCCACCAAAGATCCTGAACTTTCGAATTATTGCTCTGCCAACTAAGCTTCCCAGATGCTCCGGTAAATTAAATATTACACTATATTACAGGTAGTGAGAAATTATCAAAACTTTGGTATAATCAGGCTGAATGCTGGGGTCGTTTACGGATTTTGAAAAATTTGAAAAAGTAGCCACAGGTGTATTCACTTATAAATTGTATTCTGATACTTAAAGCTTAAAATATGAATTTTCTAAGGTGCTCAAGAATATTTGTGGAATGTTTGCATTCTATACACTGTATGATTTGTATCAATTTTTAATTATTATTTGTTTTTTCTCCGGGTAAAATTAAATTTAGTTTTAAAACTTCACGTAACCATCCCTTCGATGATAACCGAGAATAAAAGATTACAGTGTAAAATATGACTTTAAACTTTAAATGTACATAATTCTGAAACTAGCCATAACCGTAAAATAACATTAGAGCTTTGTGTCATACTACCATAAGTTGAATATCAGTAAATTTTATCGAAAGCCATATTCTAGAAGGTTGAAGTATCTTTTGGATGTTAGAAATATGTTCATAATATGAAAACACCTCGCACCAAAATGATTTGGCTACGATCCCAAAGTTCTGGATGTAACTCATTCCAAATAAATAATAAATTAAAAACGTGATATATTAAAATTAAATAATTAACATAAAATTCCAAACATAAATAATTTCATATTTACATTATTTTTGTTTTTTGTAAAATAAATTCATTTCATTAAAACTATTTTATTGGTTTTTCAACTGTTTTAACCGCAAACTTTTAAAACCGCTTTTGAATACATATTTTTACCTCTATAATGAAACTATAACGTAGTATGTAATATATTACTTCTAGTCCACAGTACAGCACGGTTTTTTTAATGATTAGTAACAGGCTAAATGTTTGTCAGTAGCTTCCTTTCGACGAGACGCCCAACTTTTCTCTCACAAACATTCTCGACGATAGTGACTAGCGAAGCGCGTAACAGAGTAACTCGTTTGTTTGACAATAGCATATACGCAGGAGCTGCGTCAACTTCCTTAGAATACAGGAGCTGCGAATTTCCTTAGAATACATAAATCACTCTCTAGCGGTCATAATTTTAGTGTGATCAAAATGAAATATAATATCTGATATGACTTTAGTATTTGCAACAGTAACTGCATTTCCGTTGGAGGAAATTCACTAAAAATTAAATTTATTACTAGCCAAAATAAATCGATGTATAACGATTATAGATTATAGTTACTATGGAAACGACAATCAAAATTTTTTACAATAAAATATATTTCATGTATTAGTGTCAAACAAACACAAAATATTTAATATCTCTCTTAGTATTAGAATAATCAAAAAATGTATTAGGAGTAAAGTTGTAGAAAATCAAGTTTGCTACAATTCACTACTTGATCATTTTTCTCAAACTCTAATGTGAACAGAGATATTTAGAATTTTAACTTTCAATCTTTAACTGTAAATATTTCTGTAAATATTAGTGTAACAGAAAAATGATAAGAAACAAAATTGCAGTAAAACTTGGTACCTACAACTTAACTCCTGATAAATTTTTCGATTTTTCAAATATTAAGGGAGATAATTTTGTTTTTCCCCTCCCTCTAAACCCCATTTCCCTCGTCCGATTATACACATTAACGAACTTGGCCTTTAAAATACCAAAAGCTACCCAAATACCCAATTTCATTCCAATCGGAATAAAACTGTGACCGCTAGAGAGTCCACAGACATTTAAAAAAAGTACATATGTGTATGTATATATACAAATTTTAGCGATAGTGATTTTTACCATCTAGTAGGTAGGATCGATGGACATTTGAAGAAATTTTTTACGAAGTTCCAACATTGGTGCAAAAACAATAGCTGCATTTCCTTTGGAGGAAATTCGCTAAAAACGTGTGTCCTACAAAATGGATGGTGGGACAGTCAGGTCCCCCACTCCCAAAATTTTCAAATAACCGGGTTTACATAGTTTACGCACTTTCAAAGAGTACATCTTCCAAATTTCATGGTTCGGACTCCAATAGTTTTAACTGGGCGATGATGAGTTAGTCATTCAGCCAGTGAGTGGTATTTGGGTTGTATAGATATCTTCATACTTCTTACTATTATTTACAAATTAATTTTTGGTTTTTATGAAGACGTTCTGTGTTCAAACTTAATTAGTGACTTTCCAAATTGGTGTCGTTATTATTGAACGAAACGTATTATGCGATTCATTTCTAAATATATATTAAATGTTATAACTTTTTACCCATTTAGGAAAGGAGTACATGATTCTGTCATAACACAAATGTTGAATCATCTGTATAAAGGATACATGTATTTTGTCATTGGTTGTGTATCACTAACATAGAGAATGTAATTATTATTACAATATTAAGTGAAGAACAAACTTCAAACTTTAGAATTTTAATGATACACACATCATATTCTTAGTATTCATTACCAAACAGTGTAGCAGCTTATATATTTTGTTCTTGTCAATATTTTAATCACACCATCTCAATTTAAAGTTTGATTACATTTTAGTCACCATGTGAGTCATATGTTACTGAAAAACCTTCTTCTCCAAAAGCTTGACATCTCGGGTAGGGACGATGCCTATCTTTTGATGACAATAGTTTGCTAGTTCTTAACTTTTATAATGTTATCAACTTTTCTGAGGCAGATCATTAGTCACGCGCTTAGTAGCTTTGTCAACAAACAACTAATGTTGGTGCATCTTTCTTCTTCTTTTCACGCCGATTGGTGAATCTGAGTATGCATCGTTAAACAGCCCAAGTGGCCGAGCGGTCTAAGGCGTTATGTCTGTGCAGTATGCCTACTTGGAAAATAGGAGGTTATGGGTTCGAATCCCGAAATCGGCAGTTTGTCAATTACTAAGAAAAAAAAAGGGGGGGGGCGGTTAATTAACTAAATTGTCGGTGTATAGACAAGAACGAAGTACCCGGCTATTCTTGAGAAGGTTTTTCTGCAGTTTTCTTCACGAACTCCAGACGAATATCGGCATAGTTCCTATCATAGTCGGTTGCAGCCACATATCCTACCAGTTTCTAGTCTATACACAAAAATTCCTTCCACTCCATTCACATCCTCACATCGTTAGACATCACAATGGACATTATGGTCGAAGTGTCGTCCAGGGCAGCCTTTACAATCTATCTATCTAATCTATGCATCGTTAAGCTCGTATGAGTTTCAATATACCTACTTTACTCTTTATAACAATAGTACACCTGTAGATTGGATCTTCTAATCCAAATGTCATTGATCGTTATTCTCCAAAACAATTCCTCTTGATTTATTCGTCTGAAAGTTATTTCAAAACTATTATATAGTTTATTATTTATACAAAATATGCTGTATTTAAATTTCAGAAAATTTAAGGTATACTCAAACCTAGGTAGTTCGATCTGTAATGCAATGTTCTAACGAATATCAAGTGAACAAGTTAAAACTTTTCGTCCGGTACTTTGGCATATCGAGCCAGAAAATCATTTTTGAATAAACAAAAATCTCTTGTGGGAACTTCAAAGTTCATAGAAATTTACTGCTTATACCCATCTATTAATCGTTATATTATCGAATGATAATTAGTGTGAACTCGTGAATGGTAATTAGTTTTTGAAATAAAATTTCAAATTGGCCTACTTTACCTAGATCAGTTTTTTTGTATTATAAATACGTATTTCGACTACAAAGTAGTCATCATCAGTATAAATTAGCTAGTCGTAATTTACTCTTTGACAATTAGAAATAGATTGAAAGTCGAGACCAATAGACAAAAATAAAAATAAATAGAAAATGAACTAAATTAAAATATACTAAATTTTAAAATATAATAAATTTTAAATTATATTGAAATTACTCTTGTTAAAATTTTCTTCATTCACATTTATTCCTGTTACCTTACTCTTATTAAAATAACTCTTATATTGTCTCAGGATATGATACTCGTCGCTAACTTGGTGACAGTTTCACATATATATTATATTTTAAAATTTAGTATATTTTAATTTAGTTAATTTTCTATTTATTTTTGTCTATTGATCTCGACTTTCTATCTATTTCTAATTGTCAAAGAGTAAAATTACGACTAGCTAATTTTTACTGATGATTACTACCTTGTAGTCGAAATACGTATTTATAATACAAAAATAAACTGATCTAGGTAAAGGGGGCGAATTTGAAATTTTATTTCAAGAGTTCCTACTTCTATTATTTATATGTTACAAAACGACTGAGTTTGGCATAACAATTGCATTGTGATTTTGTAAAATACATATCGTTTAGTCTTACGATAATTAAATTACGAGAAATGCATTGACGCACCTGATAGTTTCAGCAACCATTTAAGTCAATTTTCTTTGTGAATGTGTGCAGTGCGTAGAAACGTAGAAGCATCCATACTACTTGATTTCAGCAGGTTTTCGATAAATAAAAATGGTTTTAAAGGTTTTCGATAAATAAAAATGGTCTGGTAAAGTAGAAATGATCTCTTAAACTGCATAACAGATCGAGTTCTACAAATTCAATTATAATCTTATGCCGTGGAATCTGTAGGTTAAATGACACAATTCACAGTAGAATTAAAATGTTCTGTTCATAGACATTTAAATCTTTGCATACCCTCACCTGTACGCGGCACTGTCAAATCTCAGGCAGCCCTCTTCTTATAACAACATCATGAATACCTTATATAATATAAACGAACGACATCATACACTCATTTATACACAAAATGTTATTAGTTCGTTGGCTCTCTGCCATATCAATTATGAATTACTTAATCAAAATCAAGTAATAGTACACTCCTATATATATATATATATATATATATATATATATATATATATATATATATATATATATATATATATATATATATATATATATATAAATAAATATATATATATATATATATATCGCAGATGGATTTCGAATCCGCTGTTTTACAAAACCCTACTTGTTTTACAAAACAACTCCGTTATGTAAAACAACTGAACGACGTTCAGCTAGATTATTTTTACGATACGTTTTACAAAACTACTACCCACGTTTGGACCTAATGTAGAATAGCTTATCTGTACTCACAAAAAGCGTTTTGATATAGGAAATATATAGAACGCCATTAAGTGCGGGGCCTAAAACACGCACCCGACTAACTCGGGGTATGACCGATGAAGTGAAAGATTGTAGAACTCGGTTGTAATAGTAACTTTATTTAATTTCAATAATTTCTGACACTATATCTCAAATATATAGAACGCCTTTAAGTGCGGGGCACAAAAACACGCAACCCGACTAACTCAGGGTATGACCGATGAAGTGAAAGATTGTTGTACTCGGTTGTAATAGTTACCTGTTGTGTTTTAATAAAATGTTTAATTAAAAACAAATTAATTCATTTATTTTATAAATAATATATTTACAAAATATATAATACTAAATATAATAAATAACTAAATATAATACTAAATCGTCTTTTAATAAATTATTGAAGACTATATTTTAATACGACTGTAGAGCATATAGCGATGTTTGACCATTTGATTAATTATATCGACTGACCACCATTATCGTTTAACTACGACCTCTTGTCTTCTTTGTAGGATCTCTACTTCCACTATTGATAACTAAAACAGTTATCAACATTCACATTGACTGCCATCTATTAATTATTAATAACATTAATAATAGATTTATCAAAGATCACAACAATGATATTTATAAATATATATTTCAATAATATTTGACATTATAACTAAAATATAAAGAACTTGTTAGGAAATAGGACCTTCGTAATGGGAATTCCATTAAAATTCCGTGTAAACTAAAATCTGCAATCTGACGTTTCATTTCACGCAGTTTTACGTAACCTCTAATCGTTGACCCGCTGCATTGATAAATTCAAAAGTTTAAGCAATATTAGGTGTTAAAATAATTATGTAAAATCGTTAAACGTCATTCAGTTGTTTTACATAACGGAGTTGTTATGTAAAACTATTAGCGGTTTAGTAAAATAGCGGCTTTGACAATCCATCTGCGACATATATATGATCTAATATAATATAATAATACAAAGAAGGCTAGCGAATAGGTATTATAGTTTACCTTACTTGCTATATAATAACGCCATCAGTTCATTTTGTGTATCAGTCAGTCTCTCTGTTAGCATAGGTATAAGACAATCAGTAATGAAAAGTTGTGTTGAAAACGGTGGTAAACATATTTACTTCCAAAATCAAGCGGCAACCAATAACAGCTCAGTAGTAAGGAAGTATCATTTTTCAATTAATTCAAATTCAAATAATATGTATAATTTATTTTATTGCTGTATAATTTTACTGCTTTGAAATGTCCTTTCTAGATGTTTGACTTTACCATAATCTGTCGTGGTATTGTATTACCCAAAAATATCAAAGGATTTTCTATAATTTCTTGGCTTCTACTAGATTTTTATGGGTATAAGGAAAAATTTAGAATGGGCACTTAAAAGCAATAATATTATAAAGGAATAAAATAAATTTATACATATTATCCATAGTTGTTTTAAATCAGGTCCATGAAAATATATACTAATAAATAATCAGGTTGATTAGACCATAAACGCAATGTTGACAATTAAATATTCACTTTATTGCTACGTTTCGTCGGACATCCAATATGTTTAGATATATTTATAGAATCAGTTTGATGTATTTTTGTGAATATTGTATTGTTTTATGTATTACGTATAATACTTGAGTTTGATGACTTATTTGACAATTTGTATATTTGACAAGTTATATTGGATGAAAATTTTTTTATTTTATGTATGTATTTTTGTAGATTGCCTGAAGAAGTCGGGATGTCCGACGAAACGTAGCAATAAAGTAAATATTTAATTGTCAACATTGCGTTTATGGTCTGATCAACCTGATTATTTATTAGTTTATACATATTATTTGAATTCGGACATGGTATTTGAAATATAGTCCAACTCTGCGAAGCACTCATTGGCTACCGCTCGTTTTTGGAAGTAAATATATTAACCATCATTTTCTAAACCAGTTTTGATAACCAACTATACATACGAGTATACGCTTTCATATTAGGTATAAAGTTGTTCTAATATTTAATAATTATTAATAATAATCGAATTTTCTATTACATTATACCGACAAGAGCTTTATTATTGTCTGTGTTTGAGAGATATATTCAAATAGATACTTAATGGTTGAACAATTATTATAAAAGATAAGATGAAAGTAGAAACATATAGGAATCGGTTTGGATATGCATTAGGTTCTTATATAATCACGAAAATATCATAGTTGTGAATAGAAAAACAGCAGTTATAAATTAATCACTAAATAGGGGATTATTTCACAATGCGACCTTAACCAAACATTGCATTCTCTTATAGGGTTGTCTTTTAGGCCGTCGAGATTCTCCGCAAAAATACCCCTTCTAGATCTGAGAGGAAGTGTAGGATCTCGGAATAAGTATTTTGCGAACACCTGGAGGAAATCTAGACATCTGATAAATCATACATTAGAACCCAACAGAACGTCCATTAAGGTTGTTTAACCATTTTTTCTTTCCTCCCTTTCTGAAATTTTTAGATGTAATATACAGAATGGCGCCTATACGTAACGTTATGATTGACTATATTGAATGCGTATTTGAGCACCATTTGGTTTTAACTCGTGAACCAATTGAATCTTATATGGGAAAAGGTTTAACGTATGCAAAACTCTATGCAAATGATGGTCAGTATCATCTTTTTCCGATTATGCCCATTAACGAACTTCACCTTTCAAATACAATAAACACGACATATACAAAATTTCATTCCGATCAACCTAAAATTATATATATATATATATATATATATATATATATATATATATATATATATGTATATATATATATATATATATATATATATATATATATATATATATATGTATATATATATATATTTATATATATATATATATATATATATATATATATATATATGTATATATATATATATATATATATATGTATATATATATATATATATATAATTTTTAAAGATGGTGATTTTCGCTACCTAATAGATACGTTCGATGATCAATCAGCCAAGTAGCCGCGCTTGTGAAGGCGTTGTGTGTACTTGAAACTGGAAGGGTATGGGTTCGAATCCCAACATCGGCAGCTTGTCAATTATTAAAAAAAAAGGAGCGGTTAAGTGACTAAACTGTCGGTGTATGGACAAGAACGAAGTAACCGACTATGTTTGAGAAGGTTTTCTGTAGTTTCCTTTACGAACTCCAGATGAGTATCGGCATAGTACCTATCAAAGTCACTTGCAGCCGCACATCCAACCAATCCCTAGTCCACACACAAAATTCCTTGTCCTCCATCCAATGATGGAGGAGCAACATCCTGAGGCATCACAATGGACCCTATGGTCGAAGTGTTTCCCGTCCAGGACAGCCGCTACAATCTAGGTTCGATGAACATTTAAGAAATTTTTCCGAAATTCTTTCATCGGCATAAAACCGATAGCTACATTTTATTCAAAATTCGCTAAAATGAAAATAAGCAAAGATTGCAAAAATAAGTATAAAGAATAAATATAAATAAAATAGACAATAAATTTCATATACCTTGCGAAAAAACACACTTGATGAACTTTTATCACCGAAATAGTTATTTAATTGTAATAAAAAGTTTTATTGAACGTTATTTATATAACGATGGATAGGAATAAAACTTCTATTAAAATTTGATATCGTTTATAGTGTGGGCGGATTAAGATCAGTTATTCCTGACATTTGTTTACTATATTTTTCAAAGAATTTCGTTTGATTAATGGATATTAGCTAATATTTTGATTAATTGCTTTTTAATTCTGTGAGATATATCATTTTTTCATTGCTCTATTCATATTTAACAACAACGTTGAATTGCAAACTTATATTTCTTTTGTGAACGTATTAGTACGAAGCTCGTTATTTTTTTATTTAAATTAGGTTCAGTATCACGTACTGAATGTAAATGAACAAAATCCTTACAAATTTCGACCCCGGAAGTGCGAAAATTTCAAATAAATCAGGAATGAAGAAGTTAAAAAAATATATGAAATGATCAAGACGACAGTTATTTGTTTATTGTATAGGGTCTTTTAATAAGGACACTCCATTTTTAAATATAAATAAAAGTTGTGTGTGAAATATCCATTCAATTTGAAAGAATATTTTATGGCATTAAATGTGGAATATAACGTACTCCCAGCTAGGCTATTCGACTGTGCTCGGTTGAAACTCAATAGAAAGCAGTTGAGAAGGGTGGTGGCGCTCTTGACAGGACACTATCGAATGAACTACCATCTTCATAACTTCTCTAATGATCCCACTTTTAGGACCTGTATGGAGGACGATGAAACCTCCATACATGTTATTTGCACCAGCAGTAACCTGCAGAGTGTCAGGTATAGAATGTTTGGGTCCGAAACCTTGCATTCATCAATCCTGTGATCAATCCCGGCGGAGAAGTAACGGGCATTCTGTGTGGCGTCTGGGTACAACAGAATCCTATAGCTTCATCTGCTGAAAGCAACACCTCTTACCTGGAAACGTTCCGCCTTCGAGCGATAGGTTATTCTCAAGGAGGACACAGAGGACCCCTTGGTCAAGGGGCTGGCGACCCATTTGCGGTATCCCTCTTTCTAATTATTATTATTATTAACGTAGTTAAAATATCCGCCACGGCTTTGCTTGTGGCACGTTTTCAGAAGGTCCAATTTTTGAATAAATCTGACTGAATTTGCTGGATGGCGTTTGTTAGGTTTACTTTGAAGCCACCAATTGTTTGCGGTTCAATTGGTGGCCAGTGCACATCACCACCACGGCGAGATAACCATGCCCTCAAATCGTTCGTTCAGAATGTCCACCATGGCATGCGCTGTGCCCCTATCCATATCATCTAGTTAAGACCCCAAGAAATTGCTTATCATCAATCCATAGCGCTGACGGTTATGCCAGTTTCGTTTTGGAAGAAGCACCAAATAGTAATTCTCTCTGGATGCATTTGGTGCAGGTGTATCTCGTGTCGATTGGTATCACCCCAAATCCAACAATTTTGTTTGTTCACACATCCAATCATCTAAAAAAGGAATAATTTTTTTTCTTGTTCCTTCAGACGTTAATCAAACGGAGCACTGTTTTTGATACTAAAATTTGATGCACGTTTGATAAAATATGCACACGTTCTTTAACGCTATAACCTACCATGGTGATTTCCCGTACACTACTTAACAATTCACAACAAATTTGACAGATGTCACTTTAACAACATGGCTGCTATAACCTACAAATTTCAAGCGTCCCTATTGAAAAACCCTTTATAATATCATGTTTATTACTATTATTACAAAATTAATGTTATTACTGTTCAAAAATAAATTTGAAATAACTCAAACAAACTTTGAAAGTTTATGTTCATTAATTTACCGCATAGTCTTTCTGTACAAATAGCGTCAAAAGTCGTGCTATTATTTCAAAATTTTATAATTGATTTGTGCCTTATTTATTCGGTTTGCGAAAAAATATTTTGGATAAAAGTTGTTCATTATAATTATACTAACAACTTTTACTCGAAACATGTTTCCACAATCCGAATAAATAGGTCACAAATTAATGATAAAATTTGAAATGATAGCGCGACTTTTGACGCCATTTGTACATAGAATTGAGATAAAAATATTACCAATTTAAAAAAAAAAAAAGTTTTAATTAACTTTTATATTCGCAATCAAAAATTCCACACAAACACCATATTCAGCTTTGAAAATAACATTGTAATCTGACATACATTATTCTATTCAGTAAATGGTACCATTTAACCATCTTCTATTTGCTAGCTAAACAATATAAAGTATGAATTTTAAATTTTAAATGTTAATTTAATGTCTAGACACGTTTTTACGTTACGGTTAAGTAGTTTTGAACATTTCGATTTATTTTTTATTGCGTACTCTACAATATGATATGTTTATATGGTGAACAAATTATAAACATACCACATTGAGTTCATACAATGATCTCTGGATCATAAGAGACCATAAAGTATATTAAATTTTTTAAAGTAGTCTCTTGTGTACATGAAATGAAATAATTTTATTTCGAATAATTAAATTCATCATTAATCAGCTTAAAGATGCGGACATGTGGACGGAAGGAGAACCACGTCTGGTATACCGACGTCTGGTATACCGACTGATCCAAAACTGAAGAAGGGATCGGTGTGGGAATCTACGGTGAGAGACCTAAAACTCAACTTGGAGAAATATGCCACGGTCTTTCAAGCAGAAGTCTACGCCATACTGGCTTGCGTCCGTGAGGACCTACGTAGAGGCTACATAAAGCAGAACATATGCATTCTCTTGGACAGTCAAATTGCTCTAAAAGCCTTGTCTTGAACTGACGTCACCTAAGGGGTAGTCAGGGATTGTCTGGAGAAACTGCTGGAGTTGGCAAAATGGAACAATGTTAAATTGATCTGGGTGCTGGATCACAGTGGTTTCGAAGGAAATGGGAAGCCAGATGCCTTAGCAAGGAAGGGAGTCGGAATGCCCTATTAGTAATTCCAAGGACTGCATGTAAACAGTTGATCAACGAGTGGTCAGATGCTTAACACCGTGATCACTGGGAAAAAGTAACGCGGCAACCAAGATGCTCTATCAAGCTATCTCTCGATGCACTGAAGCTGAACAGGAAGCAACTGCGGATGGTTACCAGATTTATTACCAGGCATTATCTCCTGCGGACGCATCTGCACACAATGCGGCTCCACAACGGGTCCATTATCTTTGACTGCGAACCTCTGGGTTACAGCAGATACCGAATATTCGGTGCATCTCACCCCGAATATATAAGCCTTCAGAAAGACGTGATAAGCAAGCTCCTGGCTATAAGTAGAAGGGGGAGCACAGTGGACCATAAGGTCTAAGTGCAATACTTCATAGATGTGTTATGGTTTCAAAGATAGGCAGTTTTGCCCATTTTGCCCAAACACGGTCTGATTTTGCCCATTCACGAACTTTGCCTTACTTTTTGGCTCTAGAACACTCATTCAATACTTCAGCTCGCTATCTCTTTTTGTTTTTGAGCTATATTGTTGGCGGATGGCGGACGGACGGACAGTCGCATTTGCGGAAATGGACTAATTGGGTCAATGTATGAACACCTAAACCAAAATTTTATTTTACGATCAATTTTTTCAACCGTTACAAAAACGCAACTAAACTAAATATACTTAATATACCCTATAAAAACAAATTGTGAACTTTAAAACAAATGTTTCCCTATGGATATTTAATAATGAAAACACAAGTTTGTTCGTGATTACGACGTGAAACCTGGCAACATAGGCAGTGCACCAAAGGCGTCTAGACGTTAAAGTTCAAGATCTAGCACGAGTCATTACAAATATATGTAGAATAAACGTCTAGAAACGTCTATCGACAAAATTTGTATATAAGAGAAAAAAACAAATAAAATTATTCTGAAATCTTAAGGTTGTTATGAAAATGGTGAGTGTGAATCAACCAAAATTATAGGTAAAGTTTGTGTAACTCAAAAAACACGAATTCTAACCACGATAGAAGATTTTTTAAATTAATTATTAAAGCTAATATTTAGGCTATGTAAAAATCTCTTAAAAATCGTAACTATAACATTTTTTTACTCAAAAACTAAAAACCGGATGGAGTTCAAACTTTGACAGGACATTAATTCTTTATTATTGAATTAATAAGCTTTCAAATTTTGAAGAACCTGAATTTATTAAATTGAATTTTCTGCATAACAACCTTAATATAGATTCGTAGGATGATTAAACCTTGTTGCGTTTATTTATTTATTCTTTATTTGTTTTTTTTTAAATAAATATATTTTAATATCTATTTTCAATATATTTGAAAAAAAAGGATATAATATTAACTCGGTTCTTTTTTACTTTCTTTGCATTTTTCTTATTCCCTGCCCGTCGTTTATCCGACAAAAATATTATCTATGCAGAAACAAATAGTGAAAAATAATAGCCATTAACAGAATATACACTCCGAACTCTCTATGTATCGAAGTTAAATGTATCGAATGCGTCTATTCAGCAAACCTTAAACTTTAGTGTTTGATTTGATAAGATAGGTTTTATCAGTAAATTTAAATAAATCATGCAGTCAAAATAACTTGTACCTAGTTCTTCGTTTGAAAATAGGGTCGTTTAATTCGATGTATATCATCATCGATATAAGAGGTAGAGAGAGGTAAATTGTAAAAAATTTTTGTGTATAGAATAGGAATTGGTACAATATGCAGCTGCAGCCGACTATGATAGGAATTATGCCGATTTTCATCTAGAGTTCGTGAAGGAAACTGCAGAAAACCTTCTCAAGCATAGCCCGTTACATCGTTATTGTCCATACGCCGACAGTTTTTTCTTAGTAATTGACAAACTGGCGATGTCGGGATTCTAACCCATAACCTCAAAGTTTCCAAGTAGGCTTGAACCGGCCTTAAATTGAAAATTTCAAAAAAATTTCAGAATTCAATTGTCTCAAATGACTGGTAAATATGGTTGTAATTATAGAAAATATCATAAGAACGCTCGCATTGAAAGGAATCCATAACAAGCCTAAAAAGGAAATGATCCCGTAGCTTTCGCATTTGTTTCTGTGTGGAACAAATGCGAGTGGTTCGGGAGCGTCGAAAGGAAAATGATAAACACGGCGCATATAAATTACGTACCTCTCTCATCCGGCTGGGATAAGAGTGGCCAGCCATTCAGTGGCCAGCGACAGTCCAAACTTTATTCTAAAGATTTTATTATAATTTCTAAACCAACGTCACTTAATTTATTTTCTATGTAAAACTCTTCAATAAAACATAAATCTTTGTGAATGGGATCATATTTTATCGATGTTGGTAACATATATTATGTTCTAGTTCATGCTTACGTAGTAGACTCATCTATACACGTTTGAGCTCAGTGATTTTCTTTACATCTTTATGTTTTAATATTTTATTAAATGCCAATAAACTGCTTCATAACATACCCGTATAGATTATTCATATCGTTATGCCAATGAACACTATAATATAGTATACCCAGAGCATAATACAAATTTTATGATTTATTTATTATCTTATAAACATTTTTGGTTATAAGTATAGATAAATATCTATGACCGAATTTGAATAGATATTTTCATAAATACATATTATTTAAACCACATGGTATCAGAGGGTGTGGCATTAATTAGAATGTGTTTAAAAATATATCGTTAATATATGAAATGGGCCATCGATTTTATTTTATTTAAGCTTCCCCCCCCCCCGAAAATAATTTTTCGTTTGAAAGTTCCAAAGATGTTTTCATCTTTTTAATTAGTTTTTTAAGGACCATCAAATTATATTTACATCCCGTCATATTTCCAATCGATTGAGCTAACTTTATAAAAACGATAAATCTCTTAAGAATAAATTTTTGAAATTTATAAAAAAATATTTCTAAAAAAATTTTAGTTCATAAAAATACTGAATTCAACTGATTTTCAAAAAAGATGCAAAAACTATTTATAGTTTTAGGTTGTCTTAGCTTGACTGAATAGCAAATTCATCCAACAAAACATCCAAAAATTTTCTATTTCGGGATAGAAATTTCGAGTTTTCAGACATTTCCTTGTGGTTTGGGCACTACATCTAACCGTATGCTAAATATCAAGAATATCGGGAAGTACCACTTCTATTTTTATCTTGTTACCAACGATTTTGGAGTGTATGTATTCCTGAACGATGAGATTGAAATCGGTATGTTTAAATGATATAATTTTTCTATATTCGAAAACTCAGCTCTGTAGCTATTTTGGTTCAAAATCCTCCTTCAAACGTGGGCAACGCACTTGTGGTATTTGATAGACCCATATTTAAAATTTCAGTTTTGAAATTTTCCAAACAACATCAGGTTAAATTAGGCTCTTAGACTCTCAACTAAAATCATTTTAAGCTAATCCAATGTTTTGTATTATATATGAAGCCAAAAAATCATTGTTTAGAAATTATAAAAAATAATGTGCCGATCTTTTTATAACAAGTGTACTACACAAAGCTTGCTGTAAGTTTGTGCCTTTTTTGGTGATTTAAAATGTATTGTTCTGATGCCGAGTCTTTTTACAGTGATGATACATGCACATTAACAGTAAGCGTACTATTGAACCGATCGTTGTGATATAGTGGTATGTATCTAGAAAGCCTGTTTTAGAATGAACGATTACTGCATCGACTCTAACCAAACCAAAAACATGTGTACCATACTACAGTTTTCCTTCCAAAGGCGTAACTTAAGTCACTATGTTTTTTTCGGCAAATTTTCATAAATTACCTAGATACCCATAAACAATATATAAGACAGTTTCCGGCAAATTAATTAACGTTCAATGTGATAATCTGAACAATTGAAAAGAGTCAAATAGAACCTCAAAGTAATAATAATTCTTATTCCGCCAAAGATATTCAACATATTTGTTTATTTGTGTATACTTAAGCGTCAACATAACGATGTTTGTCCAAATTCCTTTCGGTTACGTATGACAAACTGTGGAAGACTTTAGCGTATACTCCGACAAATTTCATTGTCATTGAATTTTTTAATTAAATTAAATACTGATATGAAAAAATTAACTCGTCAACCAGGAATCGAACCTCGGGCCTCTGGATATCTAGTTCAGTATGCTTCCGCTACACCAAAGACGACTGTGACGTAATAGCCAACTTTTTCATATTATTCTTATTTTTATTTATTTAGACAGTATTACTTCTGTCGAAGTTATTTAATATTTGTTTATTTGTGTATACTTAAGCGTCAACATAACGATGTTTGTCCAAATTCCTTTCGGTTACGTATGACAAACTGTAGAAGACTTTAGCGTATACTCCGACAAATTTCATTGTCATTGAATTTTTTAATTAAATTAAATACTGATATGAAAAAATTAACGTGTCAACCAGGAATCGAACCTCGGGCCTCTGGATATCTAGTCCAGTATGCTTCCGCTACACCAAAATTCAACATAAATTAAAATATATTTTCTAATTTCCTGAAATTCCCTACACAATTAATAAGCATTTTTATAAACTTAGTTCGTCATATGATAATTGGATAAATGAATTCGCATGAAATGACAAATGTGAGAACATATGAAACTTATGATCATATGAAACCAAAATTTTAATCGTTAGTTAAGGCAGTTCAATCGTAAATTCATATTTCTTTCGCGTTTGTTAAAAATGACATATGACGTGAAGCAAGATATTCATAATTAATAATGCCCTTTCCGTTCTTTTTTCACCATCCCCCTTCCCACCATATAACACCATGTAGATGCTTTAGTTAACCACCCCGTCCTAGTTGTTTTATGTTACATAATTTTTTAACCCGACTTCAAAAAGGAGGATAATTTTCAATTCGCCTGTATTTTTTTTATTTTTTTATTTATTTTTATGTGTGTCACCTCAGAACTTCGTCATTTATTAAGCGATTTTGAATTTTTTTGTTTTAAAGGGTTTGGTTTCCCATTGGTCCCATTGGTTCCCACCAAATCGCATTCTGATGAGGGGATCCACGGGAAATCGAGGAAAACCCTCATTTCATTTGTGATAACCGATTTCTGCGAAATTGTTTTTTTTTTAAAGGGTATACTCATTCATAATGGGTAAACAAGGAAATTTTTTTAATAACCGACCCCAAAAAAAAAATTTTTACAAATAAAAACAAAATGCATGTTAAAAAAACTGAAAATCTGTTATGAAAAAATGCACTAAAAATTATTAAAAAAAAAAAAACTAATTTAAAAAAATTGTGTTATAAAGAAATGCAATAAAAGTTAGTAGGTCGTTTAGTTGGTCTAACCATATTTAGACAAATAAAATAAGTTATAGAACTTCACAGTCACTAAAAAGCGAGAAATAAACCCTATTTTGACAAAATGGAAACCCGACTTCAAAAATCAAATATTCTATAACAAAAAATGCACTAAAAAGTAAAAAATAATTGCATATTCTTGTGCCAATTTTAGTTCACCTAAGCAAAAATTTTTAAATATATATATACAATTATTGTTATTTTTGGAGACGGTGCCCAAAAGTTATGTGAATTTCTCTATGCTGGCACCGACTCCAAAAATAACATTAATTGTACATATATATTTCAAAATTTTTGCTTAGGTGAACTAAAATTGGCATAAGAATATGCAATTACTTTTTAGTGCATTTTTTGTTATAAAATATTGGATTTTTGCAGTCGGGTTTCCATCTTGTCAAAATAGGGTTTATTTAACCAATTTCTTCCACTCCCCCTATTTTTGTGGCCATGCGTACATACGGCATCAAAAGTCGCACTATCATTTTACAATTAGAAAAATAAGTTTATAATTGATTTGTGCCTTATTTATTTGGATTTCGGAGAAGTGTTTCGGATAAACTCTTATTCGAAGCAATTTTTCGAAAACCGAATTAATAAGACGCATATTATTTATAAAATATTAAAATTATAGCGCGACTTTTGACGCAATTTGTACATTGAATCATGAATGTTAAAACAGTGTATATATTAAACTAGATATGTTCAATTGGCATAGTTGTAAAAAATAACGAAGTAAGTGTTTATTTACTACGCTTTTTGCTTTGTTGTCACGAGTGAACTACCTTAAATTGTAGAAAAACCTTGGAAAACAAATATATAAAAAAAATATATTTATATTAAAAAAACCACTTACTTGTAAACGTTCCGCATAATAAACCAAACTAGCAAATACAACAATACCAAGTACTAGAAAAAATACTAAAAGTGTTAATTCTTTAGCACTGGCTTTAAACGTATGTATTAAGATTTTTAAGTCTGGCGAATGGCGTGTTAATTTGAATAAACGTAATATACGTATTATGGAAAAAAATTCTAAAATATTGGCTTTATCAGCAATTGGTTGTGCAATACTTGTTTGCAATATCCAATCAGTGTAAAAACTTAATGTTGCTATAAAATCAATGATATTCACTGGTGATTTTATAAAATCCATAATGTTTGGTGCAACCTGCAACAAAATGAAAACATAGCTATAATGATTTTTTCAAATTAAACATTACAATTTCAAATTCATTCCAGAAATGGATGACATTTAAGAAAAATTTGATTGTGAGTGAATTCAACAACTGAGTGTTAGTTTCATATTTGAGATTTTCGTAACAATCTCAATTATACGCGGTATATAGTATATACCAGGGTATATTAAGTTTAGCCTGGTCATTGTAACGACTGAAAATATTGATCGCAGAAAAAAAAAGTTGTTATAGGTGTTCATAAAATGACTAATTAGTCCATTTCAGCAAATTTGTCCGATCGCTCGTCTTTAAACATGATAACTTAACAACTTACAGAGATAGCGACATCAAATTTTTGCGTGTATGCTTTAGACCTAAAAAGTAAGGTCAAGTTCGAATGGGCAAAATCCGACCTTGTTAGGGAAAAATTGGCAAAACTGCTTCGTAACCCTTTTTTGTTGTATTGAATGGGTCGTTACGAAAATCTAGAATAATTATTAAATATACAAATAACTGAAATTTTCGAAAAATCACTTTATTTGACTTATTCTGAGGAAGTAACTGTGTTCCGAAACTAGTCAAATAGAGTGATTTTACGAAAATTTCAAATATATGGTTTATTTAATAATTCGTAATCTTAATTGAAATTGAGATTATCATAGTATTGTGCCGCTTAAGTATACACGCATAATAAATAATATGTGGGATAATAATTAAGTTAATGTTGACTGCAAAGTAATACTGTGAATGATATGAAAAAATTGACTTATTTATCTATATAATCCGTGGTGTAATGGTTAAACACTGGGCAGAAATTCCATTGGTCCAGGGTTTGATACATGGTTGATGAGTTAATTTTTCATTTCAATATTAATTCAAAATTGAATGACATACTTGTCTATGCCGTCTGATTTGGACAGCTTTTTCAGCACCCCCACTATTTGGAAAAAAAAATAGTGGGGGTGCTCTGTAGTCAGTAGTGTGTGTGTGCATATGTAATGTATAATAATATTATGAATTAAGTGGGAATCACTAGATCCCCATTCTTAAATGACATCAAACCAACATCATAACACAAGCAGCCAGATGTTTGTAAGTATGTGTATGGATGTATGGTTTTATAGTAAATATTTTATTTATTTATTTAACATTGATTCCCTATTAGAAATGCTTTTGAAAACAGACTGTATAGTTCTTTCATACTATGTCTTTGTAATCTTCTGGAAAATTAACATAAGTATAGTATTGTGACGCTCAAGTACTCAAATTACATCAAAATTGGTCCTTAGTACAATAATTAATTAATATTCAATTATATAGAAGATTAAAACAAAATTAAAATTAGTACCGAGTAAAACCGATAAATTTAGGAAATATTTTTGGGGCAAAATGTTAAACGGATTTTTGTTTGACGACATTGGTTTTGTACGACCTAGTCATGTATTATAATTATGTATATAGTTAAAGGTTTGGAAATGCTAATGAATATCTATTTATATCTCTACATATTTCTTTGTGTGAAATAAACAACATATTATCAGTATAAAATTATCAACCTTACAAGATATTTAACGACAGATTTTAGTGATGATTTAGTATAAATTTTATCTCTTTAATATAATTACTTACACTTGTTTGTTAATAACTAAAAATCATAGATTTACATAAAATTTACATAATTATTACGTACTAATAAATTTAATATATAATTCATACTACGATTAACAAATAATTTGAGCTTTAATTATACACATTACTGTAGTTTGGTATATACAGCCCGTATTTTAAAATACACCTAATCTAGAAACAATATATAGTGTATCTATCGCTGTCTAACCAGCCAAGTAGCCGAGCGGTCTAAGGCGTCATGTCTGCGCAGTATGCAGTACTTGGAAACTGGGAGGTTATGGGTTCGAATCCCGACATCGGCAGTTTGTCAATTATAAAAAAAAGGGGCGGTTGATTGACTAAACTGTCGGCGTATGAACAAGAACGAGTAACCGGCTATGCTTGAGAAGGTTTTCTGCAGTTTCCTTCACGAACTCCAGATGAATATCGGCATAGTTCCGATCATAGTCGGCTGCAGCCGCATATCCTACCAATTCCTAGTCTACTCACAAATTCCTTCCACTTCACTCACATCCTCACATCCTAAGGCATCACAATGGACCTTATGGTCGAAATGTAGCCCGTCCAGGGCAGCCTTTACAATCTACCATCTATCGCTGTCTATATGCAGTGACTATGATATGGTGTCTTTATTACATATATATATATATATATATACTCACTCACACGACGGACGACGGACAATAACGACGATTTATACATGCACGAGTAAGATGCAGCTATATAATAATAATAATAATAATAATAATAATAATAATTGGAATTTATTCAATGAATTTTTGTTACAAAATATAGAATAAGTCATCACATATCAAATAATAAAATATTAAAATTATACATAAAAACAAGGAACATAAACAAGTCTGTTTATATTTATCTGTCTTATCTGTCTGTTTATATTTATATAAATGATTGTAGTTAGAGAGTGATAAGTATAATAGTTATATGTTACACAATACTGATTTTAATGCAGTTTAAGAGTAACAAAGACACCATCATAGTACACTGCATTTAGACAGCGATAAATACACTATAAATTTGTCCAGATTGGGTGTATTTTAAAATACGGTGTATCTAAAAAAACATTTAAAAAAACAAGAACCGGCATCAAAACAAGTAACAATGTAACAACTAACTGAGTAAATCTTTTAAATATTTCAATATACTACTCTGTATATACCGAGTTTATTATCAATGTACGAACTGTTTATGTTACTTTTAACCCATGTATAGATGTATAAATATAATCTATCATTATATGTTAGACTATATAAAATTACCAACTACCATGCAGAAAACATAATCCGTAAGAATCGCATTGTAAGTTTAACTGTTGACTCATTTTTAATTCTCATTTTCCAGATAAAAATCTCCGGCTTTCAGTCTTTTCTGTCTGGTTTTGGCGTAAGAACTATCATCCTATCTTTCAAGGACCAGTGAAGGTACCCAAAAATATGGATAATGATGAGTAAGTAGGTCACCAAAATTTCGTTTTTATTTGTTCATACGCCGACAGTTTTGTCAATTAACCGCCCCACTTTTTTTTAAATTATTGACAATCTACCGATGTCGGGATTCGAACCCATAACCTCCCAGTCCCCAAGAAAGCATAACGCCTTAGACCGCTCGGCTACTTGGCTTGGTTGTATTTATATTAATGATAATAGGAATTATATAAACAGCTGCGTTATCATAGCCATAAAAATAATCATTCGATTTTGTACATTATTTTGTGAACGTTTCACTCAAGAAAATGATACAGTGAAACATTCTTAGAAAAACATTAAAGTGTTTATTTTAATAAATTTAAAAAAATACAAAACGAAATTTGAATATAAAATACTCGTACAAATAATGCTGTATCAAAATACAAACATTACAAAAAAAATATTTTTAATTAAAAAAATTAATAGATAGAAAATGAACCACATAAAAATTTAAAATAATAAATAATAAAAATATATTAAATTATGTTTTTCGAACTTTTGCTGCCGTGCAACCTTTTTTCAGCATTAGGGACACCCTCAAATGGAATGAAAATGTCAACAATTTTTATCTCCATGCTAGAGTCATCTAGAACCACCAGATCAGGACGAAGCGTACTGTGTACGTCGGATACTTTTTTATTGCTATTATGTTCAGCACCTGAGAGAAGACGCGCTGCGCGAGCAAGTCGGTCTTGTACGGCATTATGACCGTTGCCACACTGCCGAAGTGTATCATTGACATGGCCACAACGTCGTCACTGTTTGTCACCGTCCCCGAATCGACGAGTTCCATTTAACGGAACAATGACAAGCAGAAGTTTAACAAAGTAATATGACCGTATACCTGATAAGATGTCGTTTCCCAGAAATTTAGCAAGGTAATATGGCCGTATTCCTGAAACGCACGCCTATGTCTACTTTGCAGTTTTACACAATTGCGCGTGTGTATAAATATTTAGGGTATTTTAGCAATTGGTTAATTTTTGTTTCTATTTGTTTAATTAACTGCCTGTTTATCAACGTTTCGAATAATTAAGCCAATCTAGTTCAATTTAGAATTAAATTAAGTCCAGAAAGAAGTGGATATCAGTAACACTCCTACGGACCTCCGAAATAAATAAAAAATTATGTGCAAAGTACATATATATGTAAAAATTTTCCGCAATATTATATAATATTGTACTTTTTTTTCAATACATACAAATAATGTATTAATTAATTTTCATATGACAAATAAAACCCGCAATGCATTTGGTTCACTTTTTCAATGGAAATTTTTCACTGACATCCAACATATATGGATTGCGGTTCCTTATGGCATAAAACATAAACAATTGGTCCAAATTTAAGCATTCATCAAAGTCACCCAAAGCTTTTAGTCACATACACTGCACTGCAAAAAAGTGGCGGACTATGAAAAATTCATTTAAAATATTTTTGAATTTCAACTAAAAACCGAATAATAACTGTAAATTTACCGAAAAAAAATTCATTAAAAAAAAGACAAATTTTCATAAATTTTATAATTTTAAAAAGGTATTTTATTTCGAGGTTTTTAGAAGGAAATAAACTTTTAACAGTGGATATTATCTCTTCTTGCTTTACTAACTGCCCCAAGCTTTCTAGGCAAACTTTTAATTAAGTTCTCTACGACATCGTTGGTGATTACGTCTCTGACCTGCACCAAAGCTATTATGAGCTCCTGTGAGCTAACAGGAGACATAATTCATCCTCTAATACCTGGGACAAGATATGCTACGGAATTACACTTATCCCATAGATATGCTACGGAATTTCACTCTGGGCTATGTGGTGGCCATTTCAAAATCAGAATATCGATTGTTTTATTTTAATGTACACCCTTTGGAACTATTTTCTACTGCTTTTGAGACTACTCAAAGGTTTCTTATGGATCCTAGTCTTGCTATTAGTGGAAAAACTGTTAGAAGAAGACAAAAAATTGAATTTTTCAAAGTGTGCCAGTTTTTTTGTTGTGCGGTGTATTAGTGATTCGGAGAAAAATCTTTATTCTACTTCTTTATTAATTTAATAACTGCTTGAAAAAAAAATCATTTTATGTCTATTATTTTACTTTTATGTCTGTTATTTCATTTCTGGATTTATATTTTTGGACTAAAAACCTCAATGTTATTTTCCACCGCTTCCACTTCTTCTAATATTTATCGATTCTTCCACCAAATTTCTTTTTCAATGTATTCTATCTATATAGAACGATTTTAAATATACTTTATAGCATTGTCACGTGACTCATACGTGTGTACACAATTTCAAAACTCAATTAGTCAAAATTATGATTGCAAGATTTGACCCTCACAAACAGATAAAGTTAAATAAAAGCTTGTAAAAATTCATTTGTTTTTTATTTTTGTACAGAATAAGATTGATTTGGAGCGCTAAATGTATGACTTGAATATTTTAAATATGTTAATAAGCTTTGTCGGCGCTGTTGTAAATAAAATTAGATCATTTCTAAACTATAAGATAGTTAGCCCATTTATTTGATGGAGGTCAGTGAAATTTTCAAATAAAAATTAATTTTACCATTTATAAAACAATGATGTAATATTAAATAATAGATTTATCGGACTGTTTTTTGGTAATAAATATATAAGATAAATAACTGAAAAATGTGAAAATAACAAAAAAAAATTATATTTCCTTCCTGAATCCATTATACAAAGATTACTGATTTCTTTTTATACATTTTGAATATTTAAAGATAATGTAATATATTTCCATTTCACCAAGATAAAATATTATCTAGTTATTAGTCCGGTCATTTTAGACATTTGAAATAAAGAAAATTCCGACAGAGCTAAATCTTCGTAGAGACCTTAGGTTTACCACAAGGAATAAAGTGTCAAAAGTCCCCATCAGTCCCATGTGAGCTTAGGGACTTATTCGGGGCCCAAGGTCAAAATTTTAGGTTTTTTGGATTTTTCTCGAAAACGGTAAGTTTTATCGAAAAAGTACCTCGGAGCAAAGTTGTAGATCTTAAAAGTTGTAGATCTTAAAATTCTCTATAAAAATGGTTCCCATGATTTTTTCTCTAAGACCCACTATTTCCCAGATATTGCGCTTGTAAGAATCATGTTCTACATAGTATGCACACATATGCCACGTATATACATATTTAGGTACTCAAGCAAGCAAAAATGCCTACTCGTGCCTCTTCTATGTATACATTATACTATTCTAAGAAAATTTACTCTAAAACGACCGCCGGTCCCTTACCGAATCCCCTCTACTTGAATAACATCTGGCCTTGAAAAACATCTGCCTATTCTTTTGTCCATGTGGTGTCGTTCACGTATACCTGCTTCTTTTAGTGTTGAACGAGCAGTTCGAGTGACTATACGTATTTATTACAAGCGTCTACTATTGAAATTAGTGCTGATTAATATTTAACAAAAAATGTCACAATTTTGCTTTATTTGTAATAAACTTTTGACTGAAGATGAAACTGTTGTGGTCAGTCGTGGAATGCCAACTTTAATCGATGCAAGCGTCGCGAGAAGTGATGAGTTTGCTGATTATTTAAGAAGCCAAAAATCCGTTACAATTCACGTGGATTGCAGAAAATCATACACCCGGAAAACTTCAATCTCTGCATCAAAAAGACAACGTGAGGAAGAACAGGCCAGTACTTCAAAAGTAAGTCCACCTCATACTAGAGCGCGAATAAGTGAATCCAGCTTTTGTTTTAAAAACCACTGCTTATTTTGTGGCGATGAAGCGGATGAAGAAGCAGAAAAGAAGAAAGTGAAGATTTATCGCCGAAAAATTCATAAAGTTTCTACACTTACATTCAAAGATTCCATTTTAAAATTAGCTAAAGATCGTTCTGATGATGTGTCAAAAGCTGTCTTTGCGCGTATTAATTTTCAGTATGATTTAGTTGCTGCTGACGCTAAATACCATGACAGTTGTTACAAATCCTTCCTGAGACCTAATACTGGCGGTAAAATTGGCCGTCCTCAAAGTGAGGCTATAAACTCTGCAATGGAGGAAATTTTCAATTTCATCGAAAGTAGCGATGACTGCCAGTTTTCGTTAGATGAACTGAAGAATGTTTGCCAAAATGTAGCTTTAGAAAACGGGATTATAAAAATACGATTGAAATTAAAGTATGGTAGTAGAATTATTATTACAGAGAAGCCTGGAAAATTAACATTTATTTGTTTTTAACGACATTTAACGACAGTTAAACTCAGTAACCCATATCAATAATCTTCATACTATTAAATAATTATTGTTCCTGAAAATAACGTCATAAAGGTTCGTGGAATAGGCCTACCGGGGATACCACGTTAAAAAAAACGCGCCGAGTACACTACCTCACAGGTGGTGTGGAAATGTGTGCATATTATGTAGAACTTGATTCTTACAAGCGCAATATCTGGGAAATAGTGGGTCTTAGAGAAAAAATCATGGGAACCATTTTTATAGAGAATTTTAAGATCTACAACTTTGCTCCGAGGTACTTTTTCGATAAAACTTACCGTTTTCGAGAAAAATCCAAAAAACCTAAAATTTTGACCTTGGGCCCCGAATAAGTCCCTAAGCTCACATGGGACTGATGGGGACTTTTGACACTTTATTCCTTGTGGTAAACCTAAGGTCTCTACAAAGATTTGGCTCTGTCGGAATTTTCTTTATTTGATCACTATTTTTATGTCTAAAATGACCGGACTATTATTTGTTTATTGAATAACAGACTCGGGCACTAATTTTATTATTTTACCTAAATAAAATATAATATAATAATGCATATCTATATTAATAAATCGGTAAGGGTCTTTGTTACGCCATGTCTTAAAAACCATTTAACCAATTTTAATGAAACATGCCACAATAACAGTTTCTACTCATAACAAGTTTATACCGCTAGGTTTCTTCATATATATAATTTAAAAAATCATGTAAGAAGAAAACAGTGGTTGTACCAGTTTAATTTTCCATAGTTGTGCCCCATGGTGGTGCATCATATTGCTCTATATGACCTACGCAAAAATAATCGAAATGTCAGTACCGTGGAATACACGATTATCATTTTTCCAGTTTAATAAAAGTTTTTACTGGTTAAAGCCGTTTTTCAAAAAGGATTCTATCTTCAGCAGTTATAAGCTAATAGTTATTTTATGGAATCTTTTAGTTATTTTGTCGAAATAAAATATTCATAGTTCGTTTTAATTAGCTCTTTTACGGTTATTAGTTAAAATTTTAATCAAACGGGATGGCGTTTACTAGGGGCTTTATTTACATTTAGAGCTTTCAATTTCACTTTTAATTATGTAATATTATTGTAAATGATATTTTGCTTTGATTTAGAAAAAAGTAAGCCATAAGTTGGGAGATATTGTTTTAGAAAATTTCCTTCTAAGGAAATGTAGCTATTGCTTCTGTACCGATGAAAGAATTTTGTAAAATTTTTTGAAATGTTCATCGATCCTACCTAATAGATAGTGATTGTTAACATCTAGTACAGTAATTCTCAACCACTGTGCCGCGACACTTTTGTGTGCCGCCAAATTCTTAAAGTGTGCCACCAAATTTTAGAAATGTATATAAATGTAGAAGACGATATGAGAGTAGCATTGTAATTTTTACGACCAAATATAAATAAAATTATCAAAAAACATCAAGCTCAAATTTCTCATTAAAAATATTCTTATTATTAACTTGTAATTTATCCCTTAGAAGAACGTCCAATCCATTTATGGATTTGTAGCAGTTAAACGGTTAAGGACGATCATTTGCTACGCTAAAGTCAAATGAGTAAGTACTATCATAATAAAATTTATTTAGGATTTGAAAAAAGTTGTAAAGTATGTCAATAATCTTTCAACGATTTATAACCTTTTTTATTTGTCCTAAATATTTTACAAGTATTTGTTGTAAAATATCAGGAAATGTAAATTAGAAATTGATTTGACATGATGTGACAGATTTGACAGTAAACTATGTTGTCTATTTATGTGTATATGTATATTATTTTAGTGTACGTGGTTGCCAGTTTTCAAAATATGGTGGCAAAAACAACACCAACACCATTTTTTTAATGCAATTATATAAACTGCATATTTTAAAGAATATTTTTAAACATTATTTGTTATGGTGGCTACTTTAATAATATAGTTATTATAATTTTAAGTACATAAAAATTCTGTTCTACATAAGACGCTGTGTTAAAAGTTTGATTTTTAATCGACAATTACTCTTCGAAATGATCGTCAACAGGTGTTAAATTTTTGAAGGAGGATACCTACATATTATGTGAGCTATTCAATTCACTAAAAAATTTTTAAGCCTTCTTTTAAAATCTACTTTTAAGCCTCATGAATGAGCATTCTTAAGAGCAGAGTATTCGAAATAGTTCATTTTAAATACAAAATAATAATGTTTACCTACGTCATAGTCGTCTGTACATTGTGTTTGGCGCTCATACCAGACTTTTTTAAGTATATAGGTTACTGTATAAAGAAAACCGATTATCTGCCTATTCAAGCACGAGAAATCGTATCGTTCACATGTTTAGTTCAATTATGTAAATTCATGTTAACATAACATGCGTAAAAGGTTACGCGTTATGAATATATCATGTTAAACAGCTTATTTATAAATACGCATTTTATACATATAGGTTAACAAAATAAATTTATCTACGATATTTGATACATAAAAGATATCGTAGGTAATCGAGAAAATTAAAAATAATGTAATACAAGTAAAAATTATATTCGCAATACAGGTTGTCCTCAGATTTTAATGCGAGAAAATGAATAGACAATACATACTCGAAAATGCAGATTGAAAACATCCAATTTCCTTATTCTTGGGAGATCAATCGCCTATTCAATTTTACGGATACAAATCCTAGCCACCCTGTATAGGTGTAAACAATTATTTTATTTTAAATTCATGAATACATAAATTTCAATTTCAACATCAGGAGATTTTCTATCAACTGTGATTTTTAGCAAATTTCCGAAGGTAATGCTGCTATTGTTTTTGAACCGAAGATGGAATTTCGTAAAAATTTCTTCAAATATTCATCGATAAAACACAAAGAGAAAGATAAGTTTAAAAGTTATTTATTTACCTATAATACACTGTGTAAAATAGTATATTGATAATAATTTTGAATGTAAAATAAAATAATAATATGTACTACAAAAACAACAGTTCGTTTATTAATTATATAAAAATCTGGTTTTATAATCAACACTAATTCCATATGTTTGTGCTGAAATTGTGGCTTCATTCGGTTTATGAAAAAAAAAATTGGTATTTATAAAAAGAGGCATTGTTTGCTTTCAATCTCTTACAGTTTCAAAGATACAAATGCAAAGGCTAAAAGATGCATTGATTTTGCCAAATATAGTTAAACAAATTAAAACACCGTATCCATCTTTGTTTCAGATTTAATTTATGTGTATTCTTGTCTCTTTTCTTCGATACAAATAATTTTATGCCTCTGACAAACTTATAATACGTTGTTGCAGTTTCGATATCCCCGTAGTTAATCATCAGGATTCCATCGCGTATTTAAGGCTATTGTAGGTTTAGCCCCATATTTGTCCGTCTGCAGCCAGTTTGTAAACAGAATAAGTAAAAAACTACAACAGATAACGAGACGAAATTTCTTACCAGTATAAAAGTGCTTAGTGCTAAAATAGCTTAAAAGTGATTGTGAGACGCTGAATGGATCGATTTATGAATTTCTCGCTAGAAGAGAAAATATCTGTCTTTAAAACCGTAAGGCATAGAAGAAAAGTATCAGGATAAAAAAGGCCCTGTTTTAAAAAACATACAAATCGGAAACTTTCTTTCTGAAAATGAATAGTTTTGGCACAATTTTAGCTCAAACATTTGTAATTACTTCAGATAACAGAAACATACATATGCATCAGAGTACCTTAATCATATTTTTCTACATCCATGAGTATGGAGAAGTTAGCCGATTAAAAATCTCAGTACATTAGGATATTTAAACAATAAACTCAATTAGTAGTTACATATCTTGTTTATGTAAATATAATGAAGATAAAATGTTTGTCAATAATATTTTGAAACACCAGATTCATATTTATGACAGATATGACAAATGATTAATTAATACATAAACGGATCAATAATATAATTAACAAGTAATGTAACAGCTAACTGAGTTAATTGTTTGAATACCCGGTATATACTGAGCTGTATATCAATGATTGAATTAACAATTCTGCGTATTCGAATTGTTGGCAATTCGCTTTCCGAGGAACATTTAATCACAAATTATGAGAAAACTATTGAGAACTTATGAAAAAAATTTTCAAATAAAAGTTTTTTTCTATCTCTTACGGTTTCAAAGATGTACCATTAACGAACTTGACCACTTTTTTCCCCCAGAACATATAAAAAAATTTCAGCACGTTATCTCTTTTCGGTCATGAGTTATCGGTTTCATGGACGGACATGCGGAAATGGCCGAATTAAGCCATTTTATGAACATCAAAGCAAGCACTTATGTCAAGCATTAATATTTTCAAGCGTTACAAAGTCGGAGCTACACTTAATACACCTTGTATATTTACATATACTGTGTAATAAAAATTATAACAACATTAATAATAAATAGTAATAAATTTAAAATTTCAGTATATACAGGATGTTGTAACGATTAACTCAATCATTAGTTACATTTCACGTTTATGTAAATGATGTCGAGAAATTGTTTGTCAACAATATTTTTTCCTTTCTTTTCTTTTTTCCTTTTTATACCCAGTATATTTGTAAATATACAAGGTATATTAAGTTTAGTCCCGACTTTGTAACGCTTGAAAATATTATTCCATGACAAAAATGCTTCAAAAAGATTTTTATAAAATGGCCTAATTCGGCCGTTTTCACATGTCCGTCTGTCTGTCCGTCCGTCTGTGAAGCCGATAACTCAAGAACGAAAACAGATAACGAGCTGAAAATTTTTGTGTGTGTTCTAGAGCAAAAAAGTAAGGTCAAGTTCGTTAATGGGAAAATCGGAACATGCTTCCCCCCACTAGAGGGGGGGGGGAAATATTCGTCTTTGAAACCGTAGTAGATAGAAAAAAAATTAGTTTACAAAAAATCTTCTTCTCTTTAAAATAAACAACTTTTGTTTCAAACTTTTTTCATAAAGTCAACCGTTTTTTCAAAATTTTGGCTTAAAGTTGAAAATGAGTCGATCGAAGACGGGCACATGTACAAATATAACTTACATCAAATAGTATTGTTATACCCAGTATATTTGTAAATATACAAGGTATATTAAGTTTAGTCCCGACTTTGTAACGCTTGAAAATATTAATTCTTGACAAAAATGCTTCACCAAGGTATTCATAAAATGGCCTAATTCGGCCATTTTCACATGCCCACCCGTCTGTTCGTCTGTCCGTCTGTCCGTCTGTCCGTCTGTCCGTCTGTCCGTCTGTCCGTCTGTGAAGCCGATAACTCAAGAACGAAAAGAGATAACGCCCTAAAAATTTTTTTGTGTGTTCTTGAGCAAAAAAGTAATGTCAAGTTCGTTAACAGGCAAAATCAGAACGTGTTTCCCCCCGCCAGGGGGGAAAAATTATATCTCTGAAACCATAGGAGATAAGAAAAATTTTTTCAACAAAAAATCTTCTTCTCTTTAAAATAAACATCTTTTGTTTGAAAACTTTTTTCATAAACTCAACAGTTTTCTCAAAATTTGCCCTCAAAGTTGAAAAAAATGAGAAATACAATTGATTGGCGAATGAAGGCATGGGCTCCATGGACCCGTAGGTATATATACAACTGTACATACTATTTTTATACCCAGCATATTTGTAAATATACAAGGTATATTAAGTTTAGTCCCGACTTTGTAACGCTTGAAAATATTATTCCATGACAAAAATGCTTCAAAAAGATTTTTATAAAAAGGCCTAATTCGGCCGTTTTCACATGCCCGTCTGTCTGTCCGTCCGTCTGTGAAGCCGATAACTAAAGAACGAAAACAGATAACGAGCTGAAAATTTTTGTGTGTGTTCTAGAGCAAAAAAGTAAGGTCAAGTTCGTTAATGGGCAAAATCGGAACATGCTTCCCCCCACTAGAAGGGGG